>JAXGGA010000031.1:0-434935 GCA_038373865.1 Uloborus plumipes
GTTAGAGTGCAATTGAAGTGCTTTGAATAATTTAAAAATAATTTTCATTGTTTTAGAGTCCTTCAAAATGAAACTGAATTGCAAAAACCAAAAAAGAAAGAAACTATCTGAATGCTTCTAACACTAGTATTGATGTTTCTTATGTAAAATGACCCCTTGGATTTGAATATGACCACCGTTCCCCTCCCTCCTGCCATTAGGTCCCATATTTTGGAAAGGGCGCCCCAGATGAATTCAGTTTTCGACATTTTCATTATTATTTTTGTTTAGATAGATATACTTAATTACTCTATTTAAATATCTAAAACGAGTTGAAAGCATATTTCGTAAAACTACAGCATATAAAATTCAAATGCCAGCTGATGCTTAAGCGCCAATTCTGAATCAATTAATATAATAAGTGCCGTAACCATATAAATGGAAATTTTCTGTTTCCAAAATTTCTAAACTTATATGTTTCCGTTTTTTCATGGAACATATACGTGTTTGAAGCTTTACGGAAATGTTCTGTTAAAATCAGAATAATTCTTTCTGAAAATTCAGTTCTTTTAAATTTGTGACAGACGCAGCAAAAACAAAAACGGAGAAAAACCGTTTTCGTCGCTCCAACTCGGCGATTCACGTAATATTTCCGTTTTTTTAAGGAAAAAATACGTTTTGAAGCGATAACGGAAATTCTCTGTTAAAATCAGTAAAAAAAGTCCTGAAAATTCAGGTTTTTTTTAACAGTGTATTTTAGAAGTAAGTATTTTATCTCAAAAACTGCATTAAGCTTACCTGACACGATAAATTATTCATAGATGTGCTCAAAAAACGTGAAAAGACATTCTGGACTCAGAACCATCTTTCCAACTCGCGTAAGAGGATTTCTGTTGAGGAAAGTTTTCATTTTTCTTCCCTTCTTTTTTTATTCAGCATAAAATACTTGCAAAAATGTTGTGGTCAAGACGCACTAAGCAGCATGAAGTTTTGAATTTAATCAGAAGAATTAACTTATTTATAGCTTCCAGTTAACAATAGTAAACTTCATTTCCTCTTAACACACTGAACTATGAAAATCAAGAAAAACATAACCGGTAGCCATCTTATTGGTGGATTTTACCAATTTTCTAACGTTTTTGCAAACTGATGACTACCAAAAGCTCCATTTACTACATTGATGACATTTATCACCGATAAGATTATTGTAGGTAAGTTTTGCTAGGTTTTCCCATTTCTTGGGGAAGCATTGCATTTTATTTTTAATAGTGCAGTAACTTTTTCTTTTAAAATATCATTTCATGACATCAAAGTTCATGCAAAATGCATATTTAAAATGTGGGATTTTTTTTTTTCTAAATTCTAGGAAGCAGTAGTTATTACCATCTGACTTTTTAACCCCCGACACGCAAAGGAAGGGGGTTATGTGTTTGACGTGTATGTGTATTTGTGTACCTGTCTGTGGCTCTCTGCAGCATAAACGGACGTACCGATTTTGAAAAAAAAGGTTTTGTTTGAAAGGGGAGTTGATAGAGAGTGTTCTTAGCTAGGTTGCGTCTTCGAATGAAATTAATTAACAAATATATTAATTAAAAACTTTTGAAAGGTCTTTCGGGATTTTAGCTCTGAAAACATATTTCAAAACTTAAAAAAATAGCACTAAATGAAAGGGAAAATTTTTTTTTGCGTCTGATACGATGTAATTGGATCTTCCATGTTCTATAGAACGCGTTTTTTAGCAAATACAGTTCAGCCTTTATTCACGCGATCGGAACCGTTATCATTGTTGTCAGACAAGGAAAGCAAACTCTCATAATTTATTAAAATGTTTATCAGTTGCCAGTTTCTAATTTTTTAACAAATTAAATCCTTGTAATTGATTTTATAGTTTAAGGCTTAGTCAGGGGTTTTTAAAGCTTTTAATTTTAGTTTTAATTACGTACTGAACTCGAAGGAAAAATTTACGCCATTTCTACCTTATTGTTTTAACCCTACACTGCATGGTGTTGCCAATTGGATACATGGACAATTTGTCCTCCTTATGAATAGCAGAATGCAGTCATAAGGCAACTCAATGCATAAAAAGCAAGTATTGGGTATATTTAAAGCAATTATCACCATTTATCCTCCATACATGGCAGCACTGGTCTGTTACATGCTCTTAAATGAATCCATATGGATAGCTTTTAAAATCACTTAAACTACCAAGTTTTGAAATTATTTTTTACAATGAAATATTTTTCTTTGTCTTTTAAAGAAATAACATGAATAAAATAAACATTTATCTTTCGTTTAAGATGCGTTTTACGTCAAAATAATTATTTGGAAAAAATCTAGGACATAATACATGTCTGTAGCCATTTGGCAACATTATGCAGTAAGCATCCAGAGAACACTTCGATTCATCTCTGTAGTTCATGAAGTATGTGCTTTGTTTATGTTTCGCGCTAGCTTCTTTCTCTTTTTGGAAGGTATAAAATAATCATGCGGACCCAAAAGTGGTACTTTCGGCTGTTCTACCGTTTATTAGACCTCGCAATTATCAATGCTTAGTTGATGTTCAACAGAGTGAACAAACAAAAAATCAATAGGGAAAAGCCTTCAAAACGTGTTCATTTTAGATTTCAGTTAGCACAAACGTTGTGCTTACACGGACAAGTAAAATCATTAATAATTTTAAAATATAGTTTTGAAAAAAACTAAAAAATACGCTTTTACATAGGAATGCGCTGTGATCATCACGGGTTTCCCTCTGATTTTCAAAACTACTGAATATCCGCACTTAAGTTTACATGCACTTATAATACATCAACATGCAATACAGTTTAGCCTTTAGTATTAAAAATAATATTAAATATATTACTTTTATATTTGCAAAGAACGTAAATTTTATCTTTTATTCAGAGTTACATACACACACATACATACAAACAAACCCACATGTGAAATTAATAAAAGCATATTAAAAAGAGGGAGACCATTAGCTACAGAGGAACTAGTTACAAACCAAAAAAAAAAAAAGAAAGCTTGCGCGAGAGAGCCTCCAAAAGATATCAGATTTGACAGAATTGATCATCGGAAAGAACACAGTACAAATAAACAATGATGTAAAACGTCAAAATGTAAAGGATTACAAGAGTACAGTGCACCAAATGTTCAATTCCTCTATTTTTTTTACAAAAAAAAAAAAACTATTTTCAAGACTATCATTTAAAATCATTTTTATCTGTTGAATGCATGGTGTAGCCATTTGGCAACAAAACTATTTTTAATTAGAAAGTGGTGAAAATTTAGAGTTAAATTTTTTAAAATATTTTCCCATGTTTTCTTATTACATTAGCAAACATATATATTTTTTTCGAAGAAAAATAAAAAATCATGCAGTGTAGGGTTAAGAAACTAAACGTCATCAAAACCCTGTGATTAAGCTTTTATGGTGCACACTCGTGATTAAAAATAAATCTCAAATGGTTAAACGAGAAATTTGTCAAATCTTGCAAAACTTAACTGTAGCCATCCGCATTGGTAACCTCTAAGGCGTATTTTATGTTTTTGCGTACTTTTAATCGATGCCAAATTTGACAAATGAAGTCTTAACAGAATAACAATTTCAAATATATTTGGCCGTATAATGCCCACCCGTACTTGATTGGTTCACAATATGATGCACTGTAAAACTGCAGAAAAATAAATTTAGTGCTTGAAAAAGAAATACATTAAATTTAACAAAACTTACCTGCATCCATCTCATTAATGATTTTGACCACATAATAGTGTTTTTACAAACTGATACCATCAAAAGCTCCATTAATTACATTGATGACACTTGTCCCTCATAAGATGATTGCAGGTAAGTTTTGTTAGATTTAACCAATTTCTTGATAAAGCATTGAACTTTGATTGTAACAGTGACGCATACTGTTAACTTATAAAGTATTAATGGGTATTCCCGGACGAGCTATGTACGTATTCAGTGCTACAGTTGAGTCTCTTTAATGGTGCTAAAAACGCTCAACAAGCATCAGAAAGCTGCAAAGTTGTGAAGGATCCTGACAACCACAAATAAATGCAATGTTTACATTTTATAATAATTTACCAGAAGATTTTAAAATACCTGTTTCTTTTTATTCAATAGCACAGAATATCTCTTTGAAATTCAATGCTTTCTATCTATCTATATATATATAAAAGAAAGTTGTGTTAGTTACACTATTTATAACTCATGAACGGCTGTACCGATATGGCTAAAAATTGGTGGGTAGGTAGCTTAGAGCCATGAGACGGACATAGGCTATACTTTATGTGTGTCTGTTACATAAATAGAAAAAAAAGTCTTATTGACTAAGCCTTTTTACTAAGCCTTTTTTTGACACTTCCATGGCTGAGCGACATAAAGCACACGTTCTGGCAGCTTCCGGAGCGCTGTAAACAGGTTGTAAGTTAGCTGTGCGTTAAATGTTATTTGACTTTTTTGTGAAATAAATTATAAACAAATGCGTTACTTCTCTTGAAATTTATATGTGATAAGCTGTCAGAAACGATTGCTCATTCCGAGGATCTCGATGATCCCAACCGATATGCCGTTTGAATTTGAAAGACTTCAATTTCCGATCCGTCTTGCATTTGTCATGACCATCAACAAATCACAAGGCCAATCCTTAAAAGTTTGGTTTGAATCTAGAACATCACTGTTTTTCCCATGATTATTTATATGTGGCATGTTCACAGGTCGGAAGACCATCTGCGTGGTTTGTTTTTGCGCCTGATAATAAAACAATGTTGTGTGTCACAAGGTACTTAAGTGAAGAGCAACCTATGTACTAAAATACAGAAACAATAATGAATGATTAATGTAGGTACTTAATTTTTTTTTGTATTTTCTAATGACAAAATACTTAATAAATTCAAAAATTTGCTTATTTATTGCCTTTAAGGCGGAACAGAGTTCGCCGGGTCAGCTAGTATATATATGAAAATGGAAGTATGTATATATATTTGTTTGTGTGTTTGTTCCTTATACAAATCCAGTTTTCATCGGATTTTCATGAAACTTGGCACAAGGGTTTCCTTAATGCACTAGAATTCACATAAACGGGGTTTTAAAATTTTTAAAAAATCAAAAAGCTCAAAATTCAATTTTTTTTTCTTCTGAAAATGACCATTTTCCTTCAATTTTGAATACATAGAGTAATAGAGAAAAGCCTTTAAGTATACAGATTGACAACATTTAACACATTTAAATATGAGTATTTCCCAACAAAGATTACAATCAACAATGAATTATCAATTTACGCCTCACTAATTTCATTTTTGCATAAAATAAGTTAAAAACAATAACTGCTATAATTCAACTTCGCAGAGATGGCCTATGACTCCTCCTTTTTTCAGGATTGTCCATTTTTAGGAAGGGGTGATACGCAGATGAAAATTGAGGAATGGGATTCACAATTGATGGGGGAATTTGAATGGGTAGAAATTCTACTTATTTTAAGGAATGGACTCGTTTTCTCATTTGATTGACACCGGCCTACTATGTTGTATTAATATGCGAGCCAATATTTAGAAAAGTGCCAATTTGAAGTTGGAGTTTTTTGAAAAAAATTTTTTTTTGCAGAAAAAAACTAATATTGGATTTTAAGTCTAAATTGGGTCTAAATGCAAGAAAATAAAAGGGGGAGGTCAAGGAAGTTATTTACCCCCTCCTGAGATTACTCACTTTTAAGCCGTTACAGATCTGATGAATGTTACAGATCTGATGTTAATATGCGCTACATATTTGAGTTTATGCTTTCAGTCTTCGTTAACATCTCTAAATATGATATCATTTCCTTGCATTTTTAACATAGATTTAAGATAAGTATATTAAAATACATATATTAGGCTAAAAAATCAAATTTCATTATAAAAAAGCATTTCTTGGAAATGAAAATGAGCGATAAGGTTTTTAGATAAAATAAATTATGAGATTACCAAATTCATGCTAATAAAACATTTGTTTTGTTTTGAAACAACACACAACTTCAACTTTTTCAACGCACAACTCTGCTGCTTGCTTTTCTTTAATTAGTTGCAGGAAATTTAATTTCTTGATCAGAAATTCAAATTTAGCATGCTAGTTATTATCTAGTTATTTAACGAAGTTATGAGAAATTGAAGCACCAAAAAAAATAAATAAATAAATAAATAAATAAATAAATAAAGTAATAATAATCAATTAACTTAATTTTGCAGTGTCAATTTTTCTTATTTTACTAACTTCTATTGTTAGGTCATACAAACCACAAATGAAGCAATTGCACTAAAACTCATTGCTTTTCATTTTTTAAGAACAAAAATATTCAATATATATGGCTAAAACCTATGATTTTTGCTTTTTATAATTCTAAAACGTGTGAGTTAGTTCTGTAACATATTCGCTGTTTTTCAATGTTACCGCTCTGACTGTTACCGATCTGACAAACTGACAAAGTTTTTTTTTTTATTTCCGAGTCAATCGCACTAAACCAAAATCAAACACGTGGTTTTTTCACTTGTAATAAAGGACTATACTTATATATAAAATAATTTTTAAAATAATAAAAACTGCGCATTTTAGAGCGTGTTACCGATCTGATGACTCAAATGACACACATTTTATAAAATCCCTTTAAAAAATCTTACCTACAATTTTAGATGCAGAAATGCAAATTTTTAAATTCGATTCAATAAAACATACCACCAGGTACTCAGTATCACGTGGTGTAGGTGCAGGAAATAATTTTGGGAGCCTAAACATAGATCGGAAGTTATTGTTACCACTCTGACGGCGGAACTTGGGACACGCTTATTTCGCATCGGCTAGAAAATCAGGAATCGATTAAAACAAAAATGAAGTAAAATATTAACAAAGGGGTAAAAATAGAATCGTTTTTTGTACAAGTGCGTTTTTTTTGGGAAGTTAGAAAGTGCGCATGACCTGTTTGCATGCTAAGCTTTGCTACTTGGGACACGTTACCGATCTGATTTTTGATGTATAAAAACAATATTTTCTGAAGAAAAAAATATTTTTTTTTCTGATGGTATTAGATGAAATGAAAGCAAAACTTATCTTCTTTCTGGGGAAAATTATTTTTTTTAACTAGTTATTAAAATACTAGTGAAAATTCACTTGGGACTCAAATTGGCACTTTTCTAAATATTAGCTCATGCATCCGGGCAAAGTCGAGTAACAAGATAGTTACTTATAAATTAGCAAGACAATATGACAAGAAACCCAAAAACAAGTTTCATATAGAAATAGCCATAGCCATTTTCTATATTCGTATCTCCATTAACAATTCAGGCCGTCGGTTCTACATCCGTTTCTCGTTAATAACTAAACAAACTATTGAAAAGTGTAAAAAGAAGAGGTGAACGTCCCCCGACGTAATTTCTTTTGAATCTTTGATCACGTGTTAGTAAGCTGATTGCGTCATTACGTGATTAGAAGCACGTTCTTCTTTCTCCCTTCTTTTACCGTTTCCTTTTATTCATGGTGCTCATTTTACTGTTTCCAAACGGACAAATAAAAAATATGTGCTAAAATAAAGGTATAAAGCTAAAGGTTTTGTCAATTACTGCGAACTTAAAAAAAATAAAATAAAAAGAAATAACTTGGAAAATAACATTTATTTAATTACATTTTAACACAATGGCTGTAAAATAAAAATTATAAGTGAAACAGTTTACTGTACTACATCAGTTTATTGTTGATGAAGGAAAGATGATGAATTATAACTAGTTTGAAAGTATGACTTCTTATTTGTAGTGATTGAGAAAAAAGTCACAAGTTTCTTACTCTAACAGCAAAACTTTTCGTGGGCGATTCCACTAAAAGTGGTTCTGCCACCACAATGAAAATGTTTTTTACAGAAATGAAAAACAAACTAATTTTAAGACTAAAAAATGTCTGTGCATTTCAGTTTCAGCACTAGGTTCGAGATTAACGAAATTTTTTACTTATAATTTTGGCCATATTACACCGTGCACGGATAGTGACAAAAAATGTATTGTTTGTGAGATAAATTCAGTTTTAGGTTTATTAGTTTTGCACTGGTAAATAAAATTTATTCAAAAATTTTTTTCAAGGTGTATACATAATTATTACTTTTATTTTGATCCTTTGGTCATAATGATTTTATTTCTATTGATTGGCTAAAGCCATTGAGGTAGTGCTGACATCGAAAACTGAAAATGAGGTGTATAAAAGAAAAAATCCCTAACGATTTTATAAGGTAGGGTTTGGTCTCGAATCCCAAAACCTTTGGTTATAATACATATCGTCAATCCTAATATGACAATAAAAATCCTTAATAGCTATTATTACCAAGTCCTTGCCTCCCAAAAAATGTTCTTCTCAAAGCTATACGTATAAGTGCATACGTAGAAATATATTAACGTTGTGAGCAAAAATTATTTAAGAAAAGAGTCGAAATAAAAAATAATATGTTTGAAGCTGACATAGGTTCTTTAAAGTGAATTTTCTTTATAAGTGATAGATTTAAAAAACATCCTGTACGTAATACTATTAGAGAAGACTTTCAATATTACTAGAGTTTAATTTCAAACAAATATTTAAGCGGATATATTATTCCATTGAATACACGCTAGATACTACTATTATTTGGTACCTAACTTTAATTCCATAATCTTTACCTCTGACTAATACAGAAGTTAACATTTCTATTTTAAACAGAGCGCAAACATTATTTTGACGCAGTAGAGAACACTCAGAGATAAAACCGAAATTTACAAATGCGGAATTCCTTAATCTAGATAAGCTAACAATTAGACATTTTCCACTTTTTTTATCTCTATTTACTATTAAAGAACATTTAAAATGTATTCTGGAAGAAATATAGGATGTGCTTGGTTAGGTTAAATTATATCAAATACCCCCAAATTAAAAAAAAAGGGAAAAAACACACACAAACATAATTTTTTGTTAGTATATTTTTTCGAGTTCAGAAATTTCAAAAAAAAAAATAAATAAATAAATAAATAAAAATTCATAAGAAGGTAATAAAATTTCATTTTACGCAGACGATACTCAAAATACGCTTGAACAAAATTAGAACACATTTGCATCCTAACTGTATCTCCGTATTGACCTGTAGTCATGTACATATTCCTATCTTGGATAAACTTGGAAGTAAAACTTGAAAACAGTTTAAAAAAGAAAAGAAAAACACTTATTTAATTTCACGCATGACACTATTTTACAATAGCAAATATTCTTTCGAAAGTAATTAAAAAATTTACTCAGCGGTGCCGCATAATACTAGAAAGTCTAGCACGATGGACGCTTTAAATTCTTGATATCGTCTTATATATTCCCCCTTAAACTGCTGTGAAAAATAATAATTTTATGTAACAAATTATTCTTGGTTAAATCATTTCCATCTTTTGGTGGATGAGCACTAAAAAAAGATAATTTTATGTAACAAATTACTCTTGGTTAAATCATTTCCATCTTTTGGTGGAAGAGCACTAAAAAATAATAATTTTATCAAAAAACGCAACGTTTGCAATTTTACTTTTGGGTAAAATACGGTCCATTTGCATATTTTTTTTATTTTATTATTATTATTTTTTTCTTTTTTTGCGAAAAATTGAAATTTTTAAAAATTGAAAAACAAATAAAACTCTTCTTCAAATGATTTTCATCAAAAAAAAAAAAAACAACAAAACAATGAATTTCCCTTTGGATAAATAATAGAAAGCTCTGAACTTAATTTTTTTTTCTAACGACAAATATATTTAAAAAAAAATCAAATGTAGAAAAGAAAAAAAAGCATTAACAATTAGTATTTCACAGTAAACTTAGTTGCTGCTTTAATTCCCATCATTTTGATTTGCTCAATCAGTATCTAACTTTCGTCGATGTTAAGTCTAAGAGATACGAAAGATTGGTTTTTTGACAACTTTCTTTCTCTACTTTTCTTTAAGCCAAACATTAACGAAATATCCAGAATCAGTTCAATTTCCTTAATTTTTTGATACGAAAATAATTTGTAACGTTGTTGATTTGTTAGAAAAGGTTTGAAATTCTAGCGTTGGAAGCTTCATATATAAGACTATCTTAAAAAATAATAATATGTTTCGAATTTTTCAAGAAATAAAGTCGATCGCGAGGAAGAAAAATGTATTTTTAAAATTTGTTTCTTGAGAAGATTTTGTTTTTCCACAAAGTTCGCCCGAAGCCAAAATCTGCCCTTAAGATGGGAATCAATATTTGTCTAAAATTTCCCTGTAGGCCTTAATGTTTTAGCTCTTTTTTTTTTTGAGCGCTTAAAAGTTGAACAAAGGATTGTTCAACTCAGTAAATGAAATATAGGAATAAATTGTACTTGTTGAGATCCATTGAGCATCAAAAAGCTTTCTTGAATAGGACTCTTTATCTCAAATATATTACTGGCGGGTCAGACAGACTGGTAGATCTATTCTATTCTATTCTAGAAGTCAATAAACTTCGACACACATGAAGACTGCGTACTATGCGCCTTGCCTCCACAGATAGTACAATACAGATTTCTTTTATAGAAGGAAAGAATTTACAGCACAGAAAAGGAAGTTACACCCAGGACAAAGGCGGGAATCGAACCCGCGCCTCTTGAAATTACAAACTGACGGGCAGACCCACTGCGCCGTTGAGGCCCCGACCGGTAGATCGGCAAACACAAGTTTTTCTCTATTTATAGCCCTACTTTCCGATTTTTAACCTTTCAATACCTTTATAAGTGTTTCTTCATGTTTATTAAAGTATGGCTTTGACGAGATGGCACTTGACTCCTCCTTTTTTTAGAAATGTCCATTTTCATGAAGGGGTGATACGCAGATGGAAATAGAAGAATGGAATTCGCAATTCTGGTATAGGTTGTAGAACTTAAAGATGTCACTTTGCTCATCTTCAATACGTCATCCAATTTAAGAAATTATCCAAAGAGATAAAACATTTTAATTTTGCACGGTCAAGGCAGATGTCTCATTGGACAGCTCATAGTCTGTGTAAGTAGGTAATTCTTTATTTCACCTCTCCCTGTACTATTTAACAAGGACTGCAACGAATTCAATAATTAATTTTAATTAAAAATGTGTAAAATTAGGGTTACAATAAAGAATGTAGTGCTAGTCATTTTTCCTTTTTGCCAACTAAATTCAATTACTGTTGCAAATTACATTCCAATAATAAATAATCACATTACAAAACTATGTTTGGAGCAATTTTTTTCCTTTAAATTCAACTTATTCTAAGAATTTTAGGTTTTAGTCATCGAAATTTCATACGTTATTCTTCACAATGATAATAAAAACAATAAACATCAGCAAACTTCAACCAGCAAACGATAAAGTAAGAGCCAAATTTGTTCACTCAAACCATTTACTGCGATTTATATTGGAATAAATTAATAATGAAGTAAAATATATTTTGCAGACGATAAATTTAGAATGGTTTACTACAATGTTGTTTCTTTTTTGACTTTAAATGGTTAAAGAATTATCCCCTCTTCTATAAATACAACTAGTCAGATCGCCAAACTGCCGCTAATTCGTAAATATGGTATGCGTCAATTTTTTCCTTCTTTACCTATTTTAAGGAATGGACTTGATTTCTCATTTGATTGACAGGTGCCATGTCATCACGATTTTATTATACTTTTTATTAAATTTAGTTTTCAGCGATATTTTTTTTACAAAACGTTAAGCCTTCTTTCATGTTTTTTCCTCAATGGAAAAAAAAAAACGGAAAAAAAGTTCAGGATAACAACTAGGAAGCACTAAGTTTTTGCTGGAAACACAGTTTACTGAAAATAAGTTTTTATGACATTGCATTAAAAATAATTTTGATAACACATAAGTACATAAAAATTGCATGGTAGAAAATTAAACTTGTCCTTAACCTGCGAGAATACGCGCTATTCGAACGAATACGAGAACGCGCAAGTGGTGTCCTGCTCCCCAGAGGTGAATTTCTGTAAGTTACGCAGCAAACATTTATTTTCCACTGTTTTTTCTTAACTTTTGTACCGTAAACATAATTTTTACTTTAAACTGTACTAAGCAACCTATTTAATTGTTAATTTTTTTCCAAACTAATACCAAAATTTCACATTTATTTCAAATAAATATTTTATTTGATGCATTCGGTACAAATGGCATAAGAACGTTCGTTGTAAATTTAAGCATAAGAGCAGCAAGGTTTATTTTTTCTGTCATTATTACTATCACAAAGACAGCAACTTGTGTATGACGTCTTTTCTGTTTTTTCAACTCGGTTCCAAACTTGAAAAATTACTCCTCAAATTTTACTTGTGTTTGGTGCTTGACAGCTGTCTCTGAACTATGGCTTCGGAAAAGTTGGAATGATAAACTAGTCTCCTCTTTTCATATTTGATGCGTTGATATTTAATTGAGCGCAGTAAATGACTTCAGTTAAGAAAAGTCTCAGTTAGAAAAGCAAAAATTACTATTGGCTACAGATTAAAATTCATGCCGTAGAATAATATGCAGCCATAAATGAATCAAAAGCGGTTTTTTTTTTTTTATATTATAAAATGTAATGATGTACGGTTTATTCAAGCCTGCCATTTCAAGTTTTTATAGAAATGGAAGGGGGCAAAGTTGGCAAACACAATGCAAATATTATCAGAAAATACCAAAATCCATGCCTAATTTCATGTAAGTACATTAATGTCTCAAAGACAGGGGGAACAATAGACCTTTAATGACGTACCTGAGTTTACTACATTCCCTAGAGTTTTATTTATAGCATCATCACTATGCATGGTGACAGAAGCACATTAGAAGCATACGTAGTTTCTTCCTGAATACCGATTTTTTTATGAATAAATATTAATATTTTTATTCATTACAAATCATCAGGCTTCAAATCGAATTCTTCTATAGACTCATCATCAATGGAAAATTCATCAAAGTCTTTTCAGATGTCCCATCTCGTCATCATACGTCAGGTAGTGCGACATTTTCGACGAAAATGAGACAAACACGCGGACGCGCAAGGTGTGTTTCACACCTCAGATAAGGAATTCCAGGAAACCACTTAAAGAATGCATGCACACAATGAGCATGCCCCCCCCCCCCTTTAGCAAGGGACCTTCAAACCAGCTACACCGCGTTTGGTCCATTTTCAAATAAGGGAACTTGAGAAATTATGACAATAAAGTTATGTGGGGTGTCAAACAGCCCCTTGCGCGTTCTCGCGGATTAAACTTTTCAAAAATAAAGCAGCAATTTAGAAAATTAACGCCAGGTAATAATAATGATCATGATAGAAATCATTGAATATCGAGAAGTATTTAGCAAAATAAAACCAGCAGCTCAGAAAATAGCTTTAAAATACACTGGCGGAAAAAAAATCCGAACACCAAGAAAATATTACTGTAGAGTAATGAAATTTGGGTAATGCAATTGTCTATTTAACATGTGTAATTGATTAAATGTATAAGATCACAGGCTAATTTAAGCTCAACAAAATGCTGTGCAAATGTGAAATTAAAATTTCTTCAATAGCCGGTGTAACCTCCAGAATTTTGAAGGTAAGCTCGTAAGCATGCATGCACTGTGTCATACAGGTGCCGAATGCCACTTTATGGTACGGATTTCCATGCTTGTTGCACTTGTTGTGACAATACTAGGACAGTCATTGCTGACTGTGGATGATACTGGAGTTGCCGTCCAATGATATCCCATACCATACGTGGTCAATTGGAGACAGATCTGGTGATCTTGCAGGTCACGATAACAAATCAAGACTTTGTAGAATACATTGCATTACAGCAGCGGTGTGAGGGCGAGAGTTATCCTGTTAGAAAACTCCCCCTTGCATGCTACTTATGAAGGGCTGTACTATAGGTTGAATAACCAGGCTGACGACAAATTTGCAGTAAGTGTGTTTGGGATAACTACAAGAGTGCTCCTGCTGTCATAGGAAATTGCTCTCGAGACCATGACTCCAGATGTAGGTCCCGTGTGTTTAGGTTGCAGACAGCTTGGATGCAGGCGGTCCCCTGGCCTCTTTCTGATCAACATACAACCATCACTGGCACCAAGGCAGAATCTGTTTTCATCAGAAATTACAACAGATCTTCACTCCAACCTCCAGTGAGCTCCGTCTTGACACCACTGCGGTCGCAAACGACAATGGTTTGCAGTCAATGGAATATCGGCTACAGGCTACCTGACTCGGAGCTTTCCTTGAAGTAAGCGATTTCTTACCGTTCTTTGGGTCACGACGGTACGAACTGCAGCTCGAATGTCAGCCGCAGATGCAGTACGATGCGCCACAGCCATGCGCAGGATTATGTCCGAACGACACGTCCGTCACGAGTTTTCTCCTCAGAAACAAGTTTTCAATCAACGTTGCCATGACAGCAAGCCGTCACAATCGGAACCTGTCGCCGTACGGCGAAAGTAGATATTTGTCGTGACGGGCGTCCGTCCAGCAAACAACCAACCAATCAGAGCCGAGTACAAGCGCCATCTGGTGATTCAAGGCCAGCTGAACTAGCGTTTCATTGGTTTCTATAAGATGAGCACGCCATTTCTCTTATTGGACGAATATAATCACGTGCTTGTCGTTCGTCTGAAACAGTATGAATGCCTCTCCCTATTTGGAGGATGTACGTCCTTTCGCTGGGGAAGAAAAATCGTGACGAACGTGTCTTTCGGACATAGTGTAAATGACCCTTTTCACTATGTCCGAACGACGCGTCCGTCACGATTTTTCTCCTCAGAAACCAGTTTTCGATCAACGTTGCCATGACAGCAGGCCGTCACAATCGGGACCCGTCGCCGCACGGCGAAAGTAGATATTTGTCGTGACGGTCGTCCGTCCAGCAAACAAGCAACCAATCAGAGCCGAGTACAATCGCCTTCTGGCGATTCAAGGCCAGCTGTACTAGCGTTTCATTGGTTTCTACAAGATGAGAGCGCCATTTCTCCTTTTGGACGAATACAGTCTCGTACTTGTCGTTTGTCTGCACAGTATGAATGCCTCTCCCTATTTGGAGGACGTGGGGAAGAAAAATCGTGGGGAAGAAAAATCGTGACGGACGTGTCGTTCGGACATAGTGTGAATGACCCTTCAGTCGTGCCACGTGGCAGCTCGGAACTCGATCTTCTTCAGGTAAAACCATCCCTTGACCATAGCTTCATGTAATCATGCACGGTGGAAACATTCCCTCCAAGTCTTTCTGCAATATCGCAAAGGAAAATCCACTTTCTCGTTGCCAAATTGTACGACTTCGTTAAAACTCGGTAAGCTGTTGATAATATCTTCTTCGTCTTCTTAAAGGCATTCCTGGCTAACATGAACGCAATACGTCAAATTTCACGGAAAAAGAATACTCACGAGCTTTGCAACACGCTTTTAAAACAAGCCTTTTTTGCATGCTCTGAGTGACGCCAGCTGCGCCGCACTTATGCGCGGAGCACGAAATTTCAATAGATGTCATCATTCAGTTATATAAACACGCCTACCGAATTTCGTTTATCTAGCGCAAGTTTTTCTTGGTGTTGGGATTTTTTTTCCGCCAGTGTATTATTCCTCGCAGAATATCGATGAAAAAAGTTGACTTATTTAATTAACTATTGTTTTATTTACTGAAACCTACATCGCACAATACAATTTTATTACATTGTATCAAACTGAAATAAGCAGCAAATAATGAAGTTCGTATTTACTAAACTGCCAAACATTAATAATAACAAAACAGTGAGTTGTACTCGATAAATAGAAATATCAGAGAGATTTAATCTTAAGAGATATTTCTGGATTTCTTCCAAAGGTCAATGATTAATTACTGGTTTTGCAATCATATGAGGCGGAAGAATAAATCGGGATTCAACGCCAGAGAATTCTTGATAAATAAGAGAAATAACTAAAACTAACTATAAATCAGTCAAGAAACAGCCTTTGGCTGACAGTTTACTTTATCTCAGAACAAAAATAAAATTAATTAATCTAAAAAAATAAAAATGAAGATCTAGAATATTACTCTTTTTCAAAAGAGAATATATGTTGCAAAATTACTATTGAGTTAAATCACTTAATTGTCTTCTTTATACTTAATTCTAATAAATTAAATAATTCTGAAAAATGTTTTCTAAAAAATATTTTTGTATGCTTCCTTATTTACATGGGAATTTACTTAATAGTGCAATTATAAAAACGGTATAAACAGTAAATAATAATAATAATTTGATACGTACGAAAAAGAAGGAAAACATAACACATAATTCAGATACAACTTATAATTTCAACTATCCTATTTCGAAGTATAGTGAGCTAATAAAGTCTTGCACTGATAACGAAAAAGTACCGAAAAAGGACATTATTTAAGATTTAAACAAATGCTTTTTTTATTTATTTCTATCTCATAACAGTCTTTTCCCATTGGTACAATATTAGCTAAAGGCATGTGGGTGGGGATAACTTACAAAACTAAAAATGGTGTACAGAAAATAAACAACGTTACAATGCACAAATGAGCAGGGATACTGCAGACACGTGTTTCGGCGTTACAAGGAACGCCTTTATCAATGCAAAAAAGTTGTGAGCTTATGGATGCACAGACATCCGGATGTCTGTGCATCCATAAGCTCACAACTTTTTTGCATTGATAAAGGCGTTCCTTGTAACGCCGAAACACGTGTCTGCAGTATCCCTGCTCATTTGTGCATTGTAACGTTGTTTATTTTCTGTACATCTTTAGCACAAAGGTATTTGTAAACTTTAAAAATGGTGTCTCTGAAATAAAAAGTCCAAGTTGAGGGCGAATCCGAAGAACCTTTAGTTTTGACTTACACTGAAACATTTAGCAACACAGTTTTTATCTTTTTCAGAACTATTATTCTCAAACTCTCACCCCCCCCCCCCCCAGAAGGTCAAATATGGTTAGGCTAGGGTTTCGAGCGAATATAAAAATCGTCTAAATCTTCTCAGAACTACTAAATGAGCCAATGCAGGAGTGCAAAACGCTATGTGTGGGGGGGGGGGGGACTTCTTGAGATAAGGAAAAAAATAAAATAAAAAAAAAATACGTTTTAATCTAAAGTAATTTTTTTTTTTTTTTCAAATTATGACTGAATTTTCTTTGTCCGTGTAAGACTATAAACCTATGTAGTAAGACCACAACCTATACTTTATTCCTCCCCTTTAGATAAAACTATATCAGATGGTTAAATGCAACCGTAAGTCATCTATAGACTTAACCTACAAGAACAAAAAGATGAACTAAATTGTTCGCAGGATGAGGATCATTGTTCTAAATCCCAATGATATCTAGCTCATTCCGAAAACAAACTTGTTGCTCTTCAGAAGTATTCGAGGCACGATTTCCGAAACCTTTCGCTTTCATTTCCTTTCTATTCATCACGTTAATCTTAGGTTGGTATTTTTCTGCTTGGGGAGAAAGAAGCATGAATGCGAGAAATAAAAATAAAGAAAATTTGAATACGTAAGGAATTACAAAGAGGAAAAAAAATACTACGGATGATTTATCTTCAGAGGAAAAGAGGCATAATGTGCAAACGTTTTTGGACAGATTGGTGTTCTCAATTTGTTACCTTTTCGTTTTAAGTTTTCGCAAAATGATTTGTAGTAATGCGAAGAGTGCACAGTTTGATCTATGTTAAGCATTTAAAAAATACCTTTACACTCCACAACCCAACGGAGCATATTTGTAACCAACACCTGGGTTTAACTAAATTAATGAACCAGAAAACTAACGGAATCTAAAAACAGTTTGAAAGTTTTTTTTTTTTTTGCTGCTCAAGAACTGGTTACAAAATACTCTTTACTTGTACTCTTTGTTCCTTAAATCAACTACTCTAGACGTCATGATGATTCACGCATTATGACATAATGATACAATGGAAGAGATCGATGGAATATAATGAATGGACTTGCAATGATTGAGCTAGATTTCAAGTACCACAAAAGTATTCTCTAAGGTAACCTTCGAAAAAATTTTGATAGATTAGTTCCTGTTTTGTTAAAAATATTCGCTCAAACAGACATAATATCATTTTGGAGATAACAAAATCATCCGTAGAGGATCCACGAAAAAAAATGTGCATCAAAGTATCACAAGTGTGAGAGAAATTCATGTAATGTTTAAATTATCATATCAAAAGAATTTACTAGGAAAACAAGTTAATTTTTTTCTATTTAAAAAAAATGATCATGAATTTCTTGACATCAAAGTCATAGTAACTTCTTCCTGCCCTTCTACAAAGTGTTGTTAAATGCATTAATATTGGGTTTCTCTCTTGCATTAATAAAGAAGAAAATAAGTTACATCGTACAGTAATCAGTAAACACATTAAACAATTTCTAGTCAAGTCTTTTCTTTACATTTTTTGTTAAATGAAATTAAATCAGAGCGCAACTCTACGTTAAAAACGTACGATCTTCTAATCGTACAAAGGTGAACTTCTAAAATCTAATCACATCTATTTTTTAAAGGAAAAAAAAAACTTTTAAGCAGAAAAAGTTTCTTGTAGAATACAACAAGCTGGCCTCAAAAGAGTTTATTCGCGAGCTTCACAAGATAAGTATTCTTAAACATAACCTGCAGTAAATAAACACTTTTAAAAGCAGAGATCGAGTAAATAAATAGAAACTTATTTAACTATTCTCTCCTTAACAGACCAAAGAGCAGAATTCATTAATCTATTGATAAGATCGATAATTCTTCAACGCGGCACGCTCAACATTAAGAAGGTGCATGTGTTAGCAATACCCCGTGGGATTCGAACTGAACCTAATACTTCCGATTTGCATAATTGTTCCTCAACGCAGCGCTCCTTAAATAATTATTTCACTTTGCTGTTTCATCCTGCTCATCATTTTCATCCCTTTGATCTGTCTCTTCGATTCCGTGGATTGAATTTCACGTCAGAGAATTTAATGATCTAAGAAACGGGGGTGGAAAAAAAAATACGCTTCCGAGAAAGAGGGATTTCCTAAAATCGAAATTACACCCGCTCAGCAAGTCAATGAGATGCTGGAAAGATAGGATAAAATAGTAGCGTTTGTTGGCGTTCAATGCTACCTGAAGTATGTTAAACAAGGTTGAATTAAATGATCTGAGATATGTGTTGATATATCTGTGAGCAGGCTGTGATTGTGATGTTTGTTCAAAATACGAAATTAAGAGATTAATTTGGTTTAATAATCATGGAAACTTTTGACGTGCGTGTTTGCATTCGTTTACAAAGTAAAGCATGTAAGTCTACAAATTTATTCTGAGCTAAGTTGAAGTCAGTTGGAAGCATCATTTTAGCAAGTGCAATTTCAGTTATATTAATTAACTCTAGCTGACCCGTGCTGAACATTTGCAGTTGACAGAGAATGTAAAAACCAGCTTTTTTTTTAAATAATTTTTTTGTTTATTTTTACCCAATAGGTGTAAAAAAAAGCTTGAAAATGATGTCTCACTTTTAAAGTACTGCTAAAGTTACGCCCCCCCCCCCCAAAAAAAAAGAAGACAATATTTGGATATTTGGGTGTCTGAAGAAGTTTCAAGTCGGGTAGTAAATATGATGGTTAATTTGATTTTCAAACTGAAGTTCGAAGCTTTCTTCAACAAATTAGAAGGTTTTAAATGCCGATATGGATGTCCGATTGATGTTATACTTGGCTATTGAATAAGGGCCGTTGAAGTTGATTGGGATTAGGCTTTGAATTCTCTTGTTTCCAATAACACTAGGCCACATGTCGGTCTGAGGTTTATTGAAAAAAATCACTGGAACACCAAGATCCGGCAAGTTTATATGAGTGTTTATTCACTTATTTTTGTAAATGTATTTTTGCTTAATTCTTAAAAGTATCACGGGATCTTAAGGTGACGTAAACATTGTTTCCCGATTTTAAACAGAATTAGTAAGAGAAAAGAGCAAAATTCTGCAATGAAACCGAAGATTGATTATATCCTGAGCAAAAAGTAATTAATTTTTATTTGCTTCTTTCACCCCTTTACATAAATAGCATACATTTTGGCGGCGTGTCAACTGAGGTTGCGTTATAGTAATTAAACTGTAATCTGCAATGAGTCATATTTAATTGCGTTCATTGAACTAGAAAGTAAAAGTTAAAGTATCTTTTTACCACTGGAAGCTGCTCTTGCGAAAACTTTAATAATAGGATTGTATAAGTTTTTTTTTTTTTTGTCTGTTCTTTAATTCGGGGTAATATCAAGATTCTTTTTACCAAACAGTAGATAAAACTGCTTGAATTTGAAAAAGAAAAAAAAATGTTAGCAAGAATTTTCCTAATATTTAAGTTTAAAAAGACATAAGACACCAAGAAGCTTGAGAAATTAATCTCGAATTGTTTCCATATTACTAATTTCAATTTTCCGTAAGAGGCACATTTTTATGATGCATCACTTTTAAATCTTTATTGTTTACTTAAATGCGATTGATGTATTAAAATGATACATTTAAGAGAAAAGACAGACTTGGCTAATTGGAAAGAGAGTTAACTCAGGCTGGAAAAATTCAAACTGGTACAGAGTAAAAATAGCTCGGTCAGTTCTGAGCTAAATTCTTGTTTAAATTATTCCTATGTATGACATTGCGATTAAATAAATAAAATATATATTTAGTTAACGTAGTTACGCTTGAAAATCTTTCAACCCGCACACTGCCCATCATTATTTTACTATTAAATACCATTCGCTCAATATTCTAAACACAACCAGAATATGTTCGTGTTGTGCACCTAAGCATAAATGATTACTTTCAATTTTTAATTAGCTCAGTAAGCTTCATATGCAAACAAAGGATATGATGAATTAAGTAAAATCTAAAAGGCTTATACATACGAACATACGACTAACCTTAGTTACAACTTTGGCTATTTTGTTTTATGATTGATTACAGCATGCAATGTGAACAACTTTGTATCCTTTAACAAAATTAACTATTAAAGCTAATTTGTTTAATTGAAGGCCAATTGAACTAAAATCACTTTTTAAGACGACTACTAGTTGAGCACATATCGTTGATGTAAATAAAATTCGCTAAAAATATAGACAAAATAAATGTATAAATAATAATTTTCATAAATTAGACAAGCTTGTCCTAAACCGAAGAAGATTTGGCAAAGAACCACTGACACTGCAATTAAATTAGCCTATGACAAAGAAAAAGAAAAACAATACATAAGTTCATGTACTATAAAGAACTAAAAACCATGATGTCGTGAAGAATTTTTTTTTTCTCCAGTTGATTGATTTATCAGTTGACGTGATCTTCATCCAGAAACCTTTCAGTCAAAAAGGTATACATGTTACTTGGGCGCGCATTTTTTACGAAGCATGGTTAAATGAAGTGCACGACATTAATCAATAGAAACAAGCAAATTATGTTTGAAATGAAGATGTTTCAAAAATGACATGCTTTATTCGGGCCTCTGGGGTAACTTAAAACTAGTCAGCCCATCAAAAGTAACAGCTGCTTAGAGTGAACTGTATCAAATGCTCTACTGAAGGAGTATTTTTTCCTAACGTCAAGACTGGCTTGGAAACTATATTTATCAGTTTTAACAGCTAATTTCAGCTAAGGAGTTTACAATGCAAAATTTGTTCTCATGTTTTTCTCTATTTTGTTACGTTTTCAGTCTTCTAATTCTGTTCCGCGGTGCAAGACATCATTAATGATTTTTTTAAATAAGAAGATATTCAAAATATTCTAAACATTACTTGCCCGACTCGTGTCCCAGTGATAAATTATTTGCCTCGAGGCAAGAAAGTCAGTGAACATGTAACACGTAGTTTCCATTCTATCTGGGAGCCTTTTAGATGCCTATCTTTTTAAGAAACTCCTTTCTAAACTTTCGTTTTAATTATCTGATGAGAATAACACGGGTCCACTTTGCTGTCACCAAAATGAAGCAGGTATTCGTTTGATTTTATCAAACAGCAGTCCGATGTGCTGAGGAATTAAAATTGAGTTTAAACGCTATTTATCATACTTCCGACGACAAGTGATTTCTCAAACACAGATTAACTTAAAGAAGCCAATAATAGCCATCGTTCACAGAATAACCATCAAGCCAATACGGGTACGGAAACTGTCTCCCATATAATGATGAATGTGACAGTTTGTTGTTGTGGTAGTTATGACACGTTATATTACCTTCAGGCCTAAAGCTGATAGGATTTTCCTTGGATTCTCTTACTCACTCACTCATTTCAGGGTTACCAGTACCTACCACTATACGCGGTTTAACCAGTTGGATTGGGCCTTGAAATGACTGGACCAGGAACCAACAGTTCCTGGTTCAGCACACTTCTATCCACTGAGCAAATGCAGATCATCCGCTTAGAAATCTTTTTAGCAGATCGACGCCTTTTCACAAGATGCTAATGCCGCAAAAATGCTCTGACGCGGAATGTCCACTTAAGAGAAATACCATCAAAAGTATTTAACATTTGACCATAAGCATGTTCCTAAAATGTTATTTTGCTTCATTTTAGTAACTGTACCATTTCGGTTGCGCGAACGATGTTTTAAATTTTGTAATTTTAAGTTACATAAACCTCACGCATTTACTCCAAATATTTATAGCCACACTGCAAAACTAGTAAATAATCAGCAGAAAAAAAAATTATGAATTAATGGCGATAATATATGTTTCGTTAATAACAGCAGGAAACTCGTGCGATTTTTTTAGCGCAGATACAAAACAAAAATATAATTCACGTTTAACAAAGTTTTGGAATATAAGGAAGAAAAAAAAAAGCGCAAGTAGATTCACAGGATAAAAGCGAATTTTAAACTGATCGCAATATAAAGTTCAAAGGTGATTCTTCATATGACATAGCACTTATTACCGATTTCCATTCTTTGCAAAAAATGCATAAAAGTATTTCTGATTTCAAAAAAGAAAACGATCTTGCGATCATTTTACCAACACTAATATCATCGATATTCCGGAAAGGGCGAGCGATATTTGAAAGCTCAGCAGACTCTGATACCCCCCCCCCCCCCTCCGTTGTTTGGATCATTCTACCCTTAATGAGCACTGGAGATCTACACCAAAATGGAGCACATAATGGTGGAACTAATGGGACATGCGAATGTAACGTTGGTAACGCTAAACTTTCGGAATGCTCTCTCTAATAGCCTCATAGAAAGCACGTCGTTTGCAGTACGTGCGGGAAACGTGGGAATATGATACACAAATGGTGACGCTAATCATGAAGGAATATGCAGCATAATTCTGAAGAATCTTCTGAGCAAAGGAGTTCAAGGGTTCATATTGGGACGATGCTTAATTAATGTCATTTAATCCCTGAGGCATATTTAATTCACCCTTGCATATTAAGTTTAGCTTACAAAGGAAGTTAGGTTTCATTAACTACTCCTCCCACCGCATCTTAGACTTATATTATTATGCTGGATGTTGAGAATTTATGTCCTATTGCAAAGATGGTACAATGAAAAACTCATTTGCTAGAAACGTAAATGCAATGGTATTCATATCTGAATGGAAGTTCACGAGGAACTGTTTGTTTACAATACCGTAAAATGGGGTTAATCGGAACACTTTTCAGCTTTGATTGTAAAAAAAGCAGTTAAAAGATTTTTTTTAAATTTGATTTTTTGGGTAAAAACTTCGGTATTGCTTTACTTTTGATATTCCAAGCAAAGACAAAAGATTTTGAGCAATTATTATTAAAATATATAGCAAATTATGGGTGTTCCGAATCACCCCGCTGATAGGGGTCAATCGGAACACTTGTTAAAATTTTTATTTTTTTCAATTTAATCTGTAATAGGTCTCACAAACATGAGTAATATTGATGGGGGAGAATAAGAACAGATAATTACTGTCAAATAAATGTATAATTTCAGTACCAGTAAACGTTTATAATTTGTGAAAATTCAAAAGAATTTTGAACTTATGAAAAATGAAAAGTAATTTTAAGAAAAGCTTTTGAATTGAAATGCAAAGATTTAACATGAATGGAAGTCACTCATGTCGTCCACAAATATGTATTTGTCCTTAAAACTAGCAATTGTGATTCGGCTTAAGTTTTTTCATAACATCTCCTGGGATGAACTCTGCCTTTTCTATAGTTTTTTGAAATTTCTGGGTTTCGGGGATTGTCATGAAAGATTTTTTCGCTTATTCATCACTGTCTGTGTGCTGGACGTTTACTACATAAAGTCTATGTGACTTTCTCCCTTTTATTTTAAGTAAAAAAAAGTCTCCTCGAGAAAAAATCTTTTGAAATCTGTAACTTTTGTCATTCTAAGATCTAGTTGCTCACGAGAAGGGATAAACAGTAATAAATCCTTGTCCCTGTCTTGATTAGAAGAATTGGGGTTAGAATCTTGATTTTTCAAACAATTTCCTTCAAATAAGTTTGAATTGGAACAACAGAACTAAGTGTTCCGATTCACCCCGCAAATTTTTTTCCCATGGCATTTTTCAGAATTCTTCACTTTATGACACAATTTATAAAAAATGTAAATTCTAATGTGGTATTCTGTTGTTCAGAAACATGTATAATTGAAACATACCACTCATAGTTTTTAAATATAAGAAGGTTTGTTCTTGCATATGAAGTTTTGCAGTCTATGAAAATGTGATGTTTTCTAGCATTCAACGTGCAGCCCGCTTTAGAAACCAGTAGCGTTGCCAGATTGACAAAAGTATTTTTTTCCTACTTCCTATGATCTTACCTTTCTAAAAAAAAATTCATGGCGAAAAATACCCAATAGTATATTTATGAAGAATTTCTTTGTACGGTTGGGAAGTTTTGTTCCGGTTGACCCCGCTGTTCCTATACACCCCATTTTACGGTACTTGTGTGTGTGTGCCATTAGAAAAGTCAATGAAATTAAGAAATACTCAAATAGCTGCTCTACTGGTTATGCTTTACTTTCTTCAAATGGCTATAACAGTCAAAATAAAGTGCCAGGTTTTCCCTTTCTAATTGCATAATTCATACACCAGGAACATAAATATGAACTAAAAGTAGAGAATATGTATCATGGTGAGGAAAAAAGTCAGGTGCTAGGACTACCAGGAAATCCTAATACAAATGTATTCTATTCTTTATCAATTAAAGACACCACGAGGTTTGACTATTTACAATTTTTGCCGCTAAAAGAGCCAATGAGATGCTAGAAAGCTTGATTAAAAGTTGCAATTGTAGCAGTTTCAAATTTATATCTAAATCATGTTTTTTAGTTTCAGCAATTGCATCTGAGAGCCAATAAAATATCCTAACACTGAATTAAATACCGTAATAGTAACACTTTTGAGCTTTGGTACCCATTCTTTCTGCCAGGTGTTATACCTTTTGCAGTTGCATCTGAGGCATAAACGTGAGCTAAAACGTAAAGAATATGAACATATTGAGGATCGTAATGAGTGACGTTGACAAATATTGGAAGAACTGTTCCTGAATAAGTTATGAAAACTAAGGAAAGCCACCTGCGTAACATCTCTTTTTTAAGAGCAGTGAAATATAGCAATTAAATGAAGAATGTAACTAATAAAAACATGACAAGTATTTATACTACAATAAATAAAGCTAAATCTAATATTTAACTTCTCAAAAGCGGAATCAAAACCGTGCAAAGATTAATACATTTTTTGTGTGAACAATTGGTGCAGTTTAGTGGTGTAATTTTTTAGACTGTTTTGACTAGTGCTACTATATGTTTAATTAAAATACTACTTCATTAACAACATTTTTAGAACTTATTACTTCTTTTTTTTTACTTTTAGTAAAAATGTAGTCAATATTTTACAATCAAAACCATCAAAATTTTTTGAGTTTTGAAGCAAATTAAAGAACGCAGTATAGATTCAAACGTTTGACATTGTCAAAAAGGCTCTTTTCAACTTCAAAATGAAAAAAATATGCATTCCGATTTTTATACTCAGCAATTTAATAAAAACATCTTTCGAGCTAACATAATACTCTAATTATCGTAAAACCTTATTTAAACCCAGTACTAAAACCACTAACGAAGTAGTTCATCAAACAAGCACAGCCACACGTGGTTTTTATAGAGAGCTATTCAACATCCAAAATAAATTACACTTCCCCTCTCGTAAAATAAAAAAAAAAAAAATCTTTCGGTTTGATTCTTAACACGACCAATATTACATCTTCTTCACTCCGCAAATCACCGATCAGAAAAAGAAGGCAAAAGTAAAAAATAATAAAGAAATAAGAGCGAAATCTCACAAAAATGGTGTTTTGAAAAATGGCTGCAAAGCCAGTTTTGATTCACAGCCAACTCACTTAGCTTGATGAGCCCGGGAGACGTCAAGCCCATTAGCATCTCATCAAACCGCCATTATGGACGTCCAGAAACAAACTCCGAACCCTTTCCTGGAAGATTACTTACTGGAAAGCTTCCAAAATACCCCCTTTTTTGTTCGTTTATTCAAATCGAAGAGGGCCCACCAGCGGTGGAACTTTTTGCCACAAGAGACCCAAAGGGTGCAGCCCTACTACAATTAGATATTGACCTTTTAGAGGTTCATTTCTTATCGCCGTTTTGTTCAAATTTGCATCAAAATGCAAAGTGGTTCAAAAAAATAGCAGAATCCATTAAGACTCTCCCTTTTCTTTAATAACTATTTCTTATGTTTCTTTTTCGGTCTTTATGCCTGCCGATGTTTTTTTATACTTCCAAAATCATTGAAAAAGTATAGTTATAATAAATTTAATTTTGTTAATAAAGTTAGAAAGTAAATTTCAAGACGGACCAAAAGTTGCAAAGAGTTAAGAATTTTGTTCAGTTGAAACTTTTTATATCATGCAGTTTTCAGACATTTTTTTTTATTCATTACTAGTTGACCCGGCGAACTCTGTTCCGCCTTAAAGGCAATAAATAAGCAAAGTTTTGAATTTATTAAGTTTTTTTTATTAGAAAATACAAAAAAAAAATGAAGCACCTACATTAATCATTCATTATTGTTTCTGTATTTTTGTACATAGGTTGCTCTTCACTTATATACCTTGTGATACACAACATTTTTTGTTTTATTATCAGGCGCAAAAACAAACAACGCAGATGGTCTTCCGACCCGTGAACATGCCACATATAATTGACCATGGGAAAAACAGTGATGTTCTAGATTCAAACCACAAACTTTTAAGGATTGAAATGGTGATTTGTTGATGGTCATGACAAATGCAAGACAGATCGGAAATTGAAGTCTTTTAAATTCAAACGGCATATCGGTTGGGATCATCGGGATCCTTGGAATGAGAACTTCCTCACTTTTGAATTTTCCTTTCAGTATCGTCGCGTAAATTACATTGTTCATCAATTTTCTAACCACCGAACGCGTATCGTTGCACAGTTTTGGTTGGTTTATGTTTCGAAGCATGATTACTACGGAGCCAACCTTTAGGCATAAATTGTGCGGTGATAATCCAGACACATCCAAGGAGTTTAAAAATTCAATTGGATAGTTGGTGGCTTCATCCTTATTTGTGGCGCAGTCAATAGATTTGAATGAATGCATTGTTCCAATGATCTTATTTTGAATTATGTAGTTCAGGTCATCTACTTTTCTACATCAACTTTTGTATGTATAATAGTAGTAAGAAGAACAACATCTTTAACTGCAGTCCGGGAGCAATTCCACCAAGCGCTTTCCACCTCTCAGCCTCAGAGGCGTAAAAACTCTTAAAAGACAATCGTTTCTGACAGTTTATCACATATAAATTTCAAGGGAAGTAACGCGTTTGTTTATAATTTACTTCACAAAAAAGTCAAATAACACTCAACGCACCGCTAACTTACAACCTGTTTACTGCGCTCCGGAAGCTACCAGAACGTATGCTTTATGTCGCTCAGCCATGGAGGTGTCAAAGAAGGCTTAGTAAAAAGGCTTAGTCAATAAGGCATTTTTTTCTATTTATGTAACTGACACACATAAATTATAGTCTATGTCCGCCTCTTGGCTCTAAGCTACTACCTACCCTCGAATTTTTAGCCATATCGGTACAGCCGTTCTTGAGTTATAAATAGTGTAACTTACACGACTTTCTTTTATATATGGGTGATTATACAAAAACGGTAAAATTTCTAATATGTAGATTTAAAAAAAAATAATTTAAAACTAAAAATCTGAAAAAAATCAGGAAAGTGCTTTTTAAGTTACATAGTTAAAACAGAATATCAGCAGAGCTTAAATGTTTGCATTTTATTGTATTTTTGCATTTTTATTTTTTGAAGGCATGTGAATGGTAAAAAGGACATATGGATGACACAATGAGTATGTTAATAACACAATGTATATGTGAATAATACAATAGGTATATTAATGAAATTTTTTAGCCTGTAAACTGTTAGACAGGATTATTAAACATTGTACTGTCATAGTTATTACATAATATAGGTTGGAGCTGGGGCTTACTTTAGGCTGGAGATTTAAATTGGGGCATGTGAATGACATAAGCAAAGGGGCATGTGAATGAAAAAACACAAGTGATATGTTCTCAAAAAGTCATATCTGAATATTTTTCGGCTTAACTTCAAACAAGAGCCAACAAATGTAAGCTTTAGACCTATTCATCGTCAAAATTAATTTTTGTGTACATTTTACTTGCATTCTGCAGGGCATGTTAATGACAAAGATGAAAAACACTTGCCTTGAAAGTTGAGTTTAGCTTGCTTTCAATCAAAAAGTAATTGCAGAACAGCAAAATTAATCTTCAGCCAGGAATAACAAAGTTCCATGCTTCATTTTAAGATATGTTGCCAGATTTTGAAATAAAACATTTCAGAGAAAAATACTTTTCAGACATGTGGATGAATGATAATTTCTGGTTAGATTAATTAAAACAGAATATCAGCAGAGCTTAAATGTTTGCATTTTATTGTATTTTTACATTTTTTTTGAAGGCATGTGAACGGTAAAAAGGACATGTAGATGACACAATGGGTATGTTAATAACACATTGGATATGTGAATTTTTAGAGACATTATTTTCACATCATTTTGCCTTTTTGTGATTTACATATTGCCCACATACACATTCAAAAATAGAAATACCTTGAGAAAAAAAATCACTTATTTTTTTTAATCTAGATTCCATAGATTGAAAATTGTGCCTATGGGACAGGGCGTGTGGATGACATTTCAATGTAATAGTTTTTTTTAAGCGAATAATAATTAATTAATGACATTGTTGATAGTCAGAATTATAGAGCAAAAGACGCATAAAAAGATTCCCAAAAGAGTATAGAACATAAATTTGCCCATTTTTGTAGAACCACCCATATATAGATAAGATAAGAAGACAGTAGTAAGAAGAACAACTTCTTTAACTGCAGTCCAGGAACTATCCCATCAAGCGCTTTCCACCTCTCAGCCTCAGAAGGGTAAAAACTCTTAAGTGACAATCGTTTCTGACAGTTTATCACATATAAATTTCAAGGGAAGTAAAGCGTTAGTTTATAATTTACTTCACGAAAAAGTCAAATAACACTCAACGCACCGCTAACTTACAACCTGTTTACTGCGCTCCGGAAGCTGCCAGAACGTGTGCTTTATGTCGCTCAGCCATGGAGGTGTCAAAAAAGGCTTAGTCAATACGAAATTTTTCTATTTATGTAACTGACACGCATAAATTATAATAGCCTATGTCCGTCTCCTGGCTCTAAGCTACCTACCCACCAATTTTTTGGCATATCGGTACAACCGTTCTTGAGTTATAAATAGTGTAACTAACACGACTTTCTTTTATATAAATAGATTTTACTAAATTACGTACGTATTCAATAATTTAATAATTCATTAGCATTTTTTCACTAATAATTTCATTTTATATTCATCACATCACCTATTTTCAAATTCAATGCTTTAACTGCTAATTATTTATTTTATTTTCACATATTAATTTAATAATTTTAACACTTGAAAAAACGATAAAATAAAGAATTTTGTATAATAAAATGCTGCAGAGGTAACTAAAGGTATTGATTTACCCACATCGATAAGCATTTGCACACGCTCTAAGGATACCATCTTACAACTTTTCAGCACAACTGGAACTGATAACTATTATTTCTTATTAATAAAAAAAGAATGATACAATATAAAAATTGTCTGCAATGAACGGATTCATAATAAACTGAAAATATCAAGCAAAATACGAACAATATTTTAAACACGCTCTGAGGGCACTATATAGCAGCTTTTTGACACTCTATTGAAACTAAAGATTCCTATTTATCGTCAAAAATTTTAAAAAAAGAGAAAAGTTAACAAATTTTGTAAAATGAACGACCCCAGAGGCGACTGAAGATATGAAGTAATAAAATTTTTCACACATAATAAAATGTAAAGCAATTTTTCAGTACTATTGGAAATTTGGTATTAACCCCTTATATGGCCAAGTTTTTTTTAGCAATTTTTTTCAATTTTTTCTGCTTAAAACTCTTACTTGGAATGGTTTACATACATTTTAGCCTTAAAATAGTTCGCTGTTGTCATATTCACTAAGTTATTTAACGTCCTGTTTATAGGATATTTTGCAGATAAGTGAGCAAAATACGACCTTACTTCACTTTACTTTTGCAAAACAACATTACAGAAGGCATTTGTGATCAATTTTAAGGAAAATCACTTTAAAATAGTTTAATTTTATGAAAAATAAGTTCGAAAAAAAAACCTTACTTTCTGTAGCTACCCATGCTGGATCGTTGCTTGACTGATTTGTCTGAAAATAGCTGTCAATAAATAAACTCTGATATCTAACTGGTCATTCTATCTAGTTTTCTCAAGAAGAAGGACTATTTAACTTGTGAAAAACAGCTTTAGTAAAATGATATACCCATTTCAGGTTTTTGTATGCAGTTACTAACAAGCGTCCCGTTTTTAGGCTACTGGGCATAAATGGGTTAAGAAAAAGTTTTATTCCATGCACTCTCCCGTTGCTGATACTTGACCGTCATTGATGTTTCTTGAATTGTTCATATAACCAGGTCAGAGAAAACAAGTCCAGCTTATTACTTTTATTATTAATTTAGAGAAACTAATTTTAGTCATCATGGTTAAAAATCGTCTACGGTTTATGTTCATTATTTTTTTTTCTCCTCATGGTTTAACTTAAGCTGATTTCATATTTAAAAAATGGTGTTTGTTTGTTTCTTCTTTTGAGAAAATTCAAGCTTTTTTTTCCCGGGGGAAGCACCTGTAGCATAGATAAAAAGAATAAAAATAACCTTACGGTTGTTAAATATAATACTTATGATAAGCGTACGGGTGCCGTTAGTCATAATAACCATATATTTATAACCGCATTCTAATCACCATTAATGGATACGCCTCGTATCATTTTCAACTAGAAAATCCCTAGTCACAATACGAAGACTTTAGACTTTATCTGCATTTTCTTTCTACTCCATTCCATTTTTTGGGAAAAGGAAACGCAACAAGTATGATTTAATCGCAATTTGAGATAACAAAAAACATAATTTGAATTCATGGGGCATCAAAACTCAAGTTAATGCCAGGGGCTGCGGTTTTTTTTTTTTTTTTGTGAGTTTGCTAAATTTTTTTTGGGAAAAAAAGAAAAATAGTTCAATTTTTAATGCAAATTTTACAGTATAGTCATTATTTTTCTTTTTATGTACTAGATCTTTTAAAACAAATTTTCATCTTGCTCATTTTGAAAAAGAGAGTTCTATCCCAACGATTCCAATTTTCCCCACATTACCTTACTCCAACAGGAAAAACTCAGTCATACTTAATCTGCGCACATCTGACTGAACTGTCACCATAAATTTAAGTTAAAGTTATCTTCGTTTGGCACAACTTACAATACCAGTTCATACCATTCGCTTCGAAAAGTTCATGGTTTCTAATCACTCGAAGGGGATAACGTGATATTGTTGGAGCTGCATCGGTGCAACTGGCCAGTGAATCTTTTGATAAACGCAACGCAAGGGACCCAGTTAGAGAGATTAAATTTTAATCGCCAGTCGTTACCTGCTAGGAGGAGCACCATTAGTAGCAAATAGTACGACGCAATGTGCTTAATAATGCAATTCTTCGTCAACGTACGATTACGGAACAACATTCCTTGGAATATTTGCGCTAATGCAATTTATTTGCATAAAGTAGAATGCTCAGTGTTTTAAACAGGTTGTTTTTTAAGTATATTGAACTGATCACAAATACAGAATTCAAACTTTTAATATTAAATAATATTTTTAAAACGTAAAAAAGTAATTACAAGTACAAAGATATCCGATCCGAAAGATATTGATTAAAAAAAAAAAAAAGGAAGGAAGTAAAGGCAAGAGAAGAAAGGTAACTGAACACTATGTTTTCTTTTCACGCTAAAAAAATAGATATTCGTGATGGTTCCCCATGAAAGTGAAGAATTAAACTCTTGAAAGTTTATTAAATACCAGAAACACAAAAAAAATCTATCATTACTTATTTCTATCATTACAAAAAGTTGATTGAAGTTATGCACGATTGAAAAAGTCTCATTTCAATTGAAAAAGCCTCTTTACTATTGACTTTAACTTTTCATAATAAATTCATAATCTACATTTTTAATTACATGTTTCATTCATTTTTTGTGCACATTTCTTATTGCATAGATAAATTATTTTCGGATTTTTTTCATCTTTATGTATTATAGAAGTTTCAGGAGGGGTAAAAGGAACACCTGGGGCAAAAGAGAACTTGGGGCAGAAGAAAACAAGCGTTATTACCTCACTTGTGGTAATTTTAAAAACTAAACTGTTTCCAGGTTGAGGAATAGGTAACATATGGAAGTCATTATGAGAATTCTGCGTGTGTGCAAAACCAATGTGTAGGTGTCATCAGTGCTTGAAGATGACACCCTAAAAAGAACTGCTTTTCAAAGTAAAGTGACCTTACACTATCCTCTCCAGCAGGTATACAAAAGCGAAATAACTTGTTTAAACGCGTTTTACTTGTCATGTGGAAGTTACTAAACACATTAATTTATAAGATATAAATTCCCGACTAATTTGATTCACGGCTTAGATGTTTTCATTTACCCTATAAATATTGTACTCTGAGGTAAACTAAAACAATTAGAGTTGCCTCCTATTTTAGGGGAGATTAAATTTTGATGTAAGTTACACTTATAAGAGCATTTTAGATAAGTTCAGAACCTAATTTAATTTTTGGTCGGATTTTTTAAAACGGTTTATAAATATATTTGGGGAATTCAGTGGGTCGCATGAGATCTATGAGAAATAGATTGAGTAGTCATTGAGAGTAACTTTGCACCATATTTTCTTTACTTTTAACTACACCCAAAATATTTCAATATTGTAGTTGCATCTATTAGCATTAAAGTAAAGGAAAACTCCCAACGGTATTGTTTTCAAAATATGAAATATATTTCATTAAATCATTTACAATGGATTTTTAACCTTGCTTAAAATCAGCCCGACAATAAGGATAACTTTGAGCAACGTGTTAAATGTTTTGATAGAGACTTGTTTTTAAAAAATACTGTTGCTACAAAACGTTAAATTAGAAAAGTTTGATTTATAAATGTATAAAAAATGTCCATTTTCATTCTGTAGCATCATAAATTTTATACAAATCAATGCATTAGTAAGAATCTGAGACTGCCGTACTAACCACAAAACAAGTATCGAAACTTTTTAACAAAATTGAATTATCACCACCAGGTGTTTCTTGGGACGCCCCCCTCCCTCTGTGCCGTATTTTACCTGAATACAATAGTATATGGTCATTTGAGAACGGAAAGTATTTTTAATAAAATCTGAAGAAGTATCATCTGAATCAAATACATCGCACCCTTGCTACAAAAGTGCCACAACTCAAAAATTGTAATTTTTGAGTTATGGCCGTCATTAGACGTAGTTTACAGGTCTTCAAAAGAGCCAGAAATTTCATTGAAAAATCAGCCGCCAGGCGGCAGTTATGGCGTTTTGTTGTTATTAAGATGCATAGGACCCCTTCCACTGAATGCCACATCTTGAGTTGTCGTCCGGCCGGCGCACAGTGGAGTATTTGAGTGAAAATCCTGGCCAAAAGTCGAAAATTGAAAAGTTATCCGATTTTTATGAAAATTTATTTTATAATAGTTGATTAACTGGTGCATCGATCGGCACCAGTTTAACTTGAGCCTCATACAACTGCTCATAGCCTCGGTCAAAGATGAAGTTTCCGTGATAATTTTCGCTTTTTTGTTACGTTTCAGCCTAACTATTACGTTTTAATGCAGATTTTTTTGTGGCGTTATAAATGAATGGAATAAAACCAAACCAGTTTTACTGGTTAGAGAACTGTCAGGGCCTTGTGTTAAATTTTGATTCGAAGTAAATAGTTTTATTTTTTGTCGTCAAAAAAATAAATAAATGCTTGGTACGAGAAATTTTTAATGGCTTTTTCCCAAATTTAGAACTAGTGAAAGCTTTTTAAGTGGTTGTCGCGCTATTTTGAAAGTTGGAGCGTATTTGTGAAAGTTTCATGTGCTGATTTCTGCAAAAAAATGTTCCGCAAACAGTTGCCATTTTTTTATATGATTTTTTGAATAAAATGTATCATTTAATCATTTTGGACAAGTCTTGATATTAAAACGAATTTGGCAATGAAAATTTAATAAACTTGTAACTCGTGATTTCATTAGCATTATTGAATAGGTGGTGAATCAAAATAATAAAGCACAAAAAAAGCAATAAAATTTCAGACACGTGTTTCAAGGTTACGAGAAACTCCTTTATCAGTACATAAAGATGTGAGCTTAGAGTTGAGATTCAACGAAGTAATTTCAAAACGCTATTTTTATATTCATATTTTTTTGCATCGATTGTGCCATTGAAACATGTTCATGCAATTTTATAACTGTTCGTGAGTTAGATTATTAATTTTTTTATGTACGCTAATCCGTCAATCAATTAAAATAGATTTTCTCACTGCGAAGTTTTTTTTCCCTTTTAAATTAAGATAACTTGAAAATACATTTACATATCATGTTTTTCTTTCTTTATCATGGTAGAAAATTATGTGATGGGGGGCGTATGGGGGGGGAGGTATTTTCCCGCTTATATATAGTATGTTAGTAACTTTCTTTTCTAGCGCATTTCCTATCGATATCATTGTTGCTTAAGACGTTTTACCTACTCACTGTGAAAAAGAAATCATATTAAATTTGAGTCCTAAATTTCTATTCGCAAAATTCTTAGTGGGAAACATCACAGTGCTATGTAAATTATTTTGTACATAAAAATCGACTCAAGGAATGGTACTATTCGCTTCCATATGAGTGTGTCCAAGCTTGAGCACATTTCACTACTAACGACATTGGTCCCCTTCACCAAGGCCCTGCACCTGCACTCTTGAAATCGGATATCTACGTCCAGTCAGACATAGGGAGAGGAAGGAGAAGACCACTGAGAAACAGAGGAACGTAACATTACGAACTACTATCATTGAAGAATCACACGCGTCATTTTTGAGCTCCTAAACCATGGAATACTTCAATGTTGAAAATGTCCACCAATATTTTTTAAATTATACGGAATCTACCAAATTTCAAAGGTAAATAGTGCTCATTATTGCGGGGGCATATTGTGTGTAGGCATATTGTGCATATTTTACTTAAAATACGTTCAAAATGCATACTTGCCTTTTCATTCAAACTTTTGTTGTACCACATTAAGAAAAATTATATTTTCCAGAAATTTTAAAAGTTCATACTTTGATACAACATGAAAAGTTGTTACTTTACCTTTTTCTGGAGGAAGGGAAGGGGGGGGGGGACACATCAAATTACCACTATGGATGCCACCCGTGTTAGTTACAGTAGTCATTGTGTTTTTTTTTTTTCTTGTGCATGGTTAACTTAGTATTTTAACGATTATAACCGATCGATTAAGTACTAGAATTCAGAAAAGAAAAAAAAAGTTCAAAGGTTTTTTTGCACAGAACACTGGGCTATGTAAACAGCATTTTTTATTTCATAAACAAGTATTAATTACGGTGCATTCTTTCAAATGACAAGAAGTACATTGCATTAAATGCGCTTTCTTATTCCATTTTTGCTCTAAACTAGATTTTGGCAAGTAGCCAGCTGCTCCGGAAGGAACGATCCTGAACGAAAATCGGTGAAAATATTTCTTTCACCTGTTAATAAAAAAATTCATTAACAATCAATGGAGCAAGATAACTTCACCGTTTTTGCTTTAAATGAAGGTGAAATGTTTATATTGTATTCTTGAAAAGTTTCAGAGCAACAACACCATTAGATTCTCGGATGCATGAATTTTAATTTACGTTGATTGATAAATTAAAAAACGTCGAAAAAGTGACCTTTCTTTGAAAATTCTTGGAAAATCGGGAAATTACATTAGAACTTCAAACAATTTAGACTTTTAAAGACATTGCTTTGCTCTTTCTGGTGATGTATTGTTTTTCTTCCTACGTTTACTAGAAACCTTTTTACGGTCGTAAACTCGTAAAAGTCTAAAACATGGATAAAACATTAAATAACTTTTTTTCTAAATTAAATTTTTAAAATCGAGCTTCAGGTTACGACATCTGACCTTTCAGAGAACTTGTGTACCAAGTGTCATAGCTGTAAGCTTGATAGCTTCGCTATACAGCGCACAAACGCACAGAAGGGTATTCCCTTCAGAAGAGCGAGAATTCCGAAATAGTTTTGGCCAGGATTTTCAGTCAAATACTCCACTGTGCGGCGTAGAGTAACGTGCGTAGCTAACGATCATAGTTTGAGATGTATCGGTCTTCATATTGACAATTTCAAAAATATTAAAATGTGCCTAGTCAGCCAGTGAACAGTTTTTTGCAATTCCTGGAAAAAGTAGTTTTTTGAGTTGTGGCACTTTTGCAGCAAGGGTGCGACATGGTGATGCAAAACTTTAAAGAGTTTTATCTCAGTTTGAGTTCGACTGCAGATACCACTTTTGCGTTTAGCACGGCAGCATATGATAGGAAGAGTAGAGGAAGAAAAATATGAATATTTAGAGAGGAACAGCAATTTTTTGTTCGTGCAGGAAATAAAAATGTAAAAGAAAACAATCTATAATAATTAAACTAAAAACAAACCTGTTTTTATAGAATTGTAATAGTTAAATTGATAAAGAAGAAGTAAAAATTATTAATATGTATAAATTTAACTTTGAAATGTAATTCACAGTCATTATACATACTTACATTTATCCTCTGTGTTACTATGGCCACAATAGAATTTTTTTAATGAATTCTAATTTGTGGTTCTAAACAATGCTCAATATGTGTTTATAAGTCACATAACAAAATTAAGAAAGTACGCTTTGGGAAACAAATGTCCATAAAATTAACATTTCAGTTGATATATACAATGTATAAATACAATGTACCGTAAATCAGGGTTACTTGGACCCACAACAGGGCTACTTGAGCCCACAGTAAAATGATAAAATCTGGGTTTGGTACTAGCGTTAGAGACTGCAGAGGGCTTCTACCTATTGGAGAAACGAGGAACTACGTGCAAGTCTTCAACTAGTAGGTACCAAACCTAGATTTTATCATTTTATTGTAGTGGGCTCAAGTAACCCCCTAGGGTCCAAGTAACCCTGATTTACGATACTTAAGTTAATATATACATTTTTGTCAACCGAAATATATCATTTAAATACATAAGTTAAACTTGGAAACTAAGTGAATTAATTCTGATGAAATTTCTGTCCGTTTATATCCTTTTAATTTTGTCAGGTAAATGGGGTTTTAAATTTTTACTCGGATCTAATCATTAATAAGGATAATGCGGTAAAGTTAAAGCAGCAGCAACCCACATAAACAGTGAATCTTTTAATGAAAATTACGTAACGGACACCAGTTAGGATTAAATTTTAATTCCTAATAGTTAACTGGTGTAGTTTGAGAGGATGTCATTAACAACTAGTAATACAGCTGTAGTAATCTTAATAATGCAATTTACAGCAAACGTTCTATGACTGAGCACAACTCTGAGGAATAATTACTGAAGTGCGTTTATGAAGATGTGGTAGAAAGCTGACTATACCATGTGCCAATGCATATTAATATAAGCAACAAAAAGTTCCACACCAAAGGTAAAAGATTAAAGCCTTTTAAGAAAAAAAAAAGAACCTTAAAAATAAGAATAAAAATACGCACAAAGGATTTTTCCTGTACTGACACTATATCACGTGAATAAATGTAGTGAAAGAGCTTAAATAGCGGTTTGAAAATAAAAGTAATTAAAATTATGTAATGCTAGAATAAGGAAAAATATTCCTTGAAACATGATAGATTAATGCTTGAAAATGATGAAGAAGAAAGAAAATCCCTCTTTTAGTTTGTGTGCTCAAAAAAAAAAAAAACGGATTCAGAAACAAACAAAATTTTCATTTTGATAGCGGATAATGGAATATTTCACTTATTAAAATAATTTTCCCTTGAAAATTGGCGATTTCATTAAGCGGTGTCGTCTGCATTTCTACTTAAAGACTAGTTCATCTACTAAATAGAAGAAAAATCCGCGAACTAAATTCTTGCCGTTATTTTCTTCTGAAACAATTCCTTATTTTCTGAAAAGTATCCACATACCACAAAAACATTCCTAGTCAATTCATTTCTTCTGCAAGCAAAAATAGAGTAGTTAGAAAAAAAAGCAATAATAACAAAAAAAAAAAAAAAAAACTTTCAATAATGGTCCCTACGGTTTTCCCGGGCTGATAAATACGGATGAGTCAAACCCGCATCATACTTCGATGCTTCCCTGATTAGGCACGTCAGTGGTTGAGATTGTAATCGTCTGCGTTGAATACACGGCGTCTTGCCTGTTTGTTCCGTGCCCTACCCTTCAAACAGTGAAATTTTCTTTTTTCTTCTATGGAGCTAACTTTCAAGGTCAACTCAATAACGTGTAAAAGGACAGCTCATGAATGACAAATATTTCATATAGTATAATAAAACTATTTTCAGTAGTGGAATAGATTTTTTTTCTCTCAGTAAGAAAACGATATTTTTAATGTGTTTATTAATTAAATAATATATTGTTATTACGTTTTAAAACTATTTAGTAAAAATAAAAATAAAAACTTTTGAAGCTACATATCTATTAATAAATAAATGCGTATGTATGTACATTAGGGTGTCCCAAAAAAACCGAATGTCGGAATTTTTCAACGCATACCCTCTTATTTTTTCCTTTTACATCAACACAATTGTAAAAAAAGTTTCATGCAATTTGAACAACGGTGACCCATGCCGACTTGCGTCCGAAAGTGCGAACTAGCACTTTTTCACTAGGCCAAATCGAAAAAAACTTTTTCTGGAAATTCAAATTTTCATGTCGATAAAACTCTTCCCCTATATCCTCACATGTCCCGCAAAATCATTTATCCAAATTAAAAAATATTTAGGTACCCTACACAAGGCTTAAAATTGATAATTTTGTTAAAAAAATAGATTTTTTTCTATGTATTTTGTAAAAAATGAAAGATAAATTTTAAGAAATTATCAAGACGAAAAATATGAAGGGCAAAATATATAATTAGAGCCAAATATAAGTTTTTTCTCTCATTTTATATTGAATTCTCCCGCAAACTACTTAAAAGTACGGGTTTTTTTTTTTCCAAGTTTTAAGTTAAATTTTCCCATTAAAATAATACATTTTTTTATTATTCATCTGCCAATGTTGATTTAAAGTTAATTCTTTACTGATTTTGGAACTTGGTGTTTTCTTTAAATGTATCTGTAATTTAACATAAATGAATAATTAAAATAAATAACTAGAAAAAAATAATTAAAAAAAATACATGACAACAAATTATTTACAACATATATTTGGGCTCGGCGCCCAAAAGACCTCGTGCCCAAAGACTGCGCCAAATTGCCGGCGCCCAATCTGCCGCGCCAAAACTTCGTAGACCGAACATTCACAATGTATTTCTGTTTTTTCTAAAATCGAAAGTAAACAAATCTCCATGCAAAAATACACCCATATTCTAAACTGGTATACTTCAAATAATTCTCTAAGCCTTTAGGCTACTTTAGTTTCGAATTCCTCTAATATCAAATTCGCACAATAATAACCAAGGGTTTTTTTTTTTTGGCAAATCCAATTTATCTCCTTTTTCAACTGTGCTGAACTTTTTCTGTTCCTCCTTCTAAGATGGATCACTTGCTTCCCTTTCCCAATCCTTTAAGAAAAACATACAAATCCGATCACATCAATTATCATTTTAATGTAACAAATTTGTAGAAAGAAATCGCTGTACTACATAAAATTTTTACAATAATAGCATTTTATGCATTTAATATCAAAACACACTATTCAAACTAAACCATTTGTTACTAAAACTTAATTAATAGAAAATACCAAGCAAGCAACATAAACTATTTTAGTGGTAGGCTTCACCATTTTACATACTCTAAGAGTACAAGGTCAACGTCGATATCGAAATATTCAGCAGTATAATTTTCTATTTTATTTGCCATTTGGCATTTAAACGTATCGCTCTTCACATTTAAAAGCATTTGAAATAGCATGCTTTCCTCATAAAATACGCTGCTATTGGTAATATTTCGTTCCCAAATGTTTTTATACATCTCTCTTGGAAACGAAAGCATGAAGAAATAGCATTTAGCTGACGTCATAAATGGCCCACTTTCATCTGTCTTTTTCAGCACTTGAAAGAGGATCTCAAAGAAAAAAAGTCAATAAAGTATCAGAAAACGCAAGTATATTCACCCTAAAGGGTCTACTGCATGTTTTACGAAACTGAGGAAATTTAACTTTAGAGCACTGATTAATGACTGGAATCGTAAATAGCTTTGAAAAATCGAGCCAAAAATTCTATACATTTCTTTAAAGTAATCACGAATTACTTATTATTATCACTCTACCACAGTTGAATTTGCTTTGATTTTTGAGATTATTATGACAACGAGAATGTCTAATTCGTTGTTTAAGCTGATTTTCTCGTTAAAGAAAAAGAAAACAAAAAAAAGCATTAAAAGTGGCTTAATGCATCTTAAAAATATCGTAAAGTGAAAAAAAAAAGTTAAAAAATAATTAAAAATAAGAATAATATCACGTGTCGAAAAATAAAAAAAATTAAATAAGAGTATTGAGATGGGGAACTTGTGTGTCTGTCGGTCTGTCTGTCCCCTCCCCCCATCCCAAAAAGAATGAACAGTCCGATTTGTGTAAACAAACTTTTTTTTTTTTTTTTGTTCAAAAGATCTCGGCAAGGGACCGATGCAAATCCTGAACTAAAATGTAGATTTCCTTCAAACAAACTTTATTGTAAAATGCTCTTGATAAAGAATGCATGGATTTGTTTTTTCTGAATAAACTGCTTTGACCACTCCGATTCCATCTTCTCGACTCTGACTTAAACACCGAATCTTCAACTTACACAGGTGCAAGAAAATATCTAAAAAAACTATTCATTTAAGAATTTTTGCTTCTAACACGTGTTTGCATTCGTATCCATCATTTTAGGTTTCCAAATAACAACAATTATTCAATAAATATTGTTACCTATGCCATTCTGGTACTCGAGCCTGAGTACATGAATCTATTGGATCTAAGACAGAATAGGTACGGCTTCCTTTTCAAAAAGTACCATTAAGGTGGAAAACCGTTTTAACTTAGCACGCATGCCATAGAACCCGTTTGTAGGGTAGGGTACAACATATAATCACACAGAGAAATAGTTAGAAAGGGAGAGAGAGAAAATACATACGTGCCTAAGCCGCGCTTCGAAACCGTGATTTCCCCATCTCAATCAGATATCTTTGACCACTACACCAGGTGGCAGGCATTTAATAGATGTGAAAGGATGTAGGGTAAAGTCCACGTCGATTTTTTTAAATTTTTATAGCTGCATTATATTTTTTTAATTTATTGACTGACTTAACCACAACGCTCTACCAAAAACAATGAAGAAATAAAGAAATTGTGGTAACGTAACAAAACACAAAAGACAGACCTTTAAGTGTATTCAAAGGATTGAATAACCAAGTGAGACTTAATGCTCAACCACTCCATACAAAAGAGTTGCTTTTAGCGAAATAGTACGAAATAGTTACTAACACCATGCTATCATGTGCGGCTCTTTAAAAGAATGGTATTTTCTTGTTTTCTCTAAGGTATGATGATTTCGCCATTTCCTTTTTTGCATCCTTGCCGTTCTCTAGCCCACTGCAATCTTTTCTATTACCGTAGTGGATTTTTCTGCGAAAATGATTTTCTTTGTCTGTAGTTTGTATTCTAACTCCATTTTTTATCATCAGAGATTTCACCTCGTAAAATACACATGTGTTAAGAGACGGATAAGTATGTAGTCTTTTAAGCACACATACGAGGGCTGTCTGAAAAGTTTCCGACCTAACATAGATAAAATATTTTTATCGTCCAAACTGGCTGTTACTTTTTGACATAATCTCCTTGTAAGACCACACACGTCATAAAGTAATGCTCCCATCCTTTTAACCCATCCAAAAGTAATGATGAAAAGTGTCCTCAAAAAAGCTGTTGACAAAGTTTATGACCTCCTCATTTGAAGAAAACCTTTGTCCTCCAAGTGCTTCTTTCAGCTTAGGGACCAAGAAAGGTTCACTAGGGGCCAGGTCTGGTGAGTAGGGTGGGCGTTCAACGATTTCGAGCCTTAACTCGTGAATTTTGGCCATTGAAACCACTGAGGTGTGAGCAGGAGCATTTTCTTGATGAAAAAGAACTTTTTTTCTTTTTCAAATGCGGCCGTTTTTCTTCTATTTCCTCCTTCAATTTGTCAAGGAGAGTAGAATAGTGTGCTCCTGTTATGGCTTTTCCCATTTTAGGATAGTCAATGAGTATCACTCCATGACTATCCCAGAAAACGGTCGGCATCACTTTTCCTGCAGAAGGAACTGTTTTAGCCTTTTTTGGAGCTGTTCTCACTCTGCAGTCCATTGTTTTGACTGCATTTTTGTTTCTGGAGTGTACTGATGAATCCAGGTTTCATCCACAGTGATAAGACATCAGAAAAACTCTGGTTCATTGAGTCATAAGTGCGCTGCAAAGGTTCATTCGGACATGTTTCTGGTCAAATTAAGCAAACGCGGCAGTCAAAGTGCAGCCTGCTTCCGCGTGCTTAATTTCTCATTTAAAATGTAGCATGCGCATTCCTTAGAGATATTCATAGATTCTTCTATATATCTCACCTTCAATCTGCGTCATCCAGCACAATTTGATGAGCTTTAGCAACGTGTTCATCAGTGGTAGCAGTTTTGGGTCGACCTGAGCGTTCATGAATACTCCAGCTGGTACAGCCACGTTTAAATTCCGGTACCCAAAATTTTACGGTTGTAGACGATGGTGCAGAGTCCCCATACACAGAGTCCAACTTCTTTTTAATTTGTGCAGGCATATTTCCTTTTCAAAACAAGTATCGAATCATAGCTTGATATTCGATTTTTTCCATTTTCAAAAAAACTGTTGGAGCAACTCACTAGTATAGCTGTCACGCACATAATTTGAAACAAAAATAGCCAAAATTTACGGTTTCAAGTTTCCAAAAGACTCCTTAATAAGAACATCTGTCTTTGTTTCATAAGTTTTACCATTTTCATATCGAGGTCGGAAACTTTTCAGACAGCCCTCGTACACACACACACATATGTGTGTGTGTGTGTGTGTGTGTGTGTGTGTGTGTGTGTGTGTGTGTGTGTGTGTGTGTGTGTGTGTGTGTGTGTGTGTGTGTGTGTGTGTGTGTGTGTGTGTGTGTGTGTGTCAATGTTTTTGTGCAGGTAAAAAGCGTTTATTGTTTTCATTGCAACTAAAAATAGAGAGCAGCTCTTTTGGCAAAGTAATTCCTTTTTCAAAATTATGTATGTTTTTCGGAACACCACTGTGTCCCAAGAAAGTCCAGGAGTAAGAGGTTGAGTCAGGAAATTTTGAAGCTTTCGAATGATCCCATTTCGTCCTGTTTCTTTTTCTAAGGGTTTTATTAAACGAAAAAAAATTACAATAACCTTTCTTTTGCGAGTTTGGTAAAGGAAACATACTCGTATATTAACAATTTGAAGCAGTTAAAACACATGTTTTCCTTTTTTTTCTTTACATAGTTTAGAGCTTTTTTTTTGGTTGATTAGAAATGTGCTCATAGATATTTGTAGCACAAAATCTGAGCCTTTTTTCAAAGCAAATTCTATTTCGTCTCACTTAATAGCAACTAATTAAATTTCAACACTTAAGACTACTCATTAACTTTATTATTTTCAATTTTGACTTAGTCTATCCAGTCTTAGACAAAAAATGGTTCTTATAACCGTTTTAGCACTCATCCAGAGGTTATGTAGGTTGTACAGTTTTACAAAAGATACTTATTTGAATTCTCTCAAAATGAGCTCTTAAATTCATTTTGTCTTCAAAGGTTGTTTTGGTTTTTCATTCTATTTTTTAGCATTATTAATTTTATAACAATTTCATTCAACACTACAGCTGTACATATTTTCTACTTTGAAATAAATAAAACTTTTGCTACAGTATGTTTTATTGGATACTGTAAATTACATTACATACCGTTCCACTAAAACCAGTTCATTTATACCTTTCAAGATATAAAAAAATATATAGAATAAGTTTGTTTCACGAGTACTCTTTTGAACAAACAAATGAGTTTCCAAGCTATAGAAATCACAGAACTTCGACCATTTGCAACTGAAACTCGTTTTATTAGCCAAATGGCAAACTGACAATTTAGTCGAATTCATTAAATGGGCCAAACGTTCATTGCTTTTGCCGCAGCAGGAATTTGAAATGAGATAATTTTGAAAGTGGGATTCTCCTCTCTAAGAAAACTGTTTGCCCGCGATGCTTAAATAGATATCAAAATGGCGCAGTATATGGAGCTTCGGTCATAATGGGTATCACTTACAGAACATTCCGCAAATGATAAGAACGTCACGTGAATTAAATATTTAACTTTATTTTTTATTCGAAATTCGTCTTCTATATTATTGGTGTAATTTTTCTCAGGCTCCAGATCAATCAGATTTCGAAAAATTTCTCCCGTTTTGAAATGGAATGCTAATGTTTCTAAATCAGTAATTTACAGCTCCTAAGCCAGGGCTTAGGCAAAAACACATGCAATACACCGCCAATCCTTGGATGGAATAACCGAGTTGGCTGTGCATTGTATGTGTTAATGTTTCTGCTCGATATACCTTACTTCTATGAGACTTTTAATGTACCACATTTTCAATCAGACACATGTTTCAAGGAAAAAATAGAAAAAAGGGCCATTAAATCTGTGTCTTGGTTTATGCTGCAGTAAAAATCATGTAGCAGTTCAGTTGTTGAAGTTCAAATCTTACCTTCTTTCTCGAAAAAGGAAAAAAAAAAAAAGGAATCAAAACCCTGTGAAATTCGGCTGTGCTTCGTCCATTAATTAAACTTAGGCCACTAAAACATAAGAAAACTTAGTTAGATACTGCTATTTCTTTGGCATTGTTAAGGAAAAGTTAAAAACCGTATGTTATTAGGGCTAACTAAATTTGAATTTTTTTTCAATTATAAGGTATAACTTTGACATACCCCCCCCCCTCAAAAAAAAATTACGCGGCAAATCTGGCACGTTCTACGAACTTTTTTGGGTTGCTATTTCTTATTTTGGTGTTGCCAATTTAGGTTTTTTCAGCTTTTAGTTTTTTGCTGTTGCCAAATTTAGTATTTTCTTGCATTTTGTACCATTTTTTTAGTTTTTTTTTTTTTTTGTTTTAAATTTTGTGGCAACATTTTTTTTGGCTACAACAATAAAAACAGGTATTTTGTTTGGCGAGAAAAAAAAGTCGCCAAATACCCGATTTTTTTGGGGGGGGGGGGGGTACATCAAAGTAGTTCCAATTATAAGCTTTCTGGAAGGAAATTAACTTGTAATAAGTGAAACAGAAAGATAAACGAGTTACAAAAAAAAATCACTTCAAACTTCTAGCGGAAAATGTAACATTTTGAATGAAGTGAAAAACGCAATACACGTTTTGAACAGCACCGAAAACCATTTGAAAATTCAATTTCATCTACTCCTACCTTTGAAAGTAATCAAGAGTCTTGATAAGGAAGATATGTAAATATATCTATTCCAGGATGTTATGGTTGAGGATGGAAACTTTGACATTCAGTGAAATGCTTACAACTCTTTGCACTTGGTGTTGTTTAACAGTTGCTTAAAATAAAAATCGCCATTGCTGTGTTAGTAGGTACTTTGATTTACAAATATATGGCTCACTATTGTTGGCGTTTCTACTGTTAGTGCAACAGCATTATGGAGGAGGCTTTATCCAAAGGTTTTGAATGAGAAGCTTTATTTTGAGAAGGTTTCTTCCAAATATCTGAATGAGCAACGTTTTGTTCGTTACTTTATTTTCAAATCTGGATAGATGTCGTAAAATAAGTGCAGGGGAACTCTTTTCTACTCTTTACCTTAGAAGCTGAATCAACTGAGTGTTCGGCACATAAAACTCGATAGCATTACTAAGTTTCCAGTTTTAGAGGAATACAGTGCCACGTCTCTTGAACGTGATGACTTCGACTTGAAATTTGTTTTTATGAACCTTGGAGGACTGTTGGATTTTTAAATAAAGCTATAAACAAATTTGTGTAATGATAGAATAGGAAATTTAAAGCGCTCAATAATCTCAATCATGTACTTTAGGGTGGTTCAAAAAAAATTTTGTTTTGCTACGGACCAAGGCGCACCCTATTTTTTTTACATTTATGTATGAGACCACTCCCCTAAAATTTCAGCTCCCTACTCTTAATGGAAGATGGTGCTCAAACACCCTTAATTTTTACGCTTTTTCGCAATTTTCACAATTTTTGAGTTTTTCTAACTAAAGAGACCATTTTCTTGGAAGAGATTGTTTTTTTTAATTATTCTCATTTTCCAACTCATAAATATTAGTTCAAACAATTGGAAAGTTTTAAGTTTGAATACATATAGCAATACCTTTGATACAATCGATTATTTAGTAGATCGCAGCATACAATGTAGATTGCAGTACTACTCATCTACATGTTGTGCTATGATTTTCAAAACTTACTCTTTCTAAAATAGAGTTGTGGAAGAGCTGTGCAAAATGTTTATTATGTTTTAAAAGTAATGGGATGCAGAGAAGAAAATTGCAAGATTTAAAGTTTTAAACTAATAATGCTAACAGTATCTATGAAGAATGAATTAAATTATAAAAACTAATTGCACAAAATAAACTATTGTAGCTAGTCTGGCATAGAACTAATTTGAAATTTAGGCAAAGATATTTACTTCATGCTTACTTTGGCCATCATATTCCTCATAAGTTCTATTCTTTTTAATAACTTTAAAGCGAAAAAATGTTTGGCAAAGAATTAAACAAACAAACAAAAAAAAAAAAGAATGTTGCACATAGAACTTAAAAGATACTTTAACAAGTTTGAATCTTCAACTGTAAGCTTTTTATAACTTCATAGATAAATCTATGATCATTCTGGCTGATTATGAAGAGATAATTGAGTTATTATTAGTCAATTAGGGAGCCTAAATGAGAAAATCCAATTTCTTATATGCCTCAAAATATGTATGTTCCGAAATAAGAAAGAGAATTTTCATATAATCTAATCATGAGAGAAAAACCTAGGTACAACACTTCCTACAGTTTTAGCACCTTTTTGTACAGTAAAACAAGTAGATTAAACTTTAATAGATGCTCCATTTGCTATTAAAACTTCTGGGAATATCTAAACTTGGAAAAAACCTTATAAGATATGAACGACCTGGAAATTGAAATAACAACTAGGACAGTTTTATTAAAGTACTTGTGACACCTTTCTGGTGAATTAATTAGTTTGACGTATGTTTTTTTGTATCAAATTCTAGTTGAAAGAAAAGCAAGTTATTATAAAAATAAAGATGTTAAATATAGCAAGTGTAGTACAGAACAATTGGATTTTTTTCAAACATGAATATTAGGGATTATTTTCTAGCATTCTTCGTCCTACGCCCCAACGAATGCAAATATAATATTAATCACAGAATTAAAAGAAAAAATTTAAATAAATAAATAATGGTGAATAACGTTGCTGAGGAAAATGTTCAAATAATTCAAGAATTTAACAGATTTTTTTTCAGTAACGAGGACAATAAGCAGTTTTTTTTTTTTTTTACCTGCTGTTGAAGAAAATTGAGTACTTATCCTTGCTGAGACAATAAAATATTCAATACTAAAAGTCTCTCTCTCTCTCACACAAAAAAACCTATATATAAATATACATAGAAAGTTGAATTGCATAGCAAGAAGTTTAAATATTTTGGCTTTAATTAAAAACTTCTAGCAAATTTCAGTATAACAACACTGTTCGACACAAAATGAACAAATGTATCTGACACTTTTCTTGCTGTTTCTTATGTAAAACTAGCCGGGTACCCGGCCCTGCCCGGGTTTCTGCCGGGTATATCTATATACACAATGCACATCTATATACACAATGGCTACTTCTGTAAACAATGGTAATTTTTTCTGTCTGGACAAACTAAAAAACTGTATTACACATCGTAAATAAAAATGCAAGTTACAAAAAATGTTTAGGTAAATCGGAAATGTTATAAGCTTGGTACAGGGTTCGGCGGAGAAACTTGCAGACTTGAAAAGTCAACTAAGGGAAAAGTACTTCATGTATCAGTTTACTACTTTTTATAAGATATGGTACCCATTCTGAATTTTTATATTAGTTAGATTTAAAAACTACATCGGGAAGAATGGCGGCCCCTGTTAATGATGCACTCATCTGCCCTAGATTTAAAGTTTTGTTGCACTCTTTCGAGCATATCGACTGGGATGTTGGTGATAGCAAGCCGGATGTTGTTCTTCAGGCGTTGCAGGGTCCGGGGCTTGTCGTTGTAAACGATCGATTTGAGATACCCCCATAAAAATAGTCACGGCGTGTCAAATCGGGGGAGCGGGCTGTCCACGGCACGTCACCTTTCAAGGAGACGTTATCACTCAACTGGTGAACCATAGCAAGTTTGTAGGGATGAAATTGGAGTTCGTTGTGAAGAATTCGACTCAGTGTCCAATCAAAAATACCCAAAGCAGCAGCGTGTTTACGCGCCGAACGCCTGTGAGAACGCAAAAACGACTCCCTCACTTTTTCGACGTTTTCTAGGGTTCTGGGAATCCGTTGACCTCCTGGGCCTCTTTTTGCCATACCCCCACTTTCCCTGAATATTTTCACCCACAAAACAGTCGATTCCCAGCCAGGAATGAGAACAACGGGCTGAATTTTGAACCGAGTTCGGAAGGCACGTTGAGTGGCGACCACCGAAAGATTATTTGAGAAGTAAGATTCGGCGACGAACGCTCGTTGCTCCTTCGTCCAACGCATGGCGACAACTAAACTATAAGATAACAAAACTTCAGGACCCTCTCTTTAAAATGAGACTCTTCCCACTCCTTGCTAATTAGCATCCCATTAAAATCATCAAGTTTCTCTGCCGCACCCTGTAAATTAAAATAAATATATATTTACAATATCAATCGCACTGGAGTCAAGTATTTCCAAACATTACACGTAAGTCCCACGTAAGTCCCATCATTAGTTTATATCCTTGTGACTACATTGGTGAAAACATCTTACGTACCTAACTTAGAAATTTTTTGACTATAAACATTTTCTGTTCTCTAACCGTTGCCAAAATTAATTATATTTTTATTTACCCCGTTAGCGATCATTGGCACAGATGAATCTAAAAATCCTAAGAAAGCAATAAATTTCATACTTACTCCAGTGAAGAGTTGGTTCACATTTTCATTATGATCACTATTAAAATTGTTGTTGCCAGGCAATAAATTTTTGCAACAATGGACTGAAAATTTAATCATTTAATGGGGAAACTACATGAAATTTACTATTTTCCATAATAACTTTTTAAAACTAAGCTTTTTAGGAAAAATTATAGCTTATCCTGCTCCCTGTTACTGTTGCTATCTACGGTGAAAAAATGGTTAAAATCGGACCAGTAGTTTGGAAGATTACCCCGGACATACGGATACAAAAGTAGTCTTTTATGTATATAGATGCTCAACTTAATTCAAATATGATCTCCATTTCCCCCTTTACGGTAATCGCTCGAACACAACTGAAATGAATATAAATAATACTGAAAAGTGCTTTATGGAAGGAAATCTGCGGTGCAACTCATATGTAACATGCGATTTTTCCAATGTTTTGAAAAAAAAAATTACAGCTTGAAAATTTTTTTGGACATGGGAGTCATAGACGGCAGTCCGATATTATTGTGTTGCACAAAAAAATAAGCAAAATTTTGAAGCTGGAAAAAATGAGTTGTTGATGATATGTTAAAGATTTTACGGAGGGAAGGGGAAAATACCCCCATGAGTCTCCCTACTTGCAAAAAGTGTTTATGATTTTGAACTTTTCACCTCTCTAGCCCTATAGAAGAATGTTAATGGTAAATATAATGCTTCCTTCCCCTCCAAATAATATCTCTGAAATTGTCGAAATCTAATGAAAATGGGAGGGGGGGCGCTATTTTCGAAAAGTGGGAGGCAATGGGGAAAAGGGTGGCCATATCAGGATTCAGGGGATCATTGAACATAAGAATCAGCAAGAATCATAGGAAAACACCCGGATTTTTTTTTTTTTTTTGCCGTTCAACCGAAAAACGCTTGAAATTGACAAAAACTGGAGAACTATGTGAGTTTTGAGCACCGTCTTTTTATTTAAGTAGGAGGTTGAAATTTTGGCAGTATAATAGGGTGGATAAAGGTAAAAAAATGAGCCACCGCCGTGACCTCTAAAACAAATTTTTTTTTTACCATAGGCTTGTGAACCACCCTAATGTATTTATTAGGTTACTTTATGCGTAATTTGAAATAATGTGTTTTATTTTATTCCCTCTTTGTTGATATCTCTCTAACTATCTAGTTACTTACTACTTTGCCCTATAAAATATCTAAAAGTGGTTTTCAATATTCAACTATTGAACCTGTAAGTCTGTTTTTTACTCATGATTAGTTTGTGTATGTGCTTGAATAAAGTGTGAACATGTTTAAGAAAGCTTTCTTTTCTAAATTTTCAGTACTCATTTTTATGCATGGACATATTATGCAATTAAAAACGCCGTTATTTAATAAGCAATGTTATGTTATTCATATTATCAGTTAACGTTATCAACTTATTATGTAAAAAATGCAAATCATGCTTCTTTTAAGTGAACAGATATGCATTCATCATCAGCTACCTAAGCATATTTTAGAAAATAGGAGGTAAATTTTACTTATTTTAAATTATGTGACCAATACGCGCAACGTATAATATTATTATTTTAGTCACTTTGCAGATATATACCACATTTTTCGAGAACTGATAGCATAAATAAATAAAACTGTGTGATACTTGGTGATATAGTAGTCTGCTTAGAGGTGAAATGATTAAAAACAGTGCATTTTGAATGAAAAATGTTCGAATGTAGGATACTTTGACTTTTACGATTTCAAGCAAAATTCAGATTTAAAACTAATATTTTAAAAAACGAGCCCCTGAAGAGGAACAAATGAGCCTTCTTCGTGTGCAAACATCATGTCTGCTTTAACTTTGACTGAAACACATTTTAATTCAAAATAATTTATGTTACTACAAAAGCACAATAATTTTAAAACTTAAAAACAAACAGTAACAATAAAACTTCTTAGAAATGATTCGCTTTTTCTCTTTATATTTCCTCCCCACCCGTAACAGCATCTCGAAGCTTTCGCATTTCATGAAATCAATTTTACCCATTCTTTCGCAGTGTTAATCACCAGCGATTTCGTGTTCAAAATCGCACAGCAACGTGACATCACTTGAAGCATGTCTGAAATTATACTTATGCAAATGTAATTGCTGTTCCTCTGTAAATTATTGAAAGGAAATGGCCCCGCGCATCGATTCCCAAACGACGGAGAGATCTTATATCACGTCATTTGAGTCAATTAGAGATTATTTTCAGATTTTCGTCGAATCTCGTTTCTTTGCAATTTCTGGAGAAAAATGGCTGATGTAAGAATGTGACGCAATTGTATGCATTTTTCATTTGGAATGATATACTAGATAGTCGTTATTTCAAACATTATCTAAACTAAAGCTGATATCTTTGAATGACTTTAACTGAGGAAGTTTATATGATCAGTAAAGTTATTAAAATTCGGTATAAGTATGGGAAGAGATTTTAACTAAGAAAAATCTATCCGAAATTAAATTTTAAGACAAATAGGGTAGACCGACCAGTAAATGAACACAGCGAAATTTCGTTTTCGAAAATTCATAGCGTGATTAAAAATTGTGGTATTTGTCACATGACTGTAAAAACACTTTAGGTGATATATGTAATCATTTTTAAAAATATTGCATGAATTTTTACTGTTCTGGATCAGGTTCTTTTGGTGTTAAAAGGAGAAAAAGTGCCCAAACCCAGTGCATGAACACCCCTAGCAAAAGAGAAACGCAACATTTTCTGGCCATTTTCTTTTCGAAATGTGTAGAAAGTAGTTACTATTGCCTGTTCATCCAAGAAAATTGTTTGAAAACTTATTTTTTCATAAAAAAATATGAAGTGTTATTCACTGATCAGTCTACCCTATATAAAAATGGACACCCCTTGAGGGTGTGCTTCAAATCTTTCCATTTAGTGAGATTTATCCTCAATAACTAAAAACGTACCCTTATAGATACGGTCCAATAAAGTACGGCCTTTTAACAGAAAGTGATTCAATTACATGTTTATTGAAAATTGCGTTAGAATTGTATGGAAGAAAAAACCCGTTGAAACGATATGATCTGGAATCGAACTCATGCCCTTCCTTTTTTTTTTAACACGTCGCTCAACCCGACTCTGGAAATGTATCTTAGTATTTAAATTCAACTCACTTTAGTAATGTGCACTAAAAACAGAAAAAATGAGTTCTTTTGACAAAAAAAAAAAATCCATTTTTATCTCGTGAGTATTTTTTTGCATTAGCCGGTATGATGAGATTTTAAATGAGAGTTATCATGTAATTTGGTAAAAAAAAAAGGAAGATTACCCGTAGAGATAGAAAAACAGTCTATAGAAGTAATATGAGCGATTCCATACCAAATCACCGAATGGGGGTCGCACGACCGACTCGGATTTTTTTTTAATTTGGTACACAGATTGATGGTATAGATGTATGAAAAAGCCCAAAAGGAAAGTTACCTTCTCCACTTATTTTCTGAGATACTTGCCCTCAAAGTTTGTCCGCCACGTCAAAATACTAAAAAAGTGATGTTATTTAATCATTTTTTATAAAAAATCGTACTCATGCAAAATAAAAGTGTTAGATATCTATGGAAACTAGTTACTCCAGGCATTCTGAAAAAAATTACTAGAACGTTCATAATGAAAATTGCCAAGGTACAGGGCTCTTTGAAGTTGTCACCACAAAAACTTGATTTTGCAGATTTTGCTAAAATTCAGGCATTTATTACAAAAAAAGGCAAACAAAACCAAAGGTTTTCTCACTTTCTGGTAGTGTACAGGTTCTCCCTGTAAATTGCTACGCAATAAATTTTTTGGGTTTCTCACTCCTTCTTGGAAATATTTTAGCTTAAAAATAAGCCATAAGGCAAAAAATGCGTTTTTGGCCATCTTGGTAGCCATTTTTCTCATAAAGGGGGAGCAGTAGAAACTTTAATTTTTTTTTTAAACAAGCCACTGATATGTTAGCTATTCACAGGAAAAGAGTTTACTTTTGGTTATTTCTCCCATTAAGAAATATCCTGCTGACAGTATATGCATGTTTTTCGCGACGACCATATGCTTTTGTTCCCCCTCTCATGGACTTAAAATTAATTAAACCAAAAAATAATTATATATTTATTATTAGCTGTATTATCTACTCAATATGTCATGAAATTTAATTTATTAAATCATTGAACAATAAATTAGATAATTGATGAAAACAAGAAAAAGTATTTCTCTGATGCCTGAGCATTATGCATTCATAATTATAAAGCACTAAATACTTTCTTGAGAAATTAATTAACATAAATGAGCTCTAAATAGTTATATTATAAGCAATACCCAATCTTGTGATTGGGATAGTCCTGTTTTTAATTGAAGAATTTCTTGAATATCACATGAATATCAGGAAAATAAATGAGGTCTTTTCGTTTGATGTAGGATACTTTATGACAAATTTCATTTGATGGGCTACTAACTGAGCATAGTGATAAAGAGCTATTAATTTCAGCATCGAATTCCATTTTACCTTATTAACAGTTAAACATTTATAAAATAATTAAATAAATAATTTAATATAAAGCCACTCTTGAAGAATTAAAATTAGTGCAACTAATTTATTCCCATACTGATCTTTACAAAACTGACATGTGTTGAGCACTGATAAGAACTGACAAGAATAAGTTTACTCAGTTACTCACTAAAATACTAGTTCACCGATACTATAAAGCGCACATTCTATTTCTACAAAATAATACTGCAACAAAGAACAAGGGTATAAAGGGGTAGGTACTAAAGAATTTCTTGAAAAATCAATTAAAATAAAGGAGCTTCGAATATTTATCTCATAGGAAATACCCAATCTTGTGATTGGATGTTCCTGATTGATGGCTATAAACAGGAGGATACCCTTGTTCTTTGTTGCAGTATTATTTTGTGGAAAATAGAATGTATGCTTTATAGTATCTGTGAACTAATATTTTAGTGAGTAAACTTTTTCTTGTCATTTCTTATCAGTGCTCAACGCATGTCAATTTTGTAAAGATCAGTATGGGAATAAATTAGTTGCACTAATTTTAATTCTTCAAGCATGGCTTTATATTAAATTATTTATTTAATTATTTTGTAAATATTTAACTGCTAATAAGGTAAAATGGAATTCGATGCTGAAATTAATGGCTCTTTATCACCATGCTCAGTTAGTAGCCCATCAAATGAAATTTGTCATAAAATATCCTACATCAAACGAAAAGACCTCATTTATTTTCCTGATATTCATGTGATATTCAAGAAATTCTTCAATTAAAAACTGGAGTATCCCAATCACAAGATTGGGTATTGCTTATAATATAACTATTTAGAGCTCATTTATGTTAATTAATTTCTCAAGAAAGTATTTAGTGCTTTATAATTATGAATGCATAATGCTAAGGCATCAGAGAAATACTTTTTCTTTTTTTTCATCAATTATCTAATTTATTGTTCAATGATTTAATAAATTAAATTTCATGACATATTGGGTAGATAATACAGCTAATAATAAATATATCATTATTTTTTGGTTTAATTAATTTTAAGTCCATGAGAGGGGGAACAAAAGCATATGGTCGTCGCGAAAAACATGCATATACTGTCAGCAGGATATCTCTTAATGGGAGAAATAACCAAAAGTAAACTCTTTTCCTGTGAATAGCTAACGTATCAGTGGCTTGTTAAAAAAAAAAATTAAAGTTTCTACTGCTCCCCCTTTATGAGAAAAATGACTGCCAAGATGGCCAAAAACGCATTTTTTGCCTTACGGCTTATCTTTAAGCTAAAATATTTCCAAGAAGGAGTGAGAAACCCAAAAAATTTATTGCGTAGCAATTTACAGGAAGGACCTGTACACTACCAGAAAGTGAGAAAACCTTTGGTTTTGTTTGCCTTTTTTTGTAATAAATGCCTGAATTTTAGCAAAATCTGCAAAATCAAGTTTTTGCGGTGACAACTTCAAAGAGCCCTGTACCTTGGCAATTTTCATTATGAACGTTCTAGTATTTTTTTTCAGAATGACTGAAGTAACTAGTTTCCATAGATATCTAACACTTTTATTTTGCATGAGTACGATTTTTTATAAAAAATGATTAAATAACATCACTTTTTTAGTATTTTGACGTGGCGGACAAACTTTGAAGGCATGTATCTCAGAAAATAAGTGGAGCAGGTAACTTTCCTTTTGGGCTTTTTCATACCTCTATACCATCAATCTGTGTACGAAATTAAAAAAAAATCCGAGTCGGTCGTGCGACCAACTTTTTTTTTTTTCGGTGATTTGGTATGGAATCGCTCATATATAAGTTTCTGATATTTTAAATGATAGTAGTATTACGAATATTGCAACTTAAAATGTTTTTCAGAATTATTATTACGTTGTTTTATTTAGTGTGTTTCCTACCAATAATAAAAGTAAAGTGCTTCAACTCATATGGGAAGAAATAATTTTATAATAATTAAGTACTCTATTAAATAATTATATAAGTTCAATAATAATTTAAGAGAGGTCTGTTTTTTCATTAAAAGTACAAATAGGAAACAATATCCTACTTTATAATTCTTAATATTGTTGAAAAATGATCTAATTTTACGTATACTGTATCACTTTATGTCTTTAGAAGGGAAAATGTTCGAATAAGGCTTTTAAAAGAAATTGGTCAACTGAAAGTTATTTTGAATTAGCTAAACAAAAAATGAAATTCTGAGAAAACGTTTAAGTTCATTTAGGAATAATTTTTTTTGAAGCATGAAAGGAACAAAATATGAAAAAAATGAAGGAACAAAAAGATTATGTTCTATTTTAATCTGAAATTAGGTATTAATAAGTCCAGGTTGCGATCTCTCGCTATAAATCGATACTTCAAGCGATAGAGTGCAACATGGAGAAAGTAAAAATGTAAAAGACAATGCACTAAATTTGTTTTTCAGCTCGAAGATTAAAATTGAATTCCTCAACATTAAACATAACAAAGGAAAATCATATCCAATGATCCTAGGTTCTTTACGTACATGTCCACCGTATTAGAAAAATAATTACTAGTTCTAAATTTTATACCTGAATTGACTGATTGTAATAACGAATTGACGTTTTGACAGTAATTTTTAAATCTTGCAGAAGCACAGTTGCAAACTATAAGTGGGAAATATTTTATTTGGTCTGATGTAAGATTTTGAAGCTCTTTTCATTGCAGTACGATGTAAAATTAGCGTTTATGTCATTAAAATATAGCGTAAAACAGCTTTAGTAAAGATAGGAAAAAAAATGTCTGTACTGTTGTAGAAAGGATGTAAAACAACTTATTTCCCATGTTAAACTGATGAGAGTTACAATTTCAAACTTTTTTTTTAAGACACAGACACACATTATCTGCATTTACAAATTATTTAACACATAAACTATCCCAACGACGATTCCTTACAAATCAAATCTAACATTGCTGAATATAAAATCTTTTTAGCCAAACCTCTGTGTGTTATTTAAACAAATCTCACGCGAGCGGCATTTGAACAAAAATAGATGACCCAGCACAAGAAATTAATTATTACTTTGTTAAGCATGTTACGAAAACTACGCTCGCATATCAATATTCATTTTAAAGGAAGTTGAAATCAGTTATTCTTAATCACAAACCATGACTCCTTAATGCCTTATATCCGAAATCTGTCTTCTCTTGAAATGTAATGGCAGCGGAGGAAAGGGAAAGGAAATTATCTACTTGTCACAGTTTCCGTAATATGACCTGGCAGATGTGCAATAGACTGAAAGGAGGGCATGATTTCTATTATTCAGATTGCTTTATTACCCGAGATCAAATGTATATTTTATAATCCAATGTGGCAGCGAATCTTCATGTATGGATCATTCTTGCGATAATGATAAGAATAATGTACAACACTTTTAAGTATTTTAAAATTTTAGTAACTGCCACCTAATGTTTTATTGATTGCACAGGGCAAGCTTTTTTTTTTTTTTTTGTCTTTTCGACACCTAGTTTTCTGAATTATAATTTTAATTATTTTTGGGGTGCTGAATCGAAATATGAAATTAATAAGTCTATATTCCTTTTTTTTCGCTCAGTGAGACTGTTACGCAAAAAATTAAGTTGTACATTTTTTCGGTACCCTTTGTAGTCAAAACTCCAAATCAATACCTCTGGGGATACTTAACAGGGGTTTCTAGAGCTCCAAGTCTTGGTCAAAGCACTCTTAACCCTTTACGCCCCGACGGGACCAAGAAGTCCCTCTTATATTAGTTTAGTATTATGAATCCTAAATGGCTGGAATCATGCTGAAGCTTTTGAGTACCACTCCTTGTACTGCACTGAGAAGCCGAAAGATGGGACCTGCGATTGGAAACAGTTTTCTTGGGGGCCCTAAGGTTCGGGGGGTCTTAGACCACCGAAAATTTCAAAATTTTTTTGATCGATATAAAATGTTTTTTGATGTATTTGCAACTCAAAAAAGCAAACAAAAAATATATAAAAATTCATTGTTAAATAATTTGGGACATTAAGGAATGTTAAACCACGCGTAATGGTAAGTACTTTGGACTCTGGAGTGTATCGAAACTTAAAAAAACAAACTGTTTCAGGAGAACCAGGACTGCCGATTTCAGAGCTAAATAAGTGCTCCAACGCCTAGCAGCATAATCTCATCGGGCGATAATCGGCCATTTATCGAAACCCGATGAAATTATCATCGACCGATGATCGGATTCGATGAGTTCTCATCGAGAATTGATCCAATATGTCTTATCGGCCAAACAGAATCCGAACAGCAAAATCCGATGAGTTTTGCTCGAAGTACGAGATTTGGAGTAATTTACAAGCAGTGCAGTACCGCGCCGATGAAGTTAGGATCAATTTTGGATGCTCGGCTTATTTTCATCGGGAAAGTTGATCGGAAGGATATCGCTTTCCGATGAAAGTAGCTCATCGAAAACCGTACTTGGATACTGATCGGAACGATGTCATCGTGCGTTACGGTTCAGGTTACGAAGAGTTCGATGATCGGCTGAACAAAATCCAATGAGTTGATGCTACTTGGGACATTCGTTCAAAATATTTGTTGCATTGTAGATAGTATACCACACCTCAAGTAAACATATGAAATGGTAAATAAAAAAGGAAAAGACTTAACTTTCCTTTTCATGGCTAATGAACAAGAAAAATATTAGTTTTTTTAGGCCCCTACTTAATAGAAGACGCGAGGCCACGGTCTATTTGGCCTTTTTGGTAATCACACTCTGACTAGTTGTATAATACAACAATAATAAAACGTTCATTTGTTACGTTTTTTTTGATTTATAAAGTTAACTAACTTCAATTTAGCTGAAATGTTTTATTTTAGAAATTTGAGCTTTTGACATTTAAATTCGCCGCATCAAATTTTTACGGTATCAGTTCCAAATACTCTGGCACCAAAGTGACTATTGCCCTGTTTTATCCATGTGGTTGTGTTTACTCGAATACCAATTTTTGAAAATAAGTAATTTATGAAAAATATTAATTTATTTTGCTTTGGTTCAGTAAGGATAATAAAGCTATTCCAACTTTAAATCAGTCGACGCTAAAATGGTATTTGAAATCATATTGAAATACAACAAAGTAAACTGTCAGTTAAAATGCATATATTTCGCAAAAAAAGAATTGTAACAATATCAGTTGAGGAAAAAAAAAAACATTCAAAAATTGTTTTGCATGCTTGTCAAAATTTCCTATGGTCTATCTTTTCCACTTCGTTACAGTCAGTTTGAAAAAAAAAAATAGACAACTACAACCACATAAAACCTAGAAATATTTTTAGGATGTCTAAGTGGTATAACTTGTGTGCTTAGTTTGCCACTTTGAATTTTACAGGTAGCAAACAAAGTGAGTCTTTTTTTTTTTTTTTAATCTAATAGTTAGTTTTAGTTCTTGAATATCCACTTTGTTACCCTTGTATTAGTGGTGGATTTTTTTTTCTTCTTTTAATTTCAAACCGAAAAGCAGCTTGAAAATCTTTACTTTATTCTTTGCTTGCTCTGTAATAGTAACTTCTTTTTTATGATTCTTAAAGGCTTATTTTTCTATTATGTTAGTAGCCCACTTTGTTTCACTGCTTGTGTGGTAGGGTGGCCAGATTTCTTTTAAAAACCATTCATAAATTATGTACAAATGTTTGATACTTTATATTCAGAAATGAACGGACAATCTATTAAAAAGGCCATTTATGGTTCTGCCTTTAAGATATGGCGGAGAAAGTGGAAGTGGAAACATACCGTTTCATTCTGTACTAGGTATGATGAACAAAAACGAGCGAGCAGTAAAACGCCGCTGTTGCTCCTCCAAGCGGATTCTACCTATTACACAATTAAGTGGTATATTTCCGCTTCCAGTTCACGCACCGTCTTTATGAAAGAGGCATAATTGGTGGGAATTATTCAATTTAATAAATGAAATTCAAAACTGTCGGGCATGTTTTGAACTATTTTCGTGAGAATGAATAGTATATACTAAGAATAAATGACCGAGAAAGTGCATCAGCAAAACATGATAATTCCTTTATATACCTTACTAGTCTACTGTCTAAAAATAGAGCAAATTGAGAAAAGAAATGGAATAAAAAATATCTTATTTATGTTTTGTTTACTGTATCAAAACATAATCTTACGTGGAGAAGGAAAGTTATTAACAAATGAATGAAATTTTATTATGGAAACTAGGAGCAACGTGGAATTTCGGGATAATGAATTAAATCATTAAACTATTTATAGAGCGTATTTTCTAAAAATAGAAGCAAATGATATCGAACTAAAAGTACGTCATTTATGTGCTAGTTACACGAAAATATAACATCACAAGAAGGTTCATTATCAAAAATGTCATTTATTTTATTAAAATACAATAAGTATTTCTGTATAAACTAATGCTTTCTCGAAAAGTAATTTTGCTCAATAAAATAAATATTCTACTTCTTAATTGATTGAATTTCTATACGTAAAATTGGACCACGTAGAAGAAATTACTGTGTCATTTTTATCTAAAAAATACAACTTTTGTTTAATGGATCTTTTTTTAATGAGTGGAAGAAACAATTAACTCTGTTTGTAGACAGTTCTTCCTGTAAAATATTTGTGAGAAAAAACAAAAAAAAATTCAATTTGTTTCACAATCGACTTTTTACGTCATCAGTAAAGGTTTAACCCCCCCTCCCCCCAACCGACTATATGCCACCGAATACCGGTGGTACCCCGCTGAAAAAGAAAACAATCCCCCCCTCCCCATCTTGATGAAAAATAAGAATTTTCTTCAACTGAAATGCTCACATACCCTTTAAAAGCACAGTATATTCTTTATAATTTAGAATAATTCGCTAAATAAATAAAAGAGACCCCCTGACCCTCCTATCCTGATATAAAAAATGAAAAAAATATGTGCGTAATTTAAAAACATAGTAAAATATCTAGCCCTAACAAAAAATCCAGCTCCTTTCCCTCGCAGAAGAAAAAAAACCCCCTCAAATACGCAAAGTAATTCATATGAAATCACATAAACAAAATAAAATACCGTAAGAAAAACATGCCAATCATTCTTAAATGTTTAAGAAAAAAATAAAGAAAATATAAGCAATTGCGTATATTTTGTTAAATTAAGACAAGCAATTAACAAAACGAAGAGTCACCGGTTTTACTTGTCGAACACAACCTTGTTGGAAAAGTTTTGGAGCCGTTTGGTTGAATGGAATATATTTTGGTCGAGGTTAGCCTTGAAAAATAGCTAAATTAGAATCACTTCTATCTAATGTTCTATTTAACGGAGAGAAATGGATCAAACAGTTTCTTTTTCAGAAAAAAAAATCTTTCCAACGATATTTAACTTAAAGGGGTGGGGGATATCTCTGCCCCCCAATTAGGTGGAGTATAGGAACCTTATGTTTAAAAAATTAATTAAAAAAATACTAATTCGAAATTAAGAAAAATGGCTCCGAGGAGCAAATCTACGGGACTCGGGACTAATTTTGTAGCAAGTTTCAAGTCTGTAGGCACATACTACGTAGCTGGCCACGTACGTAGTATGTCTTCAAATTTTATGAACATTGAACTATTTCAAATAATATAACAGTACCTGGCGACAGAGGCCCGCTCAGTTAAAAAAAAAAAAAAAATCGCTTTTTTTCTAAAGTTTGAAGTACTTATTAAGATAAACTGGAAAAGCATTTTAAGCCCTTGGTTGCAGTTACGCATTTAAAACAGCAGTAATTTATTTAAAAAAACACAACCTTATTTGGACAAGACATCATCACAACCTTCTTTACGCAACGCGCGCTGTAGATCCATGGTGGCCTAAAGGTAGAATACTCTCCTCGTAAGCAAGTGGTCGCAGGTTCGAGTCCCGCCTTGACCATGGAGGTTATTTCAACCTCTCTGTGCTGTAAATCTGTCCTGTGCTTGTCAAGAGGCAAGGCGCATAGTAAACAGTCCTCATGTATGTCGAGGCTGTATTCTGTATAAAAAAAAATCCATAGACATTAGAAACGCTCCGGTCGCTATACCAGCGAGTTTGCGTACCTGCTATGCTATACCTGCTCGTATAGCGAGCAGGTGCGCGAGCGTTTCCAATGTCTATGGTAAAATCACACCGCAATAACTTTATTTTGATCGAGCTCTTTAACATTTCAAAAACAATAACAATTCTAACGTTGCCAAAACTGCAAAATACCATACAAATTTAAATTTACACCGATGTGATAAAATTGGAAAACCATTGTTATAACAAAACGTGGTGGCTACGAAACAGTAACAATAAAAGTAATCATAAAGAAAATGTCGAAAGAAAAGCTTCTCAAACTTTTAATGCAAGTCACAAAATTTCGGGGTTTTTTGTGAAAACTCGCATTTTTACAGAAACAACGCCGATGTAGATGAACTCAACAACCAAAATTTTATTTAAATATACAATTTTAAGAAAATCCTTAGAGCCGTTTTCGAGATCCGATATATATATATATATATATATATATAAAATAATTTCTGTTTCTTTCAAATAATATAACATTAGAATATGGTAAAAGTTATTGGGGGGGAGGGGCATTATGCATCAACATGCCGCAGGAAGATAATCTATCTGCCATGGCAGCTAGTATATGATTAAAAATTAATCCTTCAAATTCATGAGGGATGATACCCTAATGCACTTAAAACGTGAGTCGTAAAATTATTGATTGCATATTACTTAGCTCTTCTTTTATGAAATCTTCAATTTCATAATTTGTCTTGATGATATTTGCTACGGCAAAAGAAAAAAAAAGAAGACAGTAGTTTTGAGGTATTTGAAGCTACAACTTAAATTACTAATGGTTCTACAATGCTAATAAACCATCTCAACTGAACGCCGTTTCGTAACTGAATTGTATTTATGCATTTACTGCTAATCCTCTTTGTTCAACATGTTAAAAGGCAGAACTTCATGTTTGTAATAATCCCGCTTAGCGAAAAGCTCATGAGTGCCGAAATGTTAGGCCTAGATCCGGTGTGGGAAAAGGGACATACTGCGATTTTGCCCGGGAATGGAATATTATTCGAAAGTTTACTACGATTGGTTACCTTATTGTTTCAAAGCTAGCTCGACAATCAGACCATTATTTTTTTTCTTAAGAAACTCTCCATCGATAACGTTACTTTTTTCCCCATCATTCTTAGCCCTCTCCCCTTTTGTAATGAAGTATCTCACTTCACCTAACCTCCACCTCCTCTTTGTCACTTGCAATCACCACATTTTTACAAATAAGGCGTGATGTTTAACTACTAGTACCCCCTTCCCCTCATATCACAATTTCAGGACTACACCTCCCCCCTCCAACCCTCGAAGTGTGACTTCGATTTGGGGACTTCCTCCTGAGTTCACGAAAAGTTTTCAGGATTTTACGTATAATACAGAGTGGTCTCAAAGTAAGTTTACCGCTCCCCCCCCCCCTTTTTTATTTCCATTGGAGATCTTTTAAAATTGGTACATGTTGGCGGCACTTCTTACCATGTTACACTTTTTAAAAAAATCTTATTAATACTCGTATATAGAAGAAACCATTTTTGTGTTGAAAAAACGTGTAACTCCTAAGCGCGTTTGTATGTTTTTTTTTTTTCATACCTGTTACGTTGTCATATTTCCCTTAAGCTAAAAAGTATTTATAGGTATGCTAGTTAGTGCCAAAATTGCCCCTATCAAAGCTTTTTTCAAGGAGTAAAAACATATTCCTTGACAGTCCTTAGAGAAAACTATTTAGTATACGAAGTGGGAAAAACATAATACTGATTCATTCTATAAAATGCCATTTAATTACAATGTACCATACGATAATTAAATTATTTCTAGGTTCCTTTGTCTGTAAACATACAATCAACCACTTTCAAACAAAGACTTCAATCCAGCGACAAGCGAAATGATTTCAACTTATGAATCGAACAAAAGAACTTCAACTTATGTCCCATTAACACATAATAACATGAAGGGAAAATGCAAACTTGTGGAGGATTAGGATAGAAGAGTTAAAGACTGCTCAGAACATCGAAGAGGCATAGACTCTCATGGGAACCACCACGTGTTTCTGCAGATTCACTGAGACATGGAACTTAACCATAAACATACTTCTACTTCCGTCTTGAGGAGCTTATATATATGATACAGCACTAGTTTCGAAAACATTGTCTGACGTTATCTTGGAGGTAAAGACATAGGCAGAAATTTAATGTTAATCTGCATAATTAATACTTTTCTGAATTCTGTGTTGAGATCATTTTTGAAATTCAACTGGAATGACAGAAGTTAATAGAATTTAATCAGTCCCGCATGTTTTGCATAAACAATAACTTCTGTTAAACATTTAATAAAGTATTTTGATGCATTTTAAGGAAGTGGTATTAATTAAATACAGTTGTTTGAGATGCTCATTAATATTTTTAAATAGTTCGCTCTCTATAGATTATTCAGAAAATAGCTCATTTTAAGTAGAAAAGAAATAAACCGTAGCTTAACATTACTCTTCAGTAAAATATAGTGTTTTCAGTAAAATAGTTTTTAATAGTTAAGCCTTTGAAAATGAGTCTTCAACAAATTGATTCTTTATGTACAACTTTTTTGTGAGTTTATTTAGATACGTTGTCATTTACATATCTTAGAAAAGTAAAGAGCCCTAATTATTAAAGAATTTTTGCCAACCTTTAAATTAAATAGAACAGTTTTAAATAATTCAAATAAGTAACTTTTCATATTCATTAAAAACTTATAAAAAAATGGCTTTACAGAGGGAACTGTTGTAAGATTTTATCGAAGTGGGTCGGAAAAAAAGCAATGATGCAAACGCATCGTAATAAACTGATTTTTTTTACAATAAATATCGATTTGGAAGAAATAGATGCATGAAATGTTCATCTTCATAATAATTACTGAGCTTCAAAAAGATTTCTTTGCTCAAAATAAAAAAAAAATGTAAGCGGATACTAATTTCTATTGTTTAGCATTCCGACTCCTTAGCTACTTAATGAAAACAGTGATAGATCATCAGCATGTCAGTGATACGAAATTCCGATTTATTTTATTAATCATTTGAATGAATTTCATTTGTTATCGTAATATTTTACTTCAGATTAATAATTGTTTACTTGTGGCGTATCGATAAATTTATTTAAAACTCGAAATACGGATTTTTAATTTCATATTTGAAAAAACTGGAAGTAAATCAAAGTTAGTAACTTTCAAATCCTGATAAGTCTCAATCCAGCAATGCATAATTAGATGAATGGTAAACAAGTGATAATGAAAGGTTTTAAATAAAGAAAAAAAATCTATATTTTCTTTGTGTTTAACTAATCTGCTTACCATTTAATAGCTACATTATCGTGAATTTTTGAAAGAAATTTAATAAAGAACTAACAAGGAGTTATTTTGATTTGTACCTCCCAATATTTTTTAAGAATTTAGTCAGTTAATAATATTATTGGTAGTAAGAATGTAAGTAATTTTCTGCTAATTACTTAATCAAGAATGGAAAAATTGTAGGCATAAATGTATTCGGTTAATTTGTAAATTGTTTGCGCAGCCAACTTCATAGAAGAGCACGAGTTATGTAACTGATGTGGCTCATTTCATTCTCTTTTAAAATCTCAGATAAAAGTTAAACTTCTGGTGATGAAATATTTCACCACAAATATTTCAACAAATTAAGTCACTTAGTAGGTACTCGTCAAAATATAATTCTCTTTTCATGAGTAAATGAAGATGCAAACTAAAGTGCTTAAAGTTGTGGGCATAAATGTCACTTGATTTATTTGTTAATTATCTTCGGGATACATTTCTTGGAGAAGCACAGAATATCTTGTAATTTGTTTAGTTACTTTTCTGAGGAATTTAATCCTAGTCTTAGACAACATATATTCGGTGTAAAGAATATTTACGCATATAAAATAAATCTTAACATTAGAATAGCTAGATAAACTTTATTGGGCTCCGAAACTGGACTCTATTTTTATAATCAACAGCAGTTTAAATAAGAGACTTAAAGCTTGTGAAATTAAATGTTTGGGAATACGGGGTAGCTGAAATCCTAAATATTTTTACAATTTGCACCATATCCTATCTAGCAATATTTTATAATTATGTTCATAGACATACAGTTGATTTCAGTTTAAAAACAGAAGATACATATTACTAGAAAACATTTCTACTTAAAAATACAGAAATCGTAAATTTTGTGTTTAAATCAAAATAATTTTTGTTATTTTAAATTCAAAGACTTTGTAATTAACATTCTAAGCATTGATTGAGATCCACCAATGTCCTATGCAGTAGTTGTTTACCTAATATTAGGCCTGTTTTCCTTCGATCACTGCAATAATGGGGGTGCTTCCATCAGTCCAACGTACTACTTTTAGTCACTGATTTTAATAAAATAAACAAGGTGATAAAAAATAATGGCATGGGAACCTTTTCATTTTCCCAGTAGTCTATTTTTAATCACTATTTTTGAAATGCCCAACTTCTGAAACAAAAGAAGGTTTCTAACGATGTCACCAGTGAAGAAACTTGTGCGACGCATTAGCCATTTCGAACCTCTGGTAGAGCCGCCTCCGAAAAAAATAAAATTCTGACCCAATATGACGGCTCGTCTGTAAAGTGGCCCTGCTTAGAGTGTTGTGTCCACTTATGACGTCATCAACGGACTTCAACTCCAAACGTACTTCACCCCTTGTTTTAGAACGCGCTTTTTTGTGGAAGAAAAAATAAAGATTTTTGAAAGTGGGAGATTCCTCCATTGCGACTGCGTACATGCTACAATGCGTATGACAGATGTTTTAATACAGGCACGATATCTTTCGGTTGTCAAGAGGAGGGCCTATATAATATGTTTAAAATGATTTAGGTGCATGAAAATTTGTTTTGTACCATTTTTACTTTTAAAAAATACACACGTCTGAAACCCAACCATTTGTATTGAATCACCCTTAAATATTAATAAAGATCCACGAAAATTATTAAATAATGAATTTCTCCCAAAAGTCATCAAAATTTCAACAGCCAAAGCGTTCTCATAATTCGTTAATTTGTTTGAAGAGAGGATTTCTCCCAATGGCACCCACCTAATCTTCCAACGGAAGAGCGTAAAAGGAGAGGATTAAGATAGAAGTTCGGGAGCCTTAAGAACGACAAGGAAGCATTTATTCTTGTGAGAATCAACACGTGTTTCTTCAGACTTAGGTACTCTCAACTTAACCACAATTTTGCTGTCACTTTGTTCTAGAGAAGCTTATCTGTGCTGGTATTTAGTTCTAGAAACTATCTTTTCATAGAAAGCTTTCGATTAAGTAACATTTTTCCCAGTGTTCAACTTTGATAACGTAATCAAATTTTATTTCGTCAGCTTTTAATTAATGCATTAAATGGTAATGTACCGGGTTACTACAAATAAATAATTTGGTTTCGAAACAATATATGTTCAAAAGTATTGCACGTGCAACTGTATGGAATCTATAAAAATAACCAAACTTATCAAGATCTTAAATCGTGTGAACCAGATGCTTATACAGCTACTTTAAATGTTTTTATTATTATTATTATTTTGTTACTTTCAAAATGGCGACAAAACAAGTTTTTTTTTAATCATTATCTTACAATATGCTTGATGTTCTTCTGTTCTGGCAGTGCTTTGGGTGTAATGGCTTTGTTCCTGTATCTCTTCTACCGAACGCGTTGAAAAATAACTTAAGGACAGCATTCATGAGGCAGCGATGACCGAACCTGGATCTTACCATGATGACCCCAGGACGTAACATATAAGCCAAAAAATTGAACTGCTTTCCTTGCTGTAATTGCAACAATGTAACTAATTGTAACATTGTTTATCTGCCCGCCGGAAACATTGGTTACTGCTTTCCCACTACAACTCAGGCTTGACTGTTTCTCCTACTGTCTTATTCCCTAACTGTAACTGTAATGTTTTTTAGTTTTAGTTTTTTTTTTTTTTTTGCTGACGCATAACAACTGCGTATGAAAAATCAAAATTTCCGTTCTCAAACATTCTTTCGCGCTTTCAGGGCCAGTTTTTATTAATTGGTTCATCCATTAAAGAGCAATACTTTTGCATATAAATATCGTTTTGAAAACGAATGCATCATTTATAGTAACCTTGTAGAAATAAACGTGTTGTGTGTTTTGAGTTATGGGAGTGACGGTTGATGAAATGACCTCTACTCAAGTTGTCATTAGTGCATAAATTAATCAGATAAATAGGAAAGGACATAATGAGAAAGACGCGAAAAAATCTATGATAGATGTTCTTTTCTAAGAACATATTAGGAGAATGGAAATAATTAGCAAAATTAAGAGCTCCAAAAATGGAGTAGAGCAACCGACATTTTTGGTACTATATGTGAATGCTGTGAAATTTTTATGAAGGTGAAAAGATAATGTTTGCACTCTTTTGTAAAACATGCTTGCATTAAACGTTAAAAATATTGTCCAACCTCATTCACGTGAGCTCCCTAATCGCAAATTTGGTTTTGCTTAAAGTAAATGCGATTCTTTGTCAAATCAAACTGAAAGTTAGTACTAAACCTATAGTTTAAAACAAAAATTATTTAGACGAAACTTCACTTAAGATGAGACACAAATTTTTGGGGTAAAATAAATAAATAAATAAGAACTAAACATATTGAGAAAATAATAATAAGAAGAATGAAAAAAAAAAAGGAAGTTAAAGAAAATGGCGGGGGAAATAAAATTATTTTACATGAAATTGAAGGGGCAAGTGGATAAAGGTGATATGTGACATTTGAATTTCGCCAATTTACACAAATTCAAAGTAGTGTGTGTTTAAGTGTGATAACTCACAAACACAATTGAAGGGGCAAGTGAATAAAGGTGGTATGTGACAAGTTTTTAAATTTCTAGAAAAGGCTTTCAAAAAAAATTTATTACTTTATCACCTTCTTGCATGGTAAAAAATATGTTTTTCCAAAACTGTCACTTATCACCTTTATCCACTTGCCCCTTCAACTTTTTTACTCTCCTTGGAAAGCTAAAAGATGTGGACTGAAAGTTTAGCAGGTAGTTTCTGCTCATCAAAACAGCACATAAACTTGTTCTTCTGTTGTGATGAATTGTGTTTAAAACTTTTTAAGTATATATTTTTTAGTTTATTATGCCTACAATTCTTCACCTCAAGACGAGACTAACGTAGGGTCCAAAAATCGCGATTTTCACTTATTTACAGCATTGTATGTAGAATCTTATTCCACATCGACCCATGAGAACGTTATTCTATTAAAGAATTTCCCTCACAACTATTTAGCAGCGTTTTAAAGAACCAAGTCCGATACTTTGAATGCAGCAGACAAACGTTTTCGCGCTTCCTTCTGAAAAGTTACGAAAATGGACTTACGTTAGTCTGGCTCTGAAGTACAGAATTAACAGCATCATCACCTCTAAAAGAGAAACTAAACGCAGCACAGAAATGTTAATACCAGTGTTGAAGCGCCTGTTAGGCGAACGAGGTGGTGCTAGTCCCGTGGGAAGTAATGCATGCTCTTGAAAACGTTCTAGTAAACATAATTTTACCACAAATTTGTTCCCTCTTCATTATGAGAATGTAGCAGCACATGAAATTAACTCAAAAGTATTTCTCATGAAAACTTCCTGACACGTATTTTATTTTGTTCTTAATTTAGAAAACATTTCAAAAAAGTCCAATAAATGAAAAATTATTTTTAATTCATCTCTGACAGATTTAAATCATAATTTTAGAAACAATAAAATAAGCACAAATGATTTTTCTTCTATTCAACTGCATATAGGTAGGAAAAACTAGAGAGGTTTGACTATCGAAGAGGCTTAACGCATCTCCTCTCTTTTTCATATTAAATTCCTTTTATTTAATTCTTTATTTAAAAAATATTTTAACTGATGGGCATCGTACAGTAGCATGACATCAAATAGAATATTTATCTCCTTACTTTCGAAATATTTGAATATAAACATGAATAAACCGCATTAAACGTTTTTTTAGGCAAAAGAGAAATTTTCTTGTAAGTTCATCTTTCTTAGAGTCTTCGTTATAAACATAAAAATAAAAAAATGAAATAAAATAAATTACTTATATACTTGAATACTAAAAGACTCAATACTATTTTTAATTTTCACTTTCTATATTCATGTATTTGGTAATTTTGGCTATAAAAGGAGGTTGGACCCACTTATTATCTGAGAGTTTAAAACCGGGTCAAAAACCACCCCACACAGTTTCATTTGATAGTATAAGAATTTATAAACTGAAAACAGCATTAAATTAGTTTTTAAAAAAATGCTTTTAATGCAAATAGAAGAAGTTTTTTTGTTCTTAAACTGTAATCAGTCAACTGATATCCTTTTGAAGAACTATCTGTTAATGCACTATTCTGATCAAATTAAATAGAAATGAAACTTGCTTTTTCATTTGTTAGCAATTTTTTTTTCAGAAATTATCAGCTTCAACATACTTGAGGACTGCGTACTATGCGTTTTGCCTCCTGAAAAACACAGGACAGATTTACGGCACAGAGAAAATGAAATATCATCTATGGGAAAGGCAGGATTCGAACCCGCTCCCACTTGCTTACGAGGAGAGTACTCTACCTCTAGGCTCGCGTGGCCTTCTTGTTAGAAAACTTATTAGGGTATTTCACCCATTTTACTTTTCTCAATTATTTGCAAAATGTCTTCATTTTATTTTAACTGATGTAACTTTTCTTTCATAAAATGAAAAAATAAATTAAATAAGGACCTTAAAAAAGGAAAGTGTACTAGAAAACATAGCAAAGCAAGGATTTTCACACCTACCCCAGTCAAAGCTTCTATTGAAAGTATGCACAATGAGTTAAAGATAAAGAACCTATCTCAAAATATTCAGGAAAAGACTAGGAAAATAACAACGAAGGTTAGATAAGATTTGTCTTTAGATTATGAATATGAAATAAAATATATTTGCATTCCAAGTGTCATGTCGATGATTAGTTCAAAGACTTCCAAACGATTGTTGTATCATTGAAATCGCAATGTCTTTATTTATTTTTTTTTTTAAATATTTAACCTACCAATTTTTCGTACATTATACATACACATATTGCTAAATTACGTAAACATATTGATTTTTTAAAGGTTTATTTTAATCAAAATGACTAATATCACTCTTCCAGTTACCTCTTTTCCCTCATTGTACAAAGTATCAAAATTTTTCAAATCCATTTCCCCTGAAAGCGTAACTTTATTTGTGAACGACCCCTTATGTTGCTTATTGTCGGTAGTTATAACTGCTCAGAGTAGGTTTTTCATCGTGTAGAAGTTAATATTTGCACGTTATAAGCAAAATAAGTCGAACTTTCTTCTTTGGAAAATATTTCAGTACAATACTAGTGCATTTCGGTAAAATTTTCATCCTTAAGTCGCGAAAAAGCAACAGAGCACAGATGAGTGCCTTTTTAATAGCATTAAAGTTAAGTATATAATTAGCTTATCTTTTAATATGTCATATCTAAACATGGAGAGTCTTTACATCTATTACACCGGTCAACACGATTTTGAGTCTGGCTTCTGAGTATGAAATTTTATTTGGTTTTATGTTTCTAATAAAGGAAAAAATAATTTTTTCAATCAAAGTTTGTTTTTGTAGAAATTATGGATTTTTTTTTTTTTTTTTGGATTTTTAAGAGAAACACAGGACTTTCCAATGACAAAAGTAAAAAAATGTTTTCCGAGCATCAGGTTTTTAAAATTTAAATATAAGAAAAACATAATAGCACAAAAACGTAAAATAATGAAAAGCCAAGCTCAAAAGTGAGTAATTTTAGTGGTTTTTCTTATGTTGATATGGACTTTCTCGTATTAAACACCAAATATAGTCTCCCATCATATTTTCGTTATACTGCCCTTGATAACGTTGTTCAAAATCTCTTATATTTTGGTGAAAACGCTCTCCTTGCTTCTCAGAGTAGGCACACATATTGTCTTTAAACTGATCCAAGTGAGCATGCAGCATGTGAAGTTTGTGAGACATTTTGCAGCGCATAATTTTGAAACTTTTAATCATAGTTTCAATTAGATCTTTGTAATTGCTAGCTCTGTTGTTTCCTAGAAAACCATTCACTACTGCTTTAAGACTTTTCCAAGCTTGTTTCTCATTGTCATTTAATAGTTCTGGGAAATCATCATTGTTCAATATTTTTTTTATTTGTGGCCTAACGAAAATACCTGATTTAACTTTAGCTTCAGACAATTTTGGAAAGAATTTCCTTAAGTATTCAAAAGCTTCGGAATTTTGGTCAAGAGCTTTTACGAATTGCTTCATCAGACCCAATTTTATATGCAGTGGTGGCATCAATATATTTATAGGCTCTACAATTGGATCCCATTTGACATTATGCTTTCCAATCTGAAATTCAACTCGATCAGGCCAAATTTGCTGGTGGTAATGGACTGCATCCGCTCTGCTATCCCATAAGCAAAGGTGACATGGATATTTTTATAGCCACCTTGGATTCCCGCCAGAAAACTAATCATTTTAAAATCTCCTATTAATGGCCAGTTGTATTCCGTATATCTTAGTTTCTCCAGCACCCTTTTTACACTATTGTCACTTTCCTTTAGCATTACAGAATGTGCTAAGGGAAGACTGGGTAATTGGTTTCCGTTGTGAAGAAGGACTGCTTTTAAGCTTTTTGAAGAGCTATCGATGAAAAGCCGCCAGTCAGAAAATATGCATGGTATTCCTATTTCCTCAAACAAACCCTTCACATTATTACAGTAATAAACTCTGTCTTCTTTGGTGAAAAAACAAGAAAACAATTTATGTCGATCTCTTTGATCAGTTATTTTCACATCATCTTCAAGAAAGTTCCACTGTTTTAATCGTGAACCTAGAATCTCTGCTTTATTCTTGGGCAGGTTAAAGTCTCGTACTAAACATTGAATTCTGTAGGGCTGATGAGATGGGGTTCAAAACTGTGCGATTTTGTCATGAGTTCATCATCGGTGTTAGTAAGCGGTGCACTGGATTCTGTTGAACTTTGCGACAAAAACTTCATTTGTCTTTTTGCTCCTCGATACCACGCTAGAAATAACGAAAACAACTACTCTAATCAAAGCTTTATGCTTAAGTAAAATTTAATGGTTACTTAAATCGTTAAAAACTTGCAAATATTTTTTCCCTTTTTTTTTCTAAATCAAGTAACAAAAATGGCAATATATTTGGAATTTTTTAAGATTTTAAGTTTTAGTGTCTTACCTTCTAAAGTATTCTTGCAGTTAAGACAGGCAAAGTGAGGAACCCACTTTTTATCTTGATTTCAGATTTTTAGTTTAAAATACGCTTCATAAGCTTAGACAAGCTTCAAATTTGATGCTAACATGAATTTTTTGCTCCTGCATTTAATAAATTCACCGCAAACAAAACACAATTCATCAGCATCATGTTTACACTGTTTTGAAACCATTTTCAAACTTAGTAATAGACACAAGAATGCTTGTTTTCCAAATGTTCTCTTATTCTTTGCTGTTGTTATCACAAAAAATAACAGATCTTACAGACGATAAATAAATTAAATAATTCGAAGCAATTGCAGACGATAAAAAATCTCAAAAATAGCAAATGTAAAACGCAGCAGATGATAATTTTACCAACAAAATTTTAAAAAATCGATGAAAGTCGTTTTTTCTTTAGCTAAGCAATTAAAACCTTCAAAGTGACCTGAAACAGTCAAAAGCAAACTTTAAAAGCCGAGAATGGATATTTGAGTCTTTTTCGATGCCTATTATCAGAATTCATGCATTAAAACAAAAACTCAGAAAAATAATTTTTTTGTTGACCGGTGTTATTTATGGTGCGTACACATTGCATTTGCATGAAAAACGTTTCTGGAAACTAAGAAGCAGAAATATTAATTTTAAATACAGAAGCATTGTTTTTCTATGAAGATCAAGAACAATATATGAAAGCATAGCTGCAAATTTATATTTATTCTTAAAATACGGAGTATATTATTGTAAATACTTTAAAACTTAGCTTACAATTTTAAAAATTTGAATCAAACAAAAAAGTGAATTCAATGGAAAAGTTACTTTAAATAGGAAAATGTTATAGAATTTAAAAGCCTGCCATTTTGTCAACTATTTTTGTCAACCATTCGCTCTTGACAGAAGGAATGCAAAAACCGACTTTTTAAAGTGTGTTTTTGAGTAACAAAGTAAAATGTGAGTTGGTTGTTTATATTTATAGAAATGAAAAAATCTTTAAAATGGAATCTCACTTTTGAAGTTTGATGAAGTACTACTACAGTTATAACGTACCTCCCCCCCCCCCCCCCCACAAGAAAAAAAAATCCAAAAATAATATATGTGATGATGGAAAAATGGATTAGAGCTCTGCTGAAGAGAAAAGCCATTAAAATGATATTTTTCGGCCCGGATTCAAACTCGGCCCTTCCACAACGACGCAATAGCCAACCGCACCTAAGCGTCTAACTTTCGAACCTTATTCATTAAAGTAATGTGCAATAACAAAAATGGTTCTATTGACAAAAAAAAAAAGACCGTATGTCTATTCTTCGTCATGAGTCGGCACAATCAGCTTTAAAATGAGGAGGAAATCTTATCAATGCTGGCCATCTTCTCTAGTAGTCAGAGAAATCTGACTGCAGACGGGAAGGTACCAAGTTTGGACATGGAAGTACTTTCCCTCTCCTGTCTTTGTTCTTACTTTGTGTGAATGGTTGTATACCCTATAAACGGGTCCTAATGGAATGTGTATACTGTGGAATTTGGACGTCACACTAAATTACGATACAGTTGGAAAAATGAAGCAGCGCACCTCAAATTGCTAGTCTAGATGGAGCTAGCCGACAGCAAATCATGGACTTTGATCAAAAAAATATAAAGATGATCTCGTGTAGTGACGGAAAAAATGTGAGAGAAACAATATAATATGATAAAATTCAAATTTCTGAACATCGTTCCGTCTACGTGCAACGCCTCAGCTTCTCGACTTCCAATTCCCTTTTTGACATTAAATAAATGTCGATTTTTAACTGAGAAGTACATTGTAAATCAAAAATAAAATAGAAAAAAAAAACGCAATCTCTTTTTGCATAGAACTTTACGATGACGGGTAACAGAAAAAAAGTGAGATGGTCGACTTTGTAAATGACAGGAACATTGGCAGTGGGGCAAGTCACATAATCTTGAGAATATTCGGTGTGTCATTTCTCAGAAAGAAAAAGCTCTTCATATATTCTTTGCAGTCGCTTATGATCTATGTAAAAAGTAACATATTATTAAAGATATTTAAGCAATATTCTAAATACATAATAATGTTAAAAAAAGGACACGTTTTCTGGTTTCAAAGAATACCTTTAAGACAAATGTGACCCCTTAGAGATAAAAATATATACTAATTTTTATCCATAAGCTTACATTTTGGAATTGTAAAATTGTTACCTCAAAATATGTGTCTACATTTTTTTCGGGAATTTGTGCATTTACAAAGCTGTTTTATTAGTTTCCTTTCTTAGCACAAGTGTAAAAAATATTGTTTTATGACAAATTTTGTCACTGTGCAATAATTATATGTTTTTAGGGGGAAATTTTAGAATTTGAAAGCTCTTCAAAGATATTTTTTTTTTATAATTTCATTTGATGAGTAAAATTGTGTAGTATCATTCGGTATTAAAAAAATAATAATGGTATAAACGATCAGATAATACCTCCTAATAATTTTATTGTTGAAATATAACCACTCTTGCAATGTTGAAATTATTTACTATCTTACCCATAAGTACTCTTTGATTCTCCTATCAGACACCAAGACACAAAATCATGCCCTTTCGCAAAGAACACTACTCAAAATAAAAGGCTGTTCTCTCCCAAGCAACGATCGAATTCTTTATATTTGCAAGAAAAAAATGTACAGCTTAATTTGTCTTGTAATCGACGGGGAATAGAGAATATCTCTTGAGGAAAAATGCCTGTAACATAAGTTTCCCGGCCGAGACACAAGCCTTAATTGGATTATCGCTAGAAATCCAGAATCTATTACGGATGATTAGATCAGGCTGCTATAGCTCACATTAGCTTTGTGTATATTTACAATTACGTATCGCTTCCTAGCAAACAAGATAGCTAATTATTGTCTTTCCTGAAAATAAATGTTTACATTGTAATAAATAATGTTAATTACGTATAAAGTGATAATTAAAGAACTGAAAACTAAGCCTGTAAACTGAATGGATCAAGTTAGATAAATAAACTCGAGCTAGTAGATAATTCTAATTTCGGAAGTGTTAATTAGAAACTCAAAAGTAAAAAATTAAGAGCTTTGCTCATTTGTTTTGGGAACAATGCTAATGGTAAGACATGATAGTTTCACGAAGGTATCACACATAGGAAAGTTAGTTCAACTCAATTCTCAACACAACCGCAATTTTAACTTTTCATTCAACTTCGTTTAATAAACATCCGTATAGTACGCTGTTTCCAGCAGGTAGTTGAATGCAAAGTTGAAGTTGCAGTTGCGCTAGGAGTTTGGTTGAACGAATTTTACTATGTGCTATTCAGTCTAAGAATGATTTTTTTAGACTTTTTCATACTTCAAGCGGGTATTAGACATGAGAAAATGCTTTCAATCCAACTATCAATTCAAGTCCAACATTTCATTCGTGACAGAAATAGCATAGCACGGCATGTTAATTCACCAAATTTGATTGAAGAGCTAAAGTTGCGGTTGAATTGAGAACTGCGTTTTATGAATTTTCCAATGTTTCCTTCAACCCCCCCCCCTCCTTAAAATATTCTCTTTTTTTTCTTCATAAGATAGACTCAACAGTGAATGAACACTTCCAGTGTGAATACTTTTTTATGAAAAAATAAAGTTTTAAAATATCTCGCAATGTTACATATTTTTGATATTTTTGTTTACAAAACTACAGAATTACGATTACGATACAATTAAAATTTCTTAATGCATCAAAAAAATTATTTTTCGCTAATTAATGTGTCAGTTTTAATTTGGACTGAAAAACAAAAATCTATGTATAGTTCATATTTTGATGAAAGATTACTATGAAGAAGCTATTTTATAAGTATTCTGAACTTCAGTAAAAATAGTTTACTTTTCTATTGCTGTAATAAAAATGCATTTTGCTGCTAGTTTTAGTGGTGTTTCAACACAGTTGAATATATAAAAGTGTTATTTCTTTAGAAAAAAAATAAGACAATCACAAAATACAGTATTTAGTAAGACGTTTGCTAAAACCTAACGTAATATAACAAAAAAAATGGGGTTGGTGGGGGTAAAAATGAGAATTTTTAGATTTTCTTCAATTTTTAGACTTGTTTATAAAATTCTCAACCCTCTCGAAACTTGTTATTTTCCATACAGAATCTGTCCTTGTATGTTTTTTTTTTTTTTTTTAATGTTCGTATAATTATAATAATTTTGCTCAGGACATGAATCTATTACTTTGGATCAAATGAGGGCCAACTGAACTTTGTGTTTATTTCAGGTTATTAGAGCAAATTCAGACATGCGTATCGATCAAAAAGTCTAAGAAAAATTATATTTCTTAAGGATGAAGGAATTGAAAAAACTGTTCAGACTGACAATTCGCCTCTAAATCCTACAAAACTTCAACTTGGGTCAAAAACAGCACGTGACAGCATAAGTAGATGAACAACTGAATCGGAATGCATAAAAAAACAAAGAATTGTGCTTGAGTCTTTTCGGACAGAGTGTCCCAAATAAGCCAGATTTTATTGGTAAAAGCAGCACAACATATGATTATTGGATATTTCTCAAGTCCAGCGAAAATAATTATAATCCATCTAGGCCATCCCAATTTTAATAATTTTTATCAAAGAAAGTACCATTCATTTTTTAGTCACGATGATACATATGCTGCTTTTCACATTAAAATCTGGCTTATTTGGGACACTCTGTCCGAAAAAACTCAAGCACAATTCTTTGTTTTTTTATGCATTCCGATTCAGTTGTTCATCTACTTATGCTGTCACGTGCTGTTTTTGACCCAAGTTGAAGTTTTGTAGGATTTAGAGGCGAATTGTCAGTCTGAACAGTTTTTTCAATTCCTTCATCCTTAAGAAATATAATTTTTCTTAGCCTTTTTGATCGATACGCATGTCTGAATTTGCTCTCCACAAAGTAAAAAACAATGTACTACCATACTAGAGCCGATTTAAAAAACAAAAAACTAATAAAGTAGGTTCATTTTCAAATTTCGGCTTCCAAACTTTCTCATCTTCTTTACACGAGAACTAAAGAGCTTTTGAGATTTTGATTATTTATTCAGCAATCTCTGCACTTTATAAATGAACAATACAGTCCCGCATTTCCTCCACCAATCACATTTCAAGGGATATTTGCATAAAATCTGACTACTGTCTAAACTTTTGCAACAATGTAAAAAAAATATCTTTTGTAATGTCCAAAATTTGATTCCAGTTATAGTTATAAGAACTCCAGACACGTATTTGGGACCATATTGTGTACCTGCAGTAGAAATTTGAAAGCATTTCGTTGAATAGTTTTCTTTTTATTCACATATTTGCCTTATGTCTAAACTTTTGCATCGCAGTGTATAATGAGTTTACCCTATTCTCAAAATTCAATAGGAAGTTACAGTTACAACATAATAGTTACACGTTTTACTTCCTGCGCGAGAGAAAGTAAAGCTTTTATCAACGATAAGGGGACGACGTATTTGGGAATAAAAAATACATAATTGAATGCAGTTGAGTATTCTTAATTCTGAGACAAATGGAGATGTTAAATGTTTTTTAAACATTTCGTTTTATTTTCAGCAGCATTGTTTCTGGTAAGGATTAAGTAGGCGCTTCGTTTTCACTAGTTTGGAGAAACACTTTGAAAAGGCATTACTTGTTTCACGTTATGACGATTTCCTCGGATATTTATTTTTGAATTGCAACTGCAGTGCGCGGATTGTATCGTGATTCTGAAAAAAGGATATGATAAAAAGGAATGTTACTCTTGACTGTCAATTCTTTTTGCGAATGGAGTAATGGGTAGACTAAAGTGTAACCGTTACCTTAATTTTTGTTAGAGTTCTTATCGTCACAGATTACCCTTCCAAATGTACCATGAAAATCGAAAGATGTTTTCAAATAAAAAATCAGTCAGGAAAAATTACTAAAAGTGCTATTGAAATATAGAACGGTTCCCTAAATAAATTCAAAAAAACTATTAAATTACATTGACAGTGACATAAAAATGTTAAATAATCCGCTAAAACTTCATTCCTAAGACATGCCGTGGTGGCCCAATCGGTAAAGGATCCGACTCGCAACCGGAGGGTTCCGGGTTTGATCTCAGCCGGATCAAAGATCCAACGTGTTCACTGATGGTGACTGGGGCAGGTATAATTTGGGTCGTCGTCCCATTTGGGAAAAGTCTTCCAAGTTATCATTGCAAATCAATACTTTTGGTTTCATGGACCAGGGGTTGCTCGGCTCCTTGTATGAATCAAGAGGCAGAGCTCTCTTCAGGGCCCTATTCGGTTGAACCACGCGTGGTGGTAGGTACGAGGACTCTGGAGTGTGTGTGTGTGTACATAAACGAGCTCCAATCGTGAAACAATCCATCACAATAGCAAATAGGAAACAAAAAGAAACAAACGTTTACCTTTTTTTTTGCATTGCTCACTGAACTTTATTAAAAAACAAGGGGGGTGGGGGTCCGAACTAGTAGTGCTTTTCAAAATCATAATTGTCCCTACTTGTAACTAAACTCAAAAATATTATTCACAATTTACTTTTAGGCGACACTTAAGACTATGGGATTCTCTGGTAACTAAATGGAGCATGTCTTACCACTGGACGAAATCTTCTTTAAAAAAATATTAACGAAGCTGTAGGGAGAAAGCATATTGAGGGTCCAATTGTGTTGTTCTTCTCCAAACAAAGAATTCCAGCTCAACTTCACATTTCCCTGAAATACAAACTCCGTTCCATAGGCCATATATCGTCCAAGGGGGCGGCTGCCTTCTCACTTGCAAAAGTAAAGGGACATTTTCCCCTTACTTTCCAGAGTTAAAAACTAATGGTTGGTTGGAAAATGATTTTTTAATCCGTGGATTGATTTATTTGGCGAAAATAAAAACAGAAAATTCTTTAAAATGTACTTTTTCCAGGTCATTTCATCAGAATAGAACTTTGAATCGGAAGAGAGACGTCTACTATAAACATCGGTCTTGCTTTTTGAGGTCATATTCCTTTTTTTTTTAATAGGTCATTTAATCACCGTTATGTTAGAATAAAAATAATACAGGAAATTCTGCAAATTCTGTACAGAAAAAAAACAGCTTCAGAGGTGTTCTATTTACAGCCTCTCATACATTTGAAGGGGTAAGTGGATAAAGGTGATATATGACAGTTTTGGAAAGACATACTTTTTACCATGGATGAAGGTGAAAAGGTTTTTTTTTTTTTTTTTTTGAAAGCTTTTTCTAGAAATTAAAAAAAAATGGCATATATCAGATTTGTTCACTTGCCCCTTCAATTGTGTTTGCGAGTTAACACAATTGAGCACACACTAATTTGAATTTGTGTAAATCGGCGAAATTCAAAAGTCACATTTCACCTTTATTCACTTGCCCCTTCATTTTCACTCTTGACCCCCCCCCCCCCCCCCCCCCCCCACTTTTTTGGTGCACCAGCCGCCTATGCTTCGTCCCATAGCCAAGAAACGCGAACGCCACGCCAAGTGTTTCCCCCAACGAAAATCCCGGACTGTCAGGCATCCGGCTCTGATCCCGAGTGCCCCCCACGTGTGGTGGCGCGACCGAGGCTCAGACAGTTCGAGAGAGTTGTTCGCTTCGGTCGAAGCCGAAAAGCGGGAGAAGCGGCCGCTCTGTGCAGCTGACTCGACAGATAGCGGTGTGACCGATTCGGAATACTTTGCCGCGCGTGGACCTTGTGGAGATGCTGTGGGCCTCGCTTGTTTTCCTGGCTTTCTGTGCTAAAGGTAGGTGGAACTTGTTGATAGATCAACTTCTTAAACGCGCGGAGTTGTATGGAAAATTCTTTTTCCATCAACAGCATTTTCGTTGTTTAAGAATTTTTGTTCCGCAAACTTTAATTTTGCAAAGATTTTATTCTTTTTCAGTAATTTTTCGTGTTTCTTTTTTAATTGAATCGTTTATTTAAAAAAAAAAATAGTCAAGTAGCAAAATTTATAAGACAGGTGGAACATGTTGTTGGATCAACTTCTTAAACTCACGGAATTGTTTGGAAAATACTTTTTCCATCAACAGCATTTTCATTGTTTAAAAATTTTTGTTTCTCAAACTTTAATTTTGCAAAGATTTTAATATGTTTTAGTTGACTTGTTTTTTTTTTTTTTTCAAAAAACTATCAAACGACAAGATTTCTAAGATAGCTGGAACATGTTCCCAAAAAAAGGACTGCTTCTCGAAAAGAAGGAATTAATTGGAAAAGTATTTTTTGAAAAACAACGTTTTGATGCTTTGTAATTTTAACTTCGTAAATTTTGATTCAGCTAAGACTAACGTTTTCCGTATTTATTATTATTATTATGTTTTCAGTTTGTTCGTTTAATTAAAAAAAAAGTCAACCGACAAAATTTCTAAGTTTAATAAAACTTATATATCACTCTATTAAATTAGTCAACCACAATTACTACACTTGAAAATGCGTCTAAATATTTTTTACTTCAATTTAAAATATTCTAATCCACATTGGTTTTTTTTTTTTTTTTTTTTAAATAATAATAATGGTGAAAATGCGTTTTCGAACTTCTTGAACTTGTCGCCTGTGATCGATTAATTTTTCTTCACATATTTATATTTTTCGTAATGAAATCTTACTTGTTTTGAGTTATCAATCACTTTATAAATAATTTTATTAAATTATCTTAGAGGTAAACTGCCGTAATAAACAAATGCTGAAACTTTCAGAATCTCAATTTTTAATTTTTTAGCATAATTTTGCTTTGATGAGAGTGCAATTACAAATATAAAAACAAAATATGATTAGTAAACCTTTCAGGAATTGTTTATTTAGTCAAAAATAGAACTTCGTTAAAAATTAAAAAAAAAAACTTACAAAGAAAATATATATATATATATATTAATTGTAAAATTGAGCCAGTTTCAATTAATATGATAAAATAATTCTTTTTATGATATCTGATGCATACATATTTCTAGCATGCAATATAACGCAACCCTGTTACACCATCCAGAAGCTAGTTTGGCTTTGTTGGTTTATTATATATTATTTTAATGTTTGTTCTACTAAATTATCTGCTTATTGGAGTGAAATTAAACCCAATAATTAGTTATTCTTTTTAACATTTAAAATGACTATAATGCGTTATACTGCTAAATAATGGAACGAGCACAATAAAAGAAGCATATAAATTTCATATCGTGCCTGGCTGAAAATTTAAAAATCGAGACTTTATTCAAGTCTGAAAATCAGTGATATAATTACAGTTCTAAAAGCTTTAGCAATTATTTTTACCAGTTAGTTATTGCGAAGTCTTTAAAAGTAATTTGTCAATTTCTCACACTACCATATTAGCGTATAATTAAAGCTGGTGTCGACATTGCAAAATCGCAAAAGCGTGCTTCGAAATAAATAAATCCCATTAAATCACGATTTCGGATTCTATCACTTTTCCGACACGCCTTATCTGCTAAAATTGAAAACTCTTTAAACGGAACCTTTTTTTACTGCACTGGTATGCCGATATAACGCATATATTCAATGTTTTCCCAATAAAATTAGGTTCAGAAAAAAAATGCGTAAATGTTTTTTTAGATTGAACATTTTGGAATTTTCTCGAAGTATTATTCTATCTACTAAATACGCTCTCCGGAAAATTATGAACAAATATCTCCTTTAAATTATTATGCATACTCATGCAAGAAAGAGGGGGATGGGGGTTTCAAATTTTTAAATCCTGTCTTTACTGACAAGCCTTCTCAACCCTGTTAATAAATAAATGAACAATACTGCCTTTAAAATAATACGCTTCACAACCTTAAGTTAATTTTCCGATCCATTAAGGACAATTGTGATTACTCATAAAGATAATTAAGTTTCAGGGTGATAGCTTGTTGACAAATTGAAGGAGTTAGGACAAAAATACAGAAAAAGGCAACGAAACTGCTATGTTATGAATACTTTGACGTATGGGTGATCCTCTGTAAACTCATTTTTCACACGAAATATGTCCGGGCATGTTTTTTTGAAATGTTCTATAATACTATTACTACTATAATACTATAATTATAATACTATTGCTCAGAAAATGAATATATTACTTTGGTTTTAAAGAGGGCCAATTAAAGTTTCTGTTTTTCTGATAAATCATGGTAGAGGGTAAGTCCCCTTCCTAGTATAACTAGGCAGGGGATTGTCAGGTGACTGTGTTTTTGCTCTTTGTTGCATAATATATGCAAAACTATTACAACATAATTAGTTACGAGACTACCTATAAATTTAGGCGCAAATCGTGGACATAATAGCTAATATGTTTCATAATCAAACTAATTGACATTAATAAAATTACTTTCCAGAGGACTCTTTCGCAACGACCCTTTCATCATAAATGTGGCTCTCAAACTAAACAAAGTATCGTTTCAACACCGTTCACGGCAGTTTCAGCAAATTCACCCTAATTACTTTAAACTTTAAGACAAAAAACATTTGCAAGAGTAACATATTTTTTCTATTGGTGCTTTGAATTTGTGGTAGGGGACTGTTTGAAAAATCTCCGGACAGAATTTACATGACAATTTTAAGTTTTAGAAATACATAATTATACCTTATTTCGTAAGAAAAATATAGCTGCATTATTCTATGTTTCGATATTAATTGCTAAATTTATGTAGATGGGTCATTCCACGTCAGTTCACTCGGTCATGTAACCCATGTCCTCGGATTTTGATAAAATTTGGTGTATTTATAATATTTTTATGGTGGTAAGTAGCCATATGAATTCTTTTGCCCATATGTGATCTGGTTTTTGTTTTACAGGCCGTCAAACTTTTCAAAAAATTGCATTTTCTGTCAACCGCTAAGCTTAATCTGCATGTATACGTATCTCTTCAGTAAATTGTGACGGGTGAGGAAATCATTCAATATTTCCAAAAATACTCAGATATGTTGCTGAAAGTATGAGAATTTAATTAAAAAAATACTTGAAATTTATATAATATAATTTTCTTTGAATAAAATTTGCATAAACTACGACAAGCATTTTTTTTCTTGTGCAAAACATGAGTTTACTTAAGTGGTATTTCACGAAAAGGCGGAGGTCCTATTCAATAATGGAAGCATTCGAAATGAGCCTGAAGGTGTGTTCTATCATTGCAAAGAATAAAATTAGTGGTTTTTTTTCGTTTTCTCTTTGCTATTGCACAATATACACATTTCAGTATCAAAATTTTTGAAAAAAAGTTCTAGTCATTTTCCTAACCTAAATTTCACTGAAAAGCATACATACCTTTATTTTTAAGAGTATTTACAGCCCTATTATGCTACTTAAAAATCATCTTAATCCCTTATTAAGCAGAAAGAAAAGTGAGAAATAATTTATGACTCCCAAATTCAGTTGTTAAGTTCAGCAAAATATCATATGTAGAAAAAAGATGTGCAAAACATGAATTTACTTTAGTAGCTTTTTATGAAGAGGCGGAGGTCATATTCAATAATAGAAGCATTCGAAATAAACCTAAAGGTGTGTTCTATCATTGCAAAGAACAAAATTAGTGGCTTTTTTCGTTTTTTTTTTTTTTTTTTGCTATTGCACAATATACACATTTCAGTACCAACATTTTTGAAAAAAGTTCTAGTCATTTTCCCAACTTAATTTTCAATATTTTTTGTGTAAAAGAAGCATTGTTCATGCTTTTGTAGCATAAAAACGTATTATATTTAGTTTTAATGAATTATAATTGTATTGAATGTTCGAAGAAGAGATAGGATAGCATAATCTTTAAAGTAAAAATAATAATTAAAAATGTGAGTTTCTGAATATTATCGGATTGTTTGTCTTTGAAGTGTTTGTGTGATCCTGTTTTCAGCAAATTTAAGGAATATACTGTTTGATATTTTAACGCTCAACCTTCCTTGCATTTGCGCATGTATCAGGTCTCTTCTTATTTTATCAAAATATGGGTCATAGTGATAAGAGGGATAAAGAATGTGAGTGGGTTTTCTATTTTGGTTTGTTTGGTTTTCATTGGATTCGCTTATCAGGAAGGTTGGTTTGCGCTGATAAATAATAATAGGAGATAATTAAAAAGCTAGAGCCCCGACAGACATAATTCAATAAAAATAAACTAGAAATTTCAGCATCCAGTTAAGAGCAAATACAGCTTTCGACACTTGCTATTGGAGTTTAAAAGAAAAAAATTGAAAATTTGCAAGTAAGTGACTAATCAAACAGTATATTGAAGCAAGACTATCTTTTACCTAAGAAAGGACTATTATCTTTACTATAACCAAGAAATGGTAAGATGTTAGATGAAATAACTACGTCAAACGGTCCGTAACATAAGATTCTGGAAGATGTTACTATTCTCTTCAAAAGGAGATTGAATATGTACAAAATAAGTATTCCGAATATTTCATGATCACGCGACTTCAACAAGTACTGTCCGACGTCGGAAATGCAAGGAAGGTCGAGCGTTAAAATATCAAACAGTATATTCCTTAAATTTGCTGAAAACAGCATCACACAAACACTTCAAAGACAAACAATCCGATAATATTCGGAAACTCATATTTTTCATTGTTATTTTTTCTTCAAAGATTGTGCTATCCTGTCTCTTCTTCGCACATTCAATACAATTATAAATCATTAAAAATAAATATAATACGTTTTTATGCTACAAAAGCATGAGCTATGCTTCTTTTACACAAAAAATATTGAAAATTAAGTTAGGAAAATGACTAGAACTTTTTTCAAAAATGTTGGTACTGAAATGTATATATTGTGCAATAGCAAAAAAAAAAAAAAAAAACGAAAAAAGCCACTAATTTTGTTCTTTGCAATGATAGAACACACCTTTAGGTTTATTTCAAATGCTTCTAATATTAAATATGACCTCCGCCTCTTCATAAAAAGCTACTAAAGTGAATTAGTGTTTTGCACATCTTTTTTCTACATCTGATATTTTGCTGAACTTAACAACTGAATTTGGGAGTCATAAATTATTTCTCACTTTTCTTTCTGCTTAATAAGGAATTAAGATGATTTTTAAGTAGCATAATAGGGCTGTAAATACACTTAAAAATAAAGGTATGTTTGCTTTTCAGTGAAATTTAGGTTAGGAAAATGACTAGAACTTTTTTTCAAAAATTTTGATACTGAAATGTGTATATTGTGCAACAGCAACGAGAAAACGAAAAAAACCACTAATTTTATTCTTTACAATGATAGAACACACCTTCAGGCTCATTTCGAATGCTTCCATTATTGAATAGGACCTCCGCCTTTTCGTGAAATGCCACTTAAGTAAACTCATGTTTTGCACAAGAAAAAAAATGCTTGTCGTAGTTTATTCAAATTTTATTCAAACAAAATTATATTATATAAATTTCAAGTATTTTTTTATTAAATCCTCATACTTTCAGCAACATATCTGAGTATTTTTGGAAACATTGAAAAATTTCTGCACCCGTCACAATTTACTGAAGAGATACGTATACATGCAGATTAGGCTTAGCGTTTGACAGAAAATGCAATTTTTTGAAAAGTTTGACGGCCTGTAAAACAAAAACCAGCTCACATATGGTCAAAAGGAATTCATATGGTTACTTACCACCATAAAAATATTAAATATACCAAATTTTATCAAAATCTGAGGACATGGGTTACAAAATCCCGTTTTCCTGGGTGATTTGACATGGATTGACCCAGTGCTAATAGTTTTTTTGAAATATTGCCTTTAAGTGTTAAACTATTAGATTGGGAAAGCCAGGGGACTGTGTTTTTGCTGGTTAGATAATTTCTAGAAAAAAAATTGAATTGTTATTACTCCAAATACAATTGGGTTACAAAGTATTAATGCTTTACTTGTATTAAGAGCGATAATTACTTTATTACACTTTATTATTTTTAAAAATACTCGGTCCGGACAGCCATTTACGAATTTACAGAGAATCGCCCATAACTACTTTGACAAATACGAAGTGCATATTGTAAAAGCACTTATTTCATCGAGCCGTAATTTTCACAAAAATGAAAAAAAAGGGCGATTTCGCGAATTTTGTATTAACATCACCTAATATTCATTATACATATGATTTTCAAATGCTCGAAGCATAAGGTTTCGCAATTACGACGGACTCGCAAAAATTTAAGCCTCGCGAAAATAAGAATGGGGAAGTTTCCGAAATTTCAAAAGTATTTTTTTTTCTGAAAGAACATGCTTCAAAACAAAGGGAATTGACCCTTTTTTTATTTTTTGACACAGTTATATATTTTTATGAATTATTTTAACCGGTGCGCAGATGCTATTCCAAAAAAAAAAAAAAAAAAGAAAAAAAAAATCTGCGCATGACGTCAGTGGCGCACATAAGCGCGAAATCTAATTGGTTGTAGTGAGATGACGAAGGTCGTGACGTCACCGATTTCGTCGATTGGAGAGCTGTTCGGTGCACCACTGACGTCACAAAAACCACGCTCCGTTTTCAAGGTAGGGTATTTAAAAAAAATAATAATAAATAAACTGTTGGGAAAATTAAAGTATTTTCCGGGCCCATGTTATTTTTTTATATCATTTTATCAATTTCAGTAACAAAAAGTAGTACTTTTGACTGAAGGAAACTCCCCCATTTTTACAGTATATGCTTTTAAAAAGAGCAATTTCTTTACAAGTTAATTTTTTAACGTAAATTAAGGTTGTGTCTTAAGATTTTAATGAAATGTAATTCATTATTGCTCATTTTTTCATTTTTGATTATCTTGAAAACTTACTTAATTTTGAATTAAATAAAATGCACTTTTTCGCGGGGAAGAAATTCGAGTTTTGTATGTCGCATTAATTGATGTTATGTGTATATTTTTTTTAAACTCACTGTTTGAAAATTAAAGACTGTCTAAGTGTCTTTCGACGCGGTAAAAAAAAATAAATAATTGTCCTATTTGTAAAAATTGCTGTGGCTATCCAGCATCACCAGAACACATTCTGAGTTGCATCGGACTTTTTAAGACTTTTTAATTTAACCTCCGATCCTCTCATTATAATCGACCTTTCAGCCGTCAACAGCCAGTTAGAGCTAATGTGACATAGCTGACATATTTCAGGTGTCTCACAGAGGATATGTAACAGTTACCAGAATAATACCGGACTCAACAACTCAAGAATTAACTGAGATAATGGTTTAAAAATTCACAATAATACGTAGTTCATTGTAGCTCATTTGAAAAAAATCTATCCGAAGTGTAATCCTTTTAGCTCTGACGTTGTGAAGAAGAATGAATTAAATAAGTGTTTTCAAACAACATTACACGTTCTTTTAAGCCTCAGGTGTGGTACTGTCCGTCCATTAAAACCGAACCTAGCACTCGCGAACCATTCTACGTGAAAACTTTCGTAACTTAAAAAACTACGTACTTTCCAAAATTTTCAATTTAAAACTTGCATTTGCTATAGTTTTAACATATTCAACTAAACTATATATATTTCAAACTAGCATCGTTCTACGTTGTTTGATACGGCTCAAAATGCTTCCTATTATTCTTCCCCTTATTGTTATTTTGCCGATTACCCCTATTTTGGTAACATCAGAGAAAAACTGATGCATGCTTAAATACTCAGAAGGTTTTACCTAAGAAAATCAAACAGTACACAGTTTTGATTAAAACAAGTTACGTTGAAGCTGAGAGAAATCTCTCTGTAACGTTCAGAAGTAGCCATCAATAAATCGCAGCAACAGTGTATAAATACGCCCTGAAAATGCACTATGTCAACAGAACTGACTACGAAAATAAAATATATTCTTAATTTTGCGTCTTATTTTTTAAGCTGTAAAATTGCTTGAATATTTTTTCTATGTTGAAAAGTTCATATGAAAACAGTTTTATTGTAAGAAAAGCATCGCGCTACTATTATATCAAAAACACAAAAGTGTGTATGAACATATAAAATAATCTTTAACTTAAACAAGTCCCTTCATTTTGCCGAAAGCACAATCTTTTGTTTGGAAAACAAAGCACGCTTGAATAAACATTCAGTAACAAATATTACAAAAAAACTAATCTTAAAAGTAGGTAAAATAAGTTTACTGCAGTTTAAAATGCAAATGATTTTCCGAAAGAAGAGTATTTCAATTAAACCTGAGACATTGACTAAATGCATTTAAAACATATATAAATTGTTTAATTGTTAATTACTAAGTAATAGTCTATATCGCTGAATTTATTTAAATTTTAGTCTTAAAATATTGTTAAAAACAGAAATATGTTTCGATTAACCCTATTCGATTATACCCATTTCGTTTTTCAAAACTAATATTAAGTTTAAGGGGTCTAGTACCCTTTCGGTGAAGAAAATATGTCGAAAAATAGGTAAACTTAAAAGTGACTTGTTTCAAGATCTATTAGTTTTAATTTCATGACATTTTAACCAAATATGAATTCAACTCTATTAATCTTTTTGATTCCAAAATGTAAGTTATGGGTGTTTTTGAAGTTTTTACGCAATTATTTTAATAAAGTGAAACTTTTTGTTTGCCGATAATTTAAAACATACTGCGTGCAGCATTACTCTTTTGTAAAACAAGATATCCACTTAATTTTTTTTTCTAGAGTAGAAAAATAATGTATGTTTAAAATGACGAAGAATTAGATTGATTAAATACTCCTTACCCACAAAATAAAATTTTTAGATTAAAAATTCAAATTTTGATGCATTTTTAAAAACTTTTTATCGCTACAATTTGAAAAGTTTCAACACAAGAAAAATTTTGGTTCATTAAATTAAGCATAATTAGTACATGAGCACTTGTATAAAGTTTCGTGCACTTGAGATTATCCGTTTCCGAGAAATGCTGCGCGCAACGAGTAAAATTGTAGTTTCGAGAAAATCAACTTCAAAAGTCGGTTTTAAACATCTGTCATAATGGTAAACAAATGCGATTTGCAAAATTCGGTTTCTGCTGTTTTCCTCATATCTTCCGTTCTACTGGGAATTTTATTACGGGGTTTGTCTTAAAATATTCCCATTATTTCAAAGTTCCAAAAAAAGTTAAATACAAAAAATCAATTTTTTGAACTCTTAAAGGGTACTAGACCCCTTAAGTGCAACTTATAGTTTCCTTAAGTGGTAAAGTGGAATGTTTCGCACCCCAAAGTCAAAGAATTTGACATTTATACTGCTTAATAAGATAGGTGGGAGTAAAAGAAATGCACGCAGTTTTAGATATTCCTCAATTTTGAGAGAATTCTTTATAAAATTTCCAACGATTGCACATGAATTTCACACATTAAGATGTTCACTTCATGCTATTTAACTCAGACTAACAGGGGCATTTTTAACCGAAATATTGCACGCCCCCCCCCCCCAAAAAAACTTTCCTTTGCAAACTTTTACCACACGCAAGTATAAGTACGCAGGGTTATTAGTACTCGCGCGCGGGCGCAGCCCGTACTAATGCTCCACGACATGACAAATGTAGATTATTAATAACATTAGAATTGAAAATAATGAAAATTTGTTATTTTTAAATATGTTTTAATGCTGACAAATAAAAACAATAAAGCTTTAAGTGCCAAAAATAAACACAAACTAATTTTTATAAAAACAAGTCAATAATTACAATAATCCGTAATTATTGAATAGAATTTTTTTCACCAAATGAAATCAAACCGTACACCAAAAAGTGGCAGCCACCTTGTCTAGTATTCAGATGAGTCTGACCGAAAAGAGGAAGCCCCGGGCTCGAATCTCGGCTCGGGCATGGATGTTCTTTCATTCTCTCCTGTCATTTTCCTTTCTCTGTGTCAATGAGTGTATTGTAAATGGCTGCCTGCGCTATGAGCGAGTCTTATTGCATGTGTTTTGAGCTAAATCGGATTTCCACTATAATGGTGCTCGTAAAAAGGGAAGCCGTACTCAGTGGCGGCTCTACGTCTTGCTGGGCCTTAGGCAAAAATATTTTACGCCCCTTCCCCACCACGCCCTCCCACAGAGCAGTAGGCAGGATCATGTCAGGAGAAGCGCCGTTTGCTGTAGGAAGCTTTTTGCCTCCCCTTAGCAAATATCGCAAAAAAAAAAAAAAAAAAAAAAAAAAAAAAAAAAAATCCCCTTTAAAATTAAAATTCATGATACCACCCCCGTTTTTAGCCTACTTTCCCATTAAATTAAGAAAAAAAAAACGAAAAAAGCATTAAAAGTGGCTTAATGCATCATAAAAATATCGCCAAATTAAAAAAAAAAAGTCCTTTATCAAATCAGTTTGATAAGATCAAATTACGTTTATTAAAAAAAATCACATTCATTTATTCAATCACGTTCATTCCTTCAGTCGCGTTCAAACATGCAATCACTCAAGAACGTTCAATCGCATCATCACGTCCGTCCCATCAGTGACGTTCAATTACTCAATCACGTTCCATCACTCAATAACGTTCTATCACTCAATCACGTTCCTTTCATCAGTCACCTTCAATCGCTTAATCCCGTTCATTAAATCAACCGCGTCAAATCATCATTCACGTCCATCGTATCAATCACGCTCATTCCATCAGTTACGTTCAATCACTCAATCACGTGCATTCCATCAGTCACATGCAATTGCGTTAAATCCAAATACAGAGAGTGTTTGATTAACTTGTAATGGGGTGTATAGGAACAGCGGGGTCAATCGGAACAAAACTTCCCGACCGTGCAAAGAAATTCTTCATAAATATAATATTGGGTATTTTTCGCCATGATTTTTTTTTAGAAAGGTAAGATCATAGGAAGTAGGAAAAAATTACTTTTGTCAATCTGGCAACGCTATTGGCTTCTAAGGAGGGTTGCACGTGGAATGCTAGAAAACATCACATTTTCATAGACTGCAAAACTTCATATGCAAGAACAAACCTTCTTATATTTGAAAACTAAGAGCGGTATGTTTCAATTATACATGTATCTGAACAACAAAATACCTCATTAGAGTTTACATTTTTTATAAATTGTGTCATCAAAATGAAGAATTCTGAAAAATGCCATAGGGAAAAAATTTGCGGGGTGAATCGGAACACTTAGTTCTTTTGATCCAATTTAAACTTATTTGAAGGAAACTGTTTGAAAAATCAATATTCTAACCCCAATTCTTTTAATCAAGACTAGGACAAGGATTTATTTCTGTTTATGCCTTCTCGTGAGCAACTAAATCTTAGAATGACAAAAAAAAAAAATGCAGATTTCAAAAGATTTTTTCTCCAGGAGACTCCTTCTTACTAAAATACGAGGGGGAAAGTCACATAGACTTAATGTAGTAAAGTCCAGCACACAAACAGTGATGAATAAGAGAAAAATATTTCAGGACAATCCCCGAAACCCAGAGATTTTAAGAAACTAAAGGAAAGGCAGAGTTCATCCCAGGAGATGCTATGAAAAAACTTAAGCCAAGTCACAATTGCTAGTTTTAAGGACAAGTACATATTTGTGGACGACATGAGTGACTTCCATTCATGTTAAATCTTTGTATTTTAATTCAAAAGCATTTCTTAAAATTAATTTTAATTTTTATGAGTTCAAAATTATTTTGAATTTTGACAAATTATAAACGTTTACTGGTATTGAAATTATACATTTATTTGACAGTAATTATCTGTTCTTATTCTCCCCCATCAATATTACTCATGTTTGTGAGACCTATTACAGGTTAAATTGAAAAAAATAAAAATTTTCACATGTGTTCCGATTGACCCCTATCTGCGGGGTGATTCGGAACACCCCTAAATTCCTATATATATGAATAATAACTGTTCGAAATGTTCTGTCTTTGCTTGGAGTATCAAAAGTAAAGCAAGACCGAAGTTTTTACCCAAAAAATCAAATTAAAAAAAAAATCTTTTAACTGCTTTTTTTACAATTAAAGCTGAAAAGTGTTCCGATTCACCCCATTTTACGGTATTCTTAATAAATCTTTTTAGTCATTAATAATGTCTCCTGATGTAAAGAATCGAAATAAATTTACACCAGTCTAAACACTATCTCAATTCGCATACAGTTCCTCAAGCGATCTCTTGATGACGCCATAAAATAGTTCAAAATCGTGATTTTTCCAAACGGCATAACTCGGTCAATTTTTGTCGTTGGAGCGTAATTTTTTTTTCACTTTAAAATGATAGACAGTCGAGAATGGTTTCCTAAATATGATTGCTACTAGAGGGCTGTCTAAAAAGTTAAATTTTGCAACTCTTTCAAAATTTGATTTAAAAAAATCATAGATCCAAATTTTCTTAATTTTTTCAAGATTTTTTAAATAGGAACTACACCCTTGTGCAAATTAATTGAAACAAGTTCGAAAAATTGAGAAAACTAAGAAAATAACTATTTTGTTTAAATTTCTAAAAAATCAAAATATTTTATAACATAATACGATGTCTACAACTCTTTGTAAACATTTGGACATGATTCGCAATGGAATCTATCAATTTTTTACGGTCATTTGTAATATGTGTGTCTATGAATTAGCGCAGTGATTAGCTTCTCCATAGTTGAACAGTCCTCATGCAATAGTCAATTTTTGCATATAGCCCAAAGATTCTCAATTGGATTGATATCAGCGGAACTCAAGCTATTTAGATGTCTCGATTTGGTTCTCAGACATGAATTTCTTGGTCATTTGGACGCATCGCAAGGGGCTAAATCCTGTTGGAAAAGTACCGTTTCAAGTGGGTATCGTTCCTTCAACACTAGTAAAGCATTTTATTTCCAGAACAGCAACAGATTTCTCAGAACATCATACCATCTACATCATACCATCAACATTCTTCAAGGAACCAGCCCCACTGTAATCTAGACAACCCCAAAACATCTTTTTAGAGTGATTTACAAATGTTTTCATGTGGCAAACCTGAATTCATTCACCTGAAGATCTCCGTACGTCTTGAGTTCGTTGACCTTGGATAATGAAATGAATTTTGCCACTAAATAGTGGTCTCCTCCAATTTTCAGCTGCTCAATTCTTATATTTTAACACCCACAAAAAGCGATTTTTCTTCATTGGTGGAGTCAGAAGCTGTTTCTTCATAAAGCGATAGACTGGCCGACCGGTACAATTTCGTGCCTTTGAATAGTAGATAAGCTTCTGATTAGTGGAAATTGATGATATGTAAAGGATTTAAGTATATCATCCATATTTTTACTAATTTTAGCATAATCGGTGAAGAATAATAGGAATGATTTTAAAATTCATGAAAAAATACTTTGTTTCAATTAATTTGCACAAGGGTGTATAAACGGTTTAGAAATGAGCTATTGGGCCACGATTGGAGTGGACACCTGGTATAATGAGACAATTTCTTAGAATGTTTAACTTATTAAACAACACATCATTTACAAAAATTGTAGTTACCTCCCCCCTCCCTGATTCATTTCCCATATAAATATGTGTTATACCTATGTCGCCGAAGCATTCATAATAACTTCTTGGTCAATCTAGTACTAAAATATTAAGTCAAAAATTCTCATACTTTTCATTTTACCTCGAGCATCTCCTGCCCCTTTTTTTTAAACTCTTCACACCCCCCCCCCAATTGCCCCACTTTTCCTCCCACCACTTAGCCACCAATAAGATGGTAAGGTAACAACAGCATGCAATTTGAAGCAATTTGCGTCAAATCCGCTGCTTGGCAAGTGCGGTATGCATTTGCTATTTAAATCGCCATATTAGACACTGATTGCATCTGCATAATTCGACCATCTCCTCATCAGATGGAGGGTAATATGTGGGAGTCCGTTAATCCCCTACTTCGCACTTCACGTGCCAAAGCTAATTAAACACACAATAGGGTCATTGCGCGGGGCTTCTGTATCTGGTTGCACACAATTGAACAATGCATAGCATGATGACCCTGGATATTACAAGAATGTCACTTTAATCCTGTTAGTGTACTTAGTTTATTACTGTTACGGACTATGGAATTCATACGGATATTTTGCCTCACATGAAGCGCTTTCGTAAAAGTGGGTTTCATTTTTCATTCTCGAATTTAACAGCACTCGTTCATCGTATAGATTGGGTCATCGAACTTGAAATTTACCTTTTCATTCTAATAGAGGTTATACTTCGACACTGAATACAACTCAGTTTTATCAGACTGGAAACGTACCGCATTGTTAAAAACTATAAATTGAAATTTTATAAGATTCAAAACTGATAGCATTAACTGCAGATGTGTATCTTCTTTTTAAAAAACATCAATTCTAGACGTGTTTGTATAACTAAAAGTCAAACTTATTGGAAAGCCTTAATATATAGCTGTAAACATTTAATCTATAATTTCAAAATATAAAGTAATTAACGCAAAATGTTCATATAAGTTTCAAAGCAAACAAAGTTTCTGAAGATAAGAAAGTTATTAAAAATGTATCAATACCTGAATAATGTAATGCCGTAATTATGCTAAAAGGAAGAATTAAAAAACAATGATATGCAGACCGTCGTAAAATGTTTTAAATATCCTTCAATTAAAATTAACGTTAACGGACTGTTAGTTAAAATAGGTTTTGCCATGTCCTCTTCCAAAATGCAGAAAATCAAGAACACAGTTTGAAAAACATGTAAATTACTAGTACACAAGAAAATTCTAAAACGAATAATCAATTTAGTCAATTTATTAGTTAGTCAAAAGTTAACGATGTTAAGAAGAAATATTAAAGGGGCAATTGTTTCAGAACCACTGTAGGTTGTTTATTATTTTTTAGATTAAAAAAACCTACCTTAATGCAATAACTTGTTCGTTCGGACAATAATCTCAGTGTCATTTAGCATGCATCTTTGAAAAGCGACAATTATTTTGCCGAGAGTACACGAATTTTAACAAACTCTTAAAACGTACCCATAAGAGCACTTAGACATAGTGCGTATGTATGGTGCAAAAATACTATTAGTTTTAAACAATGACTTATTATGCTTGTATCAAAATACTTGGTAATATTGAGTAAATAAAGGCAATATCCTATTTCGCGACTTGATAGAATTTAAACTGTTCCAACAAATGATAATTCAAATTATACAAAGAACACACAAAATTCTAATGAAAATTACAACATATTCGCATATTTTAGCGTCACAAGAAGAGAATAGAAGTAAGCATGGTTTTTGTCACACAGCTTAATTAACTTTTACTGAAAAAAAAAAGTTCAACGTTGTGGAACTTGAAATGCAATATTCCATGCTTTGGGGTTACTATGAAATTCTACTAGAGAAAAAAAATAAAAATGTTACTAAAAATTATATTTCTGAATAATGCCATTTTTCTTGAACTAAATAATGGTTCACACTCTCTCCAAAATATGTACAAACGTTTTTTGGCTTTTATATTTTGAACTAGATTCGCACCGTTGCACGACTAGGGGCAAGTTCTAATTTAAAATTCATGTAGTACACGTCTGATTTAAGTATTAAAATGTTTCTCCTTCCGCAAAATGTAAAAAAAAAATCCATATCCCAAAATTTAAAGTTTTAGATCGAACCGCTCGGAAAGATCGAGGCAGCGTTAACATTTCTTATCAGGCGTTTCTCGGTACATCAACTTTTCTTGGTTACATAGTACAACTTCTTGTGGTATAGCAACTATAACTGACACCCCCCCCCCTGTTCCATTACTCCGTTCTACAGCAGTTAAAAGCAATGAGAGAAATTAAAAACTAATCAGCACCCTTTTCCACAAGAATCCATCTGTATATACGTTTTAATTGGGTTATTTGCATAGCTTTTATAATAATAGAATCAAAATAAAAACTACTCACTGCATTTTATTTCGTGCAAAAAACTAATGAACCCCAGTTAGGATTAAAATTTCGAGTGTATTGAGTTTTCTTTGATTCCATAAACTATTTTTGAACTGAATGACCCACAAAAATTATCGTATAAGCACAAACAGTTTCCAAAAAAAATGGGTTCTTGTGCTATACCTCTTAAGAAGTGTAAATCATTCAAAGCTCGTCAAACTTTAGAAAAGACCGCAATTCCAGTACTTTCATCTAAGAAAAAGATGCACAAATTTAAAGGATACATACAACGTTAAAAAGTACAAATATGCAGGAATACTGCAGACAAATACTTAGGCGTGAGCTTATGGACAAAAATTTTTTGTCGAATGTCTGCTCAAAATCTTTCAAAATCACATTAGCTCACAATTTTTTGCATTGAAAAAAGAAAAAAAGGCGTTCCTTGTAACGCCGACACACGTATCTGCAACAGTGGTTGGAAAAACTGCATTTATTTTGTAGCGAACTACAACTACCTTGTTATATATGTAGTTAACTAAAACTACAACTATTTTGTTATATATGTAGTTAACTACAACTACAACTACTTTTTTTTAATGTAGCGACTACAAACTACTTTTGAATTGTAGTCGCTACTTCGCTACTTTTAAAAAATATACAAAAAAAAACCTACACCGTTTAAGGATTGACTGAAAAAAATCGAAAAGTGGTTTACGTTAGTAAATTAATTCATTTGAGTATAGAGTAGAACTAAGAATTGTCTTTGAATTTATTTGTTACTTTTCTTTTCAGTTCTTTTTTTTTTTGCTTAAATTTGTTCATTTTAGATTTTTTAATTTTTACGAACACTCGCCACAAGAAAGGAATCAAAAGTTGAAAGATTGAAAGAATTCAACCTTTTTTTTTAAATTTCTTACCGGAGAATATTTAGGAACATGAAAATTATTTGAAGGAATAAAAAAATTATGATGCCAATTGCCAAATAAACCAATGACATCAAACAGCTAGAATGTATTTCGTCAAAATGATGTATCTAAGATCAGTTCATATTTTTATGGCATCAGCCGGATTTTTCATTGCATCCGCTGCTGTACTCATGCGAGATTTGCACCAGTCAGAGTCAATTAAAACTTGTTTTTTTTTTTTTCTCTTTGGTTCTCTCTTTTTTTATTTTTTTTTTCATTTATATATTTATTTTTTAATTTAAAAGTAGTTTCCAGAAGTCGCTACAAACTACTATTTTTTTGTATCGCGCTACTCACTACTCTACTTTGTTTTAAAGTAGTGCGCTACACTACAGACTACTAAAAAATGTAGCTACTACAGTAGTTTCGCTACTTGTAGCGCGCTACTTCCGACCACTGATCTGCAGTATTCCTGCGCATTTGTGCTTTTTAACGATGTATTTATCCCTTAAAAATTTCCCTATATATTCTACGCTATTAGAATAAAGTAATAATAAACTATTAGCTCTCTCGGATCATTGCAATATGTACTATCTAATGTCCCCCTTTAACAGATCTATTCTAACACCAAGCAATTAGGCCAGCTTACTATTTCCTCTGATTATGACATATAGGAACTCACTAACTAAATTGCTCTCTAAAGCTCTGATTGGACATATACATTGATTCCCACATATTGCCACAGACAGTGTAATATGGGATAACCCCGTATCCCAACATTCCCAATTGCTCACCTTACCCTAAGTTGATTAGATATGTGAACATATATGCCGTTTGGAGAATATACCCCCCAATATGCCGGACAATCGATCACGTGATGACATGGACCATCGAGTATATAGCGGAACTTGATCGCACATCGTTTAATTTAATATTCCATTTGTCAACTGGCAGCGGTTCAGATGCTGGCTGAGCAAATATTTCATTTCATTATTTTTCTGTGGAGAATTGCCTGATTAAAGGGAAGTTTAATTAAAGAGATGAGGGATTTGCAGAAATATGTCTAATAAATGTCATTAAATTTGACTCTAATTTCCAGTGATTATCTTTATATGCATGGCTGGCCTTTTGTGCTGCTTGGAGGTAAAAGGGAGTCAGTGACAAAGTTGAAACTTTGGAGATAATTAGTACAAATGAGGTGCGAGACAATTATCTATTTAGAGTAGCAAGAGGTGTTAATAAATCTTTAAAAGGAACGTATGATATCAAATGCGATGTCGAAAAATTAATGCAATAAGGGTCTTACATAATTCGAACTTAGCATGTGTTTTACTTCTGTAACTGCTTGTATAATGTTGTGAATGGAGGGTAAGGAGTTAAGAGTTAATGTACATTAGTTAAGGAGGTTCATGTACCTTGAAGATATTTTTTTTTATTATTTATGAATTGGAAGCAAAAGTAATTACAGGATTTGTTTTTTAGGATTTCAAGAAAAGTTTTTCTATCAACTAGAGTTACGAGAGAGAAGTAATATGGGATAGTAAGGGTTTAATTCAAAATACTATCTATTACTGAAATGTTAGTTGTTTTATTTTTTCTTCTAATGTTTTTTGAAATTGCACCCCCCCCCCCCTTGTAGAAAACGTAACAATAATAAGTGTTCCACAGTACAATTATTCATGATCGCATACTAATTTCAAAATAGCTCTATACTACTAGGGGAAAGTAGGGTAAAACCGGGTACCTAAGGTTTGAAGGCTCCCAAAACTCACAGTTTTTAACATAGAGGAACAAAATTTGGCAAAAGTATGCTCTACTTATCTGTTAATGGAACCGCAGTCTTGAAAATATTTCAGGTTTTTTTTCTGAATTTTTACATTTTTTTTTTGTAACAAGAGTCATTTTGCCCGGTTTTGCCCCACTAGTGGGGTAAAACCGGGTAGATATGTTATTGCTATGGGAAAATAAAAAATTGAAAAGTTTCCACAAAATTCAAGTTTTATTTAGCAACATATGTTAACTGCTGTCATAAAATATCATAATTAGTATGACAGGACACATTAATGAGCTGTAAGTTAGTTTAACTGTCTTTAGACTTAATTTTTTGCTGTTGTCTTTTCTTTGATTCATTTTTCTTTCCATCAGGTTTTTTTTTTGTCCACCTTTGGTCTTCTTTTTATCATTTTTCTTTTTCTTCGCTTCTAGTGTAGATTGAAATTGACGTTTGTATGGGGAGCCCGTCAAAATTACAGTTTTACTTTTTCTTTTGTCCTTCTTCGCCCTTGTCTTTCTCTCAGTGTACGGTGGAGGCATTAATTCGGAAGGTGAAACACTGAATGATGCATCTAGAATAGGTTTAGGGTTAGGAGACATGGACTTAGAACTGCAGGGTAAATTGATTTGCTCAGGTTCCGAAGCTGTTAGATTCGATGGTTAATATATCTTGTCTTGAAACCTCATTGTAAAATATTTTGGTTAAATAAAAATTGTTTTTCATTATATAATAGACTTATTATGTTTTAAAAACCAAGGGGTGAAACCGGGTACACGGTTTTGCCCCTTCGGTTAGTACCCGGATTCACCCCGCACATAAAGCTTTCATAAGACATGGCGTCAAATGACTATACAGAACGCTACAGACAAATACTTACAATAATAATGAAGGTAATTAAATGCTGTACAAAGAGAGCTACATGCCTTTACTCTTGCAGAAACAGGAACGTAGTACAATTCGGTTTTGTTTTGCTCAAAAATCGTAAGCAAAAACCACTCAAATAGAATTTCCTTCATAGGAACGAGATAAGCATGTCTATTGCGTTCTGATGCAATCGCCACTGCTTCTTCATCAAGGTGGAAGGTAGTTCTTCTGTTTTTCACACGGTTGCAGCACTTACAGAGGCTAGAAGGGGGTACCCGGTTTGCTCCCGACTACCCGGTTTTACCCAACTTTCCCCTACTTTAGCCCATTGATACCAGCTTTTACTAAAACATCAGTTTCTTTTTCTACATCTAAAGCAATCATTGAAAATTTATACGTTAATGCTAAACAGATACCTATGTTAATATACAGTTCAACTATAGACTTTCAATAAGGATTTTTTAAGGTAACAGATTTAGGAATAATGTTGAAAATGTAAAACTATAGGAAGCTTTTAATAAATAACTTTAATTTTTTAATTCAGTTTTCTCACTTCAATTTACCTGAAAAAAATCCCTACAGACGCAGAAAATGGTATATCAAAGCAACCTAATACCTTTTACTTTTTAAGTCCCCAGATTAGAAGACTACCAATAAATCACAAACATTTCTTCAAAAAATATCCTATAGCTCAACTTATAAGAGATGCAAAAAGACCAAACCTGGGTTAAATTTGTGAAAGCTAATCTCCACAACAAAAACCACTTGTCTTTTGGTTTGGCTCTTACGTATCTATTCGTAATGGCTAAAGTAAGAATGAAGAATAAACCCAGCTTTAAGCGGTTAAAGCAGGGAATAACAGAACTTTTCTGCTAAAGCCTGAAGAGTTCCCAATTTTCCCTCTTTTGACAGGTTAAAAATTATTGTAATCAACCCTAGTCTATTAAAGCCCACTTCAATCATTTAAAGCTGTAGGATAAGTGCTCCAGTAGTCGGTCAGTCTCCAGTAGTCGGCCACAATGACACAAAACTCCTCATAAATACACTAGGTGGCCAAAAGTATCCGGACACTTTCAAAAATTCACATTTTTACATATAGCTGGAGAAATAAGTGATCAACTGTTCTTTAACTTTAGTCATACAAAATATAGGCTTCACCGAGCATTTCCAAGTTGAAATTAAATTACTCTTGCATTTGGGGGACGATAAGAAGGGGGGTCGAAAGAATAACCGCTTTTTGACCATAACTCTTTGAAAATAGCTCGGAATAAGCTATGCATTTCAGTAATTAATTAGCATACTATGTATAATTACTATACAAATTCAAATGAACGCACCACTCTTACTTCCGAAGATATGAAACATTTTTTTAAAAACGGCAATTTTATTTGAAGGGTTTTTGCTCATAACACGCAGAGTTTTTAATCAAATCTTATCAAAACTTCAGGAAAGATGACAAAATACAAGAGAAAGAACATACTAAAACGGTTTTTAAAAATATTAAAAATCCGATGAGATATGAACGTTAAAAGGAAAAAAAAAATTCACGGCGCATGCGCGAACGACAGAAATTTATAACTACAAAAATATTGCAGCCTGGTATATACTGCATCTTATAAAAAAAGTTCCAGTTGAATATCATGAAAAATGAAAAAGATATCAGCGATCTAGTGAGCTGTATTTCATTCATTCGCAGACAATACATACATAGTGAGGGTCTGTCCACAAAGAGCTATTTTTAAAATAAAGGTTATTTCGTCATCGTTCAAAATCAACGTTTCAGGGGGTCTCCGGATACTTTTGGCCACCTACTTATAAGGTCTTTTTGGCCGAATGGGCGAAATGTGATTTCTATGCCAAATATAAATTTTTAAACAGTATACAATTTAACATTGAAAAATATGCTCGATTGTCCCCACACTATTTGTGAACAACCCCTCTCCATTTATGAATTGACTGCAAATGAATGAATTACAGCTCACTAGATCACTGATATCTTTTTCAATTTTTACGATATTCAACTGGAACTTTTTTTATAAGATGCAGTATACACCAGGCTACAATATTTTTGTAGTTATAAATTTCTGTCTTTCGCGCATGCGCCGTGCAAAATTATTTCCTTTTAACGTTCATATCTCATCGGATTTTTAATATTTTTAAAAACCGTTTTAGTATGTTCTTTCTCTTGTATTTTGTCATTTTTCCTGAAGTTTTGATAAGGTTTGATCAAAAACTCTGCGTGTTATGAGCAAAAACCCTTCAAATAAAATTGCCGTTTTTTAAAAAATGTTTCATATCTTAGGAAGTAAGAGTGGTACGTTCATTTGAATTTGTACAGTAATTATACATAGTATGCTAATTAATTACTGAAATGCATAGCTTATTCCGAGCTATTTTCAAAGAGTTATGGTCAAAAAGCGGTTTTTCTTTCGACCCCCCCTTCTTATCGTCCCCCAAATGCAAGGGTAATTTAATTTCAACTTGGAAATGTTCGGTGAAGAATATATTTTGTATGACTAAAGTTAAAGAACAATTGATCACTTATTTCTCGAGTTATATCTAAAAATGTAAATTTTTGAAAGTGTCCGGATACTTTTGGCCACCTAGTGTAGCAAATTTTTAATTCAAAATAAAATATGACGCATTCACACATTCATGTACCTATCCTCAATCATCGACCAGTAGCAGTTAAGTTTTGGGTACTTTTTTTGAATTAGTAATGAGTCATTTCATTTTAAATGATGTGCCCGTCATCAAAGATTGCGATTCTGCTTATTTTTCAGCTAAGATGATTCTGTGACCGACTACTGGAGCATTTACTAGTGTTGACAACAGCTTGGATTATAACATATTTTTTTTTTTTTTAATTTCAGAAATAATTAGCGGATTCACTATCAGAAAGGTTCATTCTAAAGTTTTACCTTGTTTTAACAAGAGCTCCTTTAACCAGCTATAACTGGACATTACCAATTAAACTCGGTTTAAGCCGGTTTTAACGAATTAAAGCTAGTTTTACCCATCATTCTTACTTTAGCAATGCTGTTCCTGTAATAGCCAAAGGATTTAATTGATAAAATCCATGTCTTTAAATCCGCTTGTAATATTATGGGTTATGCATTTGGACCAGACACTGGAAAGCATGACACAAAAATGTGGCGCAAAACACGGTAAAATGTTTTGTTGCGGAGGGACATTTCAATAACGTTATGGTGGCTTAGCCCAAAACTGTTTCTGTGCTAGTAAGAAAAATAATGCTAATAAAACAAAGCTGCAAAAAGGGCCGACGTGTTTCCGCGTTTCAATGAGCTCCTTTTCCAATACAAAAAGGCTCGAACATATGAATAAATTCTTCCGACGAAAGTTTAATTAGGTTTCGTTAGATGACTCTGAGTCCTTTAGCCTATACCTTTCCACATTAAACATTTTTCTTTAACAGCATCGGGTTATTTTTTAAATTAATTTTATGCTTTCAAGGTTATTTCTTAAAACTACTTTGTGGAGCAAAATACTTCATTCATTTCTAACTTGGTGCGTCTGAAGGGAAAAAAATCAAACATTATTCTAAAAGGATCAAAAATTAACTATAAAGTCAAAATAAAAAAAAAACGATTGCTTCGCAAGAAATGAAATTAGTACAAGATGTAAACTGTAAAAAAAAAAAGAAAATAATAATAATAATACACACTAAAAGCACAAGTTGCAATATATATTTTTTTTTTTTTGCAATTTTGCTTAACTTATTATATCAATTAACATTACTAATCAACATTACTAAGTTTAAAACAACAAGAAATACTGAAAAGCGTGCTAGATTTAAGGTAAATTCCAATAAAAACGTACAAAATTTTACGTAGCTACGTAACCTTTTGTCCTTTTGAGATTTGTCAATCGCAGACAGGCTAACCTGAATTGAAATCAATTCAAGAATAAAAAATACCTTTAAAAAAAGGCCAGGTTATTTATTATAAAATTATCTTCTCTCACAACTTTTCAGACACTTTCTTATTTATTAATCTTAATCATAATTATATTAGAAAAAGACATAACCTTAATTGTACAGATAATTTCGTCAAAAGTACATACGAAGCTGTCAAATCTCAACTGAATATCAACATTAGTAAGCATTATATTAAGAATTTTTCTAGCAGCGAGCGGCGTATACATTAGAAATGCTTATACGTTTTACTTACTTTCCGTTATTGATTGCAAAACAAATAAACAAATACAGTTTCTATTTGTGCGGGAGGCCAAGCTGAAGGGTTGAAACAGTAACAATATTTTACAAGTTTCCAGAACAGTAATCTGTTTTCATTTCGTGTCAAAAATATTAAGCTGCCACTTCCTCCATTAATCATAAAACTTATTTACGAACATTAATCGTATAGAAATAAACAGCTCTTATTTGTTCACCAAACTGGCACAGAAAACCTGCTTCACATTTATTTATTAAATGCTTAAATTGTTTCTACAAACCATGTTTTATTTTCTCAGGAAAAGTTTCAGTTTTTTTTTAAATAAAAACTGTCTGTAAATGAAAATGATGTGCGTTATTTTTAAATTACAAAACGAATAAACCCTTGAAAAATTAAAAGAAAATAATTAAAAAAAAGTTTTTTTTTCTGCAAAATGAATGCATGAATGAAACCAATAATGGAAATATATTTGACAGTTTTTTTTTTTTTTGTAATAAATCCCTGTATTATTTTCAAAAGACACTTATTTAAAAAATCAACTTAAATCCAGTTTTTCAGCTTAAAGTTTGAAGCAAAGATGAAAAAAAAACTAAGTGTTAAACTGATATTTTTATTTTCTGCAGTCGGTGTCTCTGAATTTGACAGAAACTAAAACATACATATTGTTTCAACTTTCTGATTTAACCATGACATGTCTTATATTCGAAAACAATTTACTTTGACTCTAACATGATATTTTTAGCAAAAACAATATGGCTATAAAAGCTCTCACGTTTAAAAATTATTTTAAAGCAAATAAACACATCAAAGCTAATTAAAATTATTTTTTCTGCTTTGTCAGTTGATGAATTCAACAATTAAAATCCTACAGCACTACAATTTTATTTAATGGCCTTGGAAATATAGTCACTCAATTTAATCATCGATCGGTAACGAAATCTTATGTTCTGCATTAATTCAGTTTTTACAAAAATGCATTATTCTGAAACATATTTTGTTGATATTTACGAAAGCGTACGCATTAAATGCACAAAGAGGCAAATAATTATTTTGAATGTCTGATTATTACTGGTGTTTTAAAACTTTGTTTACAGTGTTTAAATGTGATTCAAGATATCTGACGTTATTTATTTTCTACAATGTTTATTTTCTAACAAGTTAATACCCTCCCATATCTTTTGTGATTTTTTAGCACGAGTAATGATCTATAATAATAAAAGCAAGTGTAATGTGTCTGTCTGCCTGTCTGTCCATTTGTCTGACCGAGCTCTCCAGCCAAATCTATCGCACGCAGGGACCTGGAATTTTTTACACGGAAGCACAAAGGGGCTGGCCACTAGACCTCGAAGCCCGATTTTCGATTTTTGAATTAGAAAAATTTTAAAACATCTATATATATATATAAAGATGACGGTGTTTAGGGCCATTTTCCTGATCAGCTGCTCTTTTGTCCCTGAAGTTACTTTGTGATTTAAATTTGCGTATAGATTTAAGTCTTGAAAATTTATTCAATTTGATTAATTAATATCTCCCGTTACTTACTTAAATTTCTGTCTCTTATATTTATTTGGCGAATTGATTTAAACTTGAACATGACTTTAAGTGGAATTTAAAAGGTTGTGGAGCGCATTTGAACTAAAGAATATAATAATTGGTCTTCAGAGGGGTTAAAGTGAATTTAAATTTATTAAGTTGACTTCCTCAAAATTCGGTGTTACCGAAAATGTCACAATGGAACTATTATTGTTAAAAATTTAGGGATGGCTATTCAGTTCCTCTTCGCATTTGGCGTCGTAAAGTTTGGCGACAATCAGGAAATTTACCAAACCTCCCAGCCAGTGAAACACTACTTTCTCCAAATCAAAGAAAAAGAAAACTGTCTGGGGAGAAACAGCAGTTGTTTGCAGTCTAAAGAGTATTTTATTGCATGTTTAAAACATGTATTTAATGCCGCCATCACTAAATTTTTAATAATAATAGTTCCATTCTGACATTTTCTGTAACAACGCTATTCAGTTACTTTTCATATTTGGCTTCGTAAATTTTGGCAACAATCGGGAAATTTTCCAAACTTCCCGGCCAGTGAAATCTTGATTATTTGAGGGTCACTGTTAGATTGTAATCACTTCAAAGCGATGGTACGAAAGACATTATATTTCTTTCCTTTTAATGTTCACATTAAAATCATGGAAGAATGGTTGTGGCTGATCTACCTGATACAATCGGTTCCTTATGTTAATAAATTTAGATTTGGCGACCAATTTTACATTGAAATTACGGTTAAATCGGTGAATTATATTAAATTTCAAGGGCAATATTGCTGCGGTCGTTGAGAGTTTTCGAAAATCTTGGCTCTACAGTTGTGTCAAAAGTTCCATTGGAACGTAAAAATTTCGCTAAAAATAAATAAGTTCGTCACACACGCACGAAAAGAAGAAAAAAGTCTTTAAAACTAAAATAATCCTCGCATTGAGCACTACAAACTGAAATGGCATTAAAAGTGTCATCAATATATTTTAAAAGGTCGTGGTGCACATTTGAATTAAAGAATATAATAATTTTACTTAAGAGGGTGGAGTGAATTTAAATTTATTCAGTTGACTTTCGCACGGGCATCGCCGTGCGGGTACTGCTAGTAATAAATATAATAAGAGTGCGTTAATATTGAAATATCATCAAAGTAATATAGTTCATTCAATTTTTGATGCAAATGTTCGTCAACAAAAATATATTTGGTATGAAAGTATGATAAAAAATACAATAACGTTAAGTGAAACTTTTCACAGCTATTGTTTAAACTTTTTTTTTTGGGGGGGGGAGGCAGGAAGGTGACCTTCAAAACTCTCTTCTCGACGTCTCTGGAAACTTGTTATTTCAGGTGCCATTTTCAACTTTCTGAGCTCAGCTAGAGTCACCCACATGACTTTAGCTAAGATTGCACCAAACGGGAAAAAATTGAGGCAAGGTTTAAAACAAAATAAAATGAATTATACATAAATCTTAAATATAGTTTGTTTTAAATAAAGTTTCTTTATTCTTGCGAGTCTCAATAAACGCTCTGAATGTGATGTGCTCAAATTGAATTTTCCATCTAGCAATATAGCGATTACTTTAAGTGACCAAATATCAGAAAAACAAAGAAACTAAGTATTTGAGGAAAATCTGAATTTCTAAAACTTTATTTCAAAAATGTTAAATGACTTTTTGATGACAGACATAAACATTTCTTTGTGTTTTGTTCCATTATCTATTTTAATTAGATTTTTAAAAAGAAAATGTCTGAGACCTTTTTAACTTTTATTTTTTTTATCTATATCAAAATCAGTTTTTGTATCGATATCAAAATTGTACAGTTAAATAACTTTTCAGTACTTTAAGTTAAGATGGTCTTTTCATAATAACTTTAAGTCTCATTTTTTGATGGTAAACTATTTTAAGTATCTATATAAAAAATATTTTAATATATTGTAATCGAACGAGAAAGAAAGAAGCTTTGAAAAAGTTTATTTCGTAATAAATGTAACAATATTTCACCTCGAAAACAAGATCTTGGAAAATATGAATAAAATAATGCTCAGAAATGTTTCTAACAAGAGGCATCAAATGTTTAAAGACAGAACAACTTCAAACACAGATGTGTTCCTCCGTATAACTCTGATCTTTCATTCTTGTTTAACCGCTTCAAGAATCCTTAAAACTCAGTGAAAACATAACTTAGTCAACTGTCTTTATTAATTGGTTTTGTGGTTTGCTCTTTATTCTTTACGTTATTAAAGTTTGCATGTGTTTTCTTAGAAAGGAAATGGTTCTTTTATGTTTTTAGGCTGTTATAGTAATAAAGGGGTCTTTACTTATTTTGCCTGTTTTAACAGAATAAAACGAAACTCAAAAATGGTTTATGATTTCTTTAATACTGAGTTTTGTCTTCTTTTTCAACAACTTTATTTTCTGAAACAAGAGAGAGGAAAAAATAAGAGATTCTGTGCTTTTAACATCTTGCCTTCGAATAATAAAGGTAGACAAAGATGTTGCAACTTTTATCTTGACAGAGTGTTCATTTTGTGGAAAAATATAAATAAAAAACAAAAGTGGAAAGAATTATTGATAAATCGTACAAGTTTTTTGATTCAGGCAGGAGTTACAGTGAGAAGCAACTATTAGAAATATTTTAACCTCTGACTTGAACCTTAAAAAATACTACCCATTTTTAGCATAATGTCAGATTATGATATTGCTTAGTGATTACCCTTATGGTAATTTTATTAAGTTGATTTGATAAATTAAGCAATGATTCAGATATTCACAAAACTTTCATCTAAGATCAAAATGTCCGCGGTGCATGCAGAGTACAACTATCAAATTCTAGTCTTAGCATTTTCTGATTTCCTTCTTTTTATTTTTGCAAGAAAATTCGGCACCCAGGAAAAAACTTGACTTATACAAGCGTATAGTATTAGCTGTAAGAGTAAGCGACTGTCTTCTATGACGAGAGTTGGGAATGTTGGTGTTATGCTACTAGGGATGCACCAATTAATCGGCAGTACCGATTAATGGGCCATAATCGGCTACTTGGCCGACTATTAATAATTGGTAAAATCGGACCGATTATCGGCTTAAAAATTTTTTTAACATTATTTTTTATAGTATACCTTGACTAAGAAACTATGATAAAAAATTTTATTTAGAGTAATTATAATCCTCAAGTTGATATAAAGTTAAAATAATTCTCCGATTTTGAATAAATATACACGTTGCAACATTTTTAAAGTATCGATACTTTTCTCATTAGTTAGCATAGTGCTTTTAGATTCCCTCTAATTTTCACAAAGAATTTCAAGTCTTAAACTAAATTGCTACTAAGAATTGAAATATTTAAATTGAAAGTACTTCTAAATGAGAGTGCTCACCACCTCCCGCTTTTTTTTTACTTTTCATGTTCAGTTCACATAATTAACAACGTATTGATGCAATATTGTTGACAATAATATGAATATTTATTCTTTGAAATTTGAAAAAAAAATCGAAATTATTTTGGGATAAGTAGGAAAATGGAAAAAAAAACAAAAAATTTCTCTCAGAAGTAAATTACTTACTATTCCTAAACTCAGAATCATAAAATCAAAAGACAAAACCGTGATGGTGAAATTAATAGTATTGAATATAATGACCCTCATTTTTAATCGGCTTAGCCGATTAATCGGCCGATTATCAAAAGCCGATTAATCGGTAATCGGGCAATTTGCTTATCAGTGCATCCCTACCCTACATGCTACAACACTTTCCTAATTTGAACGGTGATTATTTAAAAATGTAGTTGACGGATGTATCTTAATATTCCATATAGAACAATTTTCATTTTCACTGATTCTTATTTTGTCACCGATCAAAACCTTAGGGAAAATAATTCTCATAAAACAATAAAATAATTCGATTGAAATAACTAAGAGTTGAAGTAGAGTGCTAAAAATATACAACTAAACTGCTGTTTGAAGCAAAAAGTATGCTAAAAAATAATATACAGTGCTGCTAAAAAATGAAATACTTTAAAGATTTACAAAAAAAGTTAGATGTCAAATTAAAAGTCGAAAAAAACTCAAATCGAATTTATACAAACCAAAATAACTAATTAAAAAAAACTACGAGTTAAAAAAAATAATGTTAATGATCTTCAAATTTATTTTATAAACGCTCGAAAACTTAATTTTGATCTCAAAAAGATATGGTTGGATGACATTTTAAAAGAAACATAAATAATTTTAATTTTGCAGCAATGCAAAGGCAAGCATTATTTCCAGGTAAAATCAAAGTATTACCGAACTCTTAACTTTTAGCATTTTACGAGACAATGGTTTAATTTTCCTCTTTTTGCTTCAAAGCTAAACGTCGACAAGTTCGTCAAAAAATTAATGCAAATATTGCAGTGACATTTCCGGAAACGCAAAACGAGTAAATAATCTCTTGCGACCATTTTCATCTCCTTTCTTCATTTTCTTAAACGTTAGAAAATGTTCTTCAGTTATTTTCTCAAAATGCTTTCAAGTCTCTAAATGAAGCTTCTTTAAATATTTTGTTGAATTCCGCATTTTGTTTCCCTTTTAAATGTTTTTTCCCCTCTATTAGTCTTTCTCTCTTGAAAAGAAAATATGTAGAGGACACATAAAGGGATAAGAAAATTTTGTTTATGTTTAGCCTTTTGGATTTATGTCTTATAATTGGAGTTTGAAAAAGTCTGGAAAGCTTCCTCGCTTACAAAACAATTTTGTTTGGCAACGTTATATAAGTCAATGCAGCTTTTCAGGTTTGTTTTCTTTTTGTGATTAGGAAGTTGAAAGAAAAATAATAATAAAGAAAGAAAACGTTTCATTTTGATATGCATAAATTAGTTAATCTTCCTCTATTAACAAAATAGTGTGTGTATGTGTGTCTGTTTGAAATTGCACACGTTCTTTACTAGTATAAATATGTGCGCTTTATGTACATGTGAGTTCTGCTCTTTAACTCTACACTTCATCGCGGTGCCAATTGGATACATGGACTATTTTTGCTTATGACCAGCAAAATGCAGTCATAAGGCAACTCAAGCATAAAAAGTAAGTATTAGGGATCTTTAAAGCAATTATCACGATCTATTCTCAAAATTATAAGTATTTTCCCATGCTTCTTATTACATTGAAAAACATATATATTTTAGCAAAGACAAACAAAACACCATGCAGTGTAGGGTTAAGTGTGAGCAAGTGTTAAACATTTGTGTGCAAGTATCCGTGTGTGTCCGTCCGTCTGTCTGTAAGTGCACGCTATGTGCATGTGTATAAGTGTAAGCATTGTGAGCGTTTGAGAGTAAGTTTTTTGTGCAGGAAAAGTTTACCCTTTGACAGAGTGCATTTAGAAGGAATGCGTTGTGTACGCAAGGCTGTGTGTGTGTCTAAGACTGTAAGCATTATAAGTATGCGTGCAAGTATATGTGTACGCGTTGTATGTACGCCATGCGTGTGCATATATATATACGATGCGATTGTGTTTTGGTATTTAGGAACTAGTATGTAAGTATCAGCATTGTGTGTATATGATGCGCGTGCGAGTGAGTGCACGCATTGTGTGTATGGTATGCGTGTGCATACATACATTTTGTAATTTTGAATAGGAATGCAATAATTATTTGTTTGTATGTAAGTATCCGCATTGTATGTATGTATCGTAGAGTGCTTGAGTGTCTGTTGAAGCTGCAGCCGCACCGTTAAGAGCATAGGAAATATTTGTTAAAACTAATGAAATCGTTCTCAAAATCCTAAAATCAATAATGTCCTGTTACCTATGTAAATTTTCTCGACAATATTAACACATGTGTTTAAAGATTTAAAACATTTCGATTTAAAAAAAAAGAAAAAAAGTTTGACGTAGTCAACATTTTATGTTTTTTAATTTTTTAGCTGAAGTGTAAGAAAAACAAAAAAATGTCTTCCTTCACATTCATAAGATTTCCTATTTTCAATAAGCTTGGCTTTTGTTTATTTATTTCATTTTTAATTATTTTAAGTAGTTTGAGATTATTTTCCGAGATAATATTTGGAGGTAGCTTTTATGATTTTTCATTTTTAAGCGAAACACTTCCAGTATAAATTTGGAACATTAAAAATTTTTCTGAAAAAAATGTGTTTCAATATTTTTCTGCCCTCGAAAAAAAAAACTGAATAAATTAAAATAATGTTCGTTCGAAGCTCAAAAGCTTAGAAAATGCCATCAAGACAAAAAGACATGCATACGAATGCTAGAACTGATTCAGAAATAAAGTACGATTTGTTTTCTCTTATAAGCATTTTTTTTTCTTTTTTCTTTCACTATTGTTATTTATTTGCTCCTTTTAAGCATTGAAAAATGTAAATAGATGCAGCTGAATGCAAACAACTTATGAATTAAACTCAAGAAACGACTTCTCAGAATCTTATGCTGAATAAACATTACAATGTTAAAAATCATCAAAAATAGTTATTGCATGGAAAGTAGTTTCTAGTTTTGTAAATCTGCAATAATGATAAAATGTGTATTTTTTGTAAACTAATTAATACGTAGAAATGTAGTTTTATGTATGACTTTTATAATTCTTCAGAATTTCAAAGTGTTAGAATTATAATTAGTTATTTTAATTTTTTATTTTTCATGGTATGTTAGAAACAACAATACAAATTCCAACTGCTGCAATTTACCTCAATTTCAACAGTTCCTTGGAAACGGTTGTCTAGTACATTATCATGCGAGGAGTAATTTGATGTAAGTTTTTTGGTACCCATAAGATACCGTAAAACAGAGTGTATCGGAATAGCAGGGTGAATCAAAACGAAAATTACCTATAGTATAAAAAAAAAATCCATAAATATTTGTTTCTTTCAAATGGGGCTGCATTTAGCTCCTAGCCATTTCCCAGAAGCGGCATTCACTCTTTCATATGGCACCACCATCTGCGGAATACCATTGCCACAAGTATTTTGACGCCCAGTTTCCCCACTAGATGGAGGCACCTGGGCTCTATTCGATGCGAAACGGCACTAGGAATTTAATTTTGCCAAGAGACACTATAAACCAAACAAGTACTCGAGGGATCTTTTACATGCCGCATAATCATACGACATGAGCGCTGTCGATTTTCTGCATCGTGAAAATCCATCGACTGGAGCCGGGTTCGAACCCGCGCTTTTGGCCGTAAAAGGCCAGCGTCTAAACCACTATACCACTCAATTCCATAAATATGCGGTCGGGTATTTTTGACAGTTTTTTTATTTTCGTAGGGTAATCATAAAAAGTGAGAGAAATTAACTTTGGTTATTTTGGCAACTTATGAGCAAAGCTGCACAATAAACGCTAAAAAAACATCAAGTTTTCATCTTCTAAATAATTTTGCATGTAATTACAGAGCGCATTAAATTTTGAAACTATGAATAGTAAACCTAAGAATGGTATTCTTCTCGTTTTAAGAAAAGATAATTTTTGTGAACGAGATGCGTGACCTGAATTTATTTGAAATTTTTGTTTTTAATTCAATTGCAATTTTGAAATCAATTTTAATCTTTCATAAGTTTAAAATTAATTTAGATTTTGGACAAATCATGCATTTACTGGTGTAGAAAACAAACTATGTTTGACAGCATCTACCTGTTCTAATTCTCTCCTATCAGTGTTACTTATTTTTGTTGGAATTATTACAGGTAAAATTGAAAAATGAAAATAGTAAAAATAATTTTGACATGTGTTTTGATTCACCCCTATCCAAACACCTCTAAAACTTTTTGTGGGTATATATATATATATATATATATATATATATATATATATATATATATATATCCTGGCACACCCTATATATACACTGGCGGAAAAAAAATCCCAACACCAAGAAAGACTTGTGTTAGATAAATGAAATTTGGTAGGCGTGTTTATAAAACTGAAAGATGACATCGATTGAAATTTCGCGCTTCACGCATAAGTGTGGCGCAGGTGGCGTCACTCAGAACATGTAAATAAGGCTTGTTTTAAAAGCGTGTTGGGAAGCTCGTGAGTATTATTTTTCCGTGAAATTTGACAAATTGCGTTCATGTTAGCCAGGAATGCCTTTAAGAAGACAAAGAAGCCATTATCAACAGCTCACCGAGTTTAAACGAGGTCGTAAAATTTGACTACGAGAAGGTGGATTTTCATTTCGCGATATTGCAGAAAGACTTGGAGGGGAATGTTTCCACCATGCATGGTTATTGGAAGTTATGGTCAAGGGATGGTACTACTTCAAGAAGATCGAGTTCTGAGCGGCCACGTGGCACGACTGAAAAGGAAGATCGCCGAATCTTGCATATGGCTGTGGCGCATCGAACTGCATCTGCGGCTGATATTCGAGCTACAGTTGGTACCGTCGTGACCCAAGGAACGGTGAGAAAATGTTTACTTCAAGGACCGCTCCGAGCCAGGAAGTCTGTAGCCGGTATTTTATTGACTGCAAACCATTGCCGTTTCCGACCGCAGTGCTGCCAAGACAGAGCTCACTGGAGGTCGGAGTGGAGATCGGTTGTAATTTTTGATGAAAGCAGATTCTGTCTTAGTGCCAGTGGTGGCTGTATATTGGTCAGAAGGAGGCCAGAGGGCCGCCTGCACCCAAGCGGTCTACGGCCTAGACACACGATACCCACACCTGGAGTCATGGTCTCTGGAGCAATTTCCTACGACAGCAGGGGCACTCCTGTGGTTATCCCAAACTCACTGACTGAAAATTTGTCGTCAATCTGGTAATTTAACCATTAGTACAGCCTTTCATGAGTAGCATTCAAGGGGATGTTTTCCAACAGGATAACACTCGCCCTTACATCGCTGCTGTGACGCAATGTGCTCTACAGAGTGCTGACATGTTACCATGACCTGCAAAATCACCAGGTCTGTCTCCAATTGAAAACGTATGGGATATCATTGGACGGCACCTCGAGCATCATCCACAGTCAGCAATGACTGTCCTAGTATTGACACAACAAGTGCAGCAAGCATGGCACTCTATACCACAAAGTGACATTCGGCACCTGTATGCCATAGTGCATGCACTCTTGCAGTCTTACCTTCAAAATTCTGGAGGTTACACCCTCTATTAAATTAACATAAATTCAGATTTGCACAGCATTTTCTTGAGCTTAAATTAGCCAATGATCTTGTACATTTAATCAATTAAACATGTTAACTAAACAATTGCATCACCAAAATTTTATTATTCTGCAGTAATGTTTTCTCTGTGTTTGGGATTCGCCAGTGTATATATATGAAAACAAGAAGATATATTTTTGAAACTTTGTTACAATATGAATTTTTAAAAAAATGAAATCATAAAAGAAAAAAAGGCAAAACGTTTTACAGATTATTTATCAGCACTTTTCTCAAAGATATTTTACGCTTATTTTCGACTATGTCTTAAGTTTTTCTTATACAGACTTCTTTTGTTTTACACATTTCTATGTTTTATCCGCTGTAAAACCTATAATTGTCCTCAAAACTACAACCTCCTTGAACGCATTCTAAGACCTTCCATAATAAATTTCTTCCCAGAAATGACCCTTTCAATTATTCCATTAACAACTGCAAGCTTTCTACGGACAATCTAGGATGTAGTATCCGCACAATAACCCAAGTTACACTGAATTCCTTCGCAGAGTTAATATTCAAGCCATTGTGTAAGCGTGTCTGCAGCCCTAATCATATCAATCTGGAGAACTTGATCTAATCCGCCGTCGTTTCTGGGGCATAATACAATAGAATCTCTTCAGACACGTTGGACTATATTGTGCTATGGTCCTTATTACATTTGCGCCAGAATAACTTTCCATACAAGATAATTTGAGCCACGAAAATATAGGTGAAATTAAGTAATTAGAAACATTGAGGCAAAGAACTTGAAAAACTTTATAAATTTACTATCACTTATTGCATTTGTGCAAATTTAACTATTTTCTTTTGCCTAAAATGAATAAATACCTTTAAGCAGCGAAGTTACTGTTGTAAGAAATTTATATCAAGTACAAGTTAGCAAACAGAGTGTATACACTTCTTTTGGAGTTTCAAGGAACACCTTTTTCAAAGCAACGAAATGTTAGCCTTACGAGGAAGTCAGAGAAAAGCAAAGGATCATCTTTTCTCGATTGACTTTTACCCAAAAGCCTACACTTTGTTAGATTGGAATTTTAATTTGTTTGCAAATTTGTGCTTGATAAACGTCGCTTACTATTGTTCTATGTTGCTGTCCTAATTCTATGTTGAATAATGAAACTAATAAATTTGTAAAATATATCTTGGTAACCTCAAGCTGCTTTTGCTTTAGTTATTTTTAAATCGCCTTTTTGGAAAATTACATGCAACCCTGTGTAGTGTTGTTGCCGTTGTCTTGTGCCAGCTGGGCTGGCAATTTGGGAGGATTTAAGGGGTACCGCAGGATTACGTCACATTTCCAACTGTACTGAAATTTGGTGAGAAGTCCGACTTCTACAGTAGACAAATGCCATAAAGACCCGTTTGTAGGGTAGGCACTAGAGGGATGCACTGATAAGAAAATTGGCCGATTGCCGATTAATCAGCTGTTGATAATCGGCCGATTAATGATAAGGATAATTGTTTTTCTACTACCAATTTTACCATCACTGTTTTCTCTTATACAATTCCAAGTTTTGAAATAGTAAGTAATTTATTTCTGGGAGAAGATATTTTTCCATTTTCCTAGTTTTCATGAAATAATTTCAATATTTTATCAAATTTCTTAGAACCAATTTTTATATTAGTATTAATTATATTATTAATACATTGTTAGTTATGTTAATTGGAAATAAAAATTTAAAAAAAAAAAGGAGTGGGGGAGTGTGTGGTGAACACTCCAATTTAGCAGTACTTTTAATTCATATATTTTAGTAATCAGTAGCAATTTAATTCAATACTTTTATTCTTTGAAAATTAGAGGTTATCTGAAAGCACTGTGCTAAGGAGAAAACTATCGCCACATGAAAAATGCTGCATCATTATCTATGTATTTTTATTCAAAGTAGGAGAATTCATTTAGAAAAAACTTTATATCAACTGTGAGGATTATTATTACTGTTAATAAAATTATTCATCATAGTTTCGTAGTGAAAGTGTACTTTAAAGAATAATGTCTGAAAAATATTTTTCAGCCGATTAATCGGCCCGATTTTGCCGATTATCAATAATCAGTAAAGTGGCCGATTATGGCTGATTAATCGGTACTGCCGATTAATCGGTGCATCCCTAGTGGGCCCCATTCACAGCATAACAACATATTCATCAAAGGAAGAACAAAGACAAGAAAGAGAAAGAACATCCATGTCCGAGCTGGGATTCAAGCTCGGAACCCCCTCATCAGTGTCAGACTACTCTGACCACTAGACAAGTTGGCTGGCATCATAATGTCCGTTTACTAAGTCCATGCTCGACTGTATTCCAACATATGTTCACGTTATGAAAGAAATTTTAAAGAAGAAGGACCATGGAAGCGCCCCAATACAAAAAAAAAAAAAAAAAAAAGCCATTAATAATGTGGGCAATGCAGCCTGAGGTGTAAAAAAAGTAAATTAGTACTATGTTACATACTTACACACTTGTGCAAATTAATTGAAACAAAATGTTTTTTTCATGACTTTAAAATTATCCCTTTATTCTTCACCGATTATGCTAAAATTAGTAAAAATATGGGTGAGATACTTAATTCTTTACCTATCATCAATTTCCTTTCCATTAATCAGAAGCTTATCTACTGTACAAAGGCACCTTATTGCACCGGTCGGCCAGTCTATCGGTTTATGAAGAAACAGCTTCTGACTCCACCAATGAAGAAAAATCGCATTTGTGGGTGTTAAAATATAAGAATTGAGCCGCTAAAAATTGGAAAAAACGACTATTTAGTGACAAAATTTATTTCCTTATCCAAAGTCGACGAACTCAAGACGTACGGATATCTTCAGGTTTTCCACATGAAAACATTTGTAAATCACCCTAAAAAGATGTTTTGTCGTTGTCTCGGTTACAATGGGGTTGGTTCCTTGAAGAATGTTGATAGTATGATGTATTCTGAGAAATCTATTGATATTGCAGAAATAAAATGCTTTACTAGTGTTGAAGGAACGATACCCACATGAAACAGTATTTTTCCAGCAGAATTTGGCCCCTTGCTATGCGTCCAAATGATCAAGAAATTCATGTCTGAGAACTAAATTGAGACATCTAAATAGGCTAAGCTCTCCTGATATCAATCCAATCGAGAATCTTTGGCCTATATGCAAAAAATAACTATTGCATGAGGACTGTTCATTTATGGAGAAGCTAATCACTGCGCTAATTCATAGACACACATATTACAAATGAGTGTAAAAAATTGAAAGATTCCATGGCGAATAGTGTCCAAATGTTTACAAAGAGTTGTAGACATCATATTATGTTATAAAAACTTTTGGTTTTATATAAATTTAAACAAAATAGTTCTTTTCTTAGTTTTCTCAATTTTTCGAGTTTGTTTCAATTAATTTGCACAAGGGTGTACTTTCATTTTCAAACTTAACTACAGCTATGAACGTAACTTGAATAGATATAAATACCGTTAGAAGTTTCTTTGCTGAAGGTCTGCGATGTGACTCTTATTTCTGCTTTGAAGCTACCAAGATTCTTTAAAACCCTTTTTTTTTCATAGAGAACACATAAGGGTTTAAAATCGAAGTTACGACAGTTAAAAAGGTCCTTTGTTTAAATCACTGGCTGCGATGACTTTCTGCTTTTGAGGCTCTTGGATGTTAATCACAAAATATTGATTCAAAAAATAGCAAGGTGCCTAATGAGAGAAGCAGGCTGTGTATGTAAAATCTTATTTTGAGAAGAGTTGCCTAGAAATGTTACTTTAAGGACGTTCGAAGCTTACGCTGTTCTACTTTCAGATGGAATAACACATGCGCTGAATTAAAATTTACAAATAGAGGGGAAAATATAGGGCCTTTTTTAAGTGTATTGGTTGTTAAGAGCTTCACATATTTAATGATTTTCAAAACTGAAAAACAAAACTTTAAATACGTAGAAACATGATTGAAGAAAAAAAAACACATACAAAATCATAAGAAGGGTTTTATATTACTTTGAAATCGGAAAGTTATGTTGCTGCACCCTATACTAAAATATTACGATCTTTATCTGCAAAGATAAGGATAAAAATAAAAGTATTGAAATAAAAGAGCCATTATTTCCCCCCTGAAGATTTAACCCTTTTGTTGTCTTACAAATTTTGTTATATAATCCCCTTTAATGATAGTATAAATACGTATATACTTTAGCTTTAAGATACGTTACTGTTAGCGTCTGAAGTATTGTGGACAATAGGGTGGAGCGAAAAAAATGAATTTTTGATTTTCGTTAACGGGTACCTTTCATTTACTGTGAATGAGGGTAAGTAGCAATTCTGTAAAATATTTCACTTTTGCGACGTTATCGTTAGTCTGCGCATTTGGCCTAAAGTTTTGAAATTTTTAATTTTTTTTAGATTTTTCAAATTTTTTTAAAAAATATTTTAAATGATAAAACTAGTGACGGGTGGTTATTAAATGGAAGAAAAAGGTTTGAAATATACAAAGAATTTTTTAAAACCATTTTAGATTACGATTTCAGTCTGCGCAATAGGCCCCAATTTCATCAAATTTTCCGAAATTTCCGATATTTTTAATATTGAGCACAAATTTTTATAATTTAATATTTTCTCTCAATAATTACTTAAAGTGCCTTCAAAACATTTTCTTAGTCATTTTGTTGTTTCTTTGAACTACTCAACTCTTTGCTTGCTCATTGAAATTACCCAGAACTCACCACGAGGAAGGGGCAGCTCCTCTTTTGCTTCCAACCATAGAGTGCGCACATTTACACTTCTTAGACAAGTCAAGAACAAAAAAGTGTTTCTTTGTGTAGGAAATTGTTTGCATTGGTTTTGATGGATGCACTACAAAGACAGGAAAATACAAAGGCGTAATGCGGAAACTGGAAGAAAAATGGGATATTTGCCAATTACATTTAAATGAACTTAATTTGCGGCACTTTTTTTTTTTGCAAAAGCTAGATGGACCTGTCAGTGGACCAAAGTGATTTTTTGGGCCTGTTGGACGAAGCTAAACAACATGTTATACTTTCAAACCAGTTTAGTATGAACCTATAGAGTTTGTCATTGATCAGATCGATGGTGACAATAAAAATGATTTAAGTACTGAGCAACAGTAACTTAATGAGATGAGCAAGGTAGTTTTTACTGGAAAAATATCCAAAAAATTATGAAACAGAAGTCCAAGAAAGCTTTTCCAAGCCAGATGGTTGACTGCAGCAAGCATAATCTTTAGACTATAATTTTTAAAAGAGTTTGTAACTTTCGCGGTAAAAGTGTCCTTGCTCTTTTAGGATGAAGTGCAGACGTTACTAATTTAGCTATGAATTTTAGTGAGATTATAAAGAGCTACATTTATCTCCCCTGGACAAGGCAGAAAATTGCGTTCACATCTATTAAAAAAAACTATACTTGGCACCCTAGAAATATGCTGTTATCGATATCAATATATATGAAAATGGATGTATGTTTGTTCCTTATACAAATCCACAGTTTTCGTAGGATTTTCATCAAATTTGACACAGAAGTTCCTTCATGTGCTAGAATTCACATAGGTGGGGTTTTAAAATTCTAAAAAAATCCAAAAAGCTCAAAATTTAAATTTTTTGTCTCAAAATGGCCATTTTCTTTCAATTTTAAATGTATAGAGTAATAGAGATAAGCCTTAAGTATCCAAATTGCTGAAATTTAACTCAATTAAATAGTAGTATTTCCCAACAAAGATTACGATTAACAATGAATTTTCAATTTAAGGCTCACGTATTTCATTTTAGCATCAAAAATGTTTTTATATTCCCATGTGGATAGAATTCATTCAAATATTTTTTAGAGCTATTTTGTATTAATACAAACCCAGACAACGCCGGGTAATAACCTAGTTAGTTCATAAGAGAGAGCTTATAAAGAAACTTGTTTTAAATCGTATTATAAACGCTTAATCTAGAAAAAAAAAACAAGCAAACAAGTTCAGAACCCAAAAATAGATAAAAATCAATTTTCATACATTACATACATAAATCAAAAGTCAGTATACATCGATATGATTTCTTGCCATGATGTGGAAATTACAAAGCCACCTTTTACACGTAATTTAACAGCACAATATTCACGAAGATTACTGGAAGCTGAGAATTTAAATATGATTTCTGAATGCGCTCTTTTTAAACTTCCGTTCAAGACTCAATCAGTTGAAAGAGCTCTCAAAAAAGTCACATTCTCTTCAAAATTGGTGTTTAATCACAGGAAAAGAAAAAAGTTAGTAAAAACGAGGATATCTGACAGAAATATTTGATCAATTTACGACACAGAGGAACAATTTAACTGTTAAAGACATATCTAGGAAATGTAAATACGTGCTCGCATTGGTTGGACGGAAGGGCTTACGTGTAGGACTCGAAGTGAGGTTACCTCCTATTGGTGAGTCCCGGGTAGTTCCACATGAGCTCGCGAAGAGTTGCAGGGTTCAAAGTAATAACAAAATAAATAAAACCAGGTTTGAAGACACTTAAAGTGAATATTGAGAGGAAATACTGAGTTAAAAAATGTTGAAAATATCAGAAATTTTGGGAAATTTGATGAACTTTGAGCGTAATGCACGAACTGAAATCATAATGTAAAATAGTTTAAAAGAAATATTTGTATATTTCAAACCTTCTTCTTCCATTTAATAATCACCCGTCACTAGTTTTATCATTTGCAATATTTTTTTTTTTTAAATTGAAAAATCTAAAAAAAAATCAAAAATTTCAAAACTTTAGGCCAAATGCGCAGACTAAAGATAACGTCGCAAAAGTGAAATATTTTACAGAATTGTTACTTAGCCTCATTCACAGTAAATGAAAGGTACCCGTTAACGAAAATAAAAAAATCATTTTTTTCACTCCACCCTAGTGGACAACCCATAATTAACATGTAATTTGCAGTATTGAACTGAAGTTTTTTAAAGCCGTTGCAAAACTTTTTTCTGCATTTTTTATACAGATAATCACTTTGAATACCTTCATTTTAATATATTTTAACATTAAGAAAAAAACAGCAAAATAAAATCTATCCAGCAGTTAAAGAAAGAGCATCCATTAGATCTCTAGATCTGCCCTAATGCAGCTATAGATGCCTGGAATAGATTTTGGAGACGTCAATTAGTGGTTGATTGGGGATTTTCCAGGGATTTAGGCATTTAATCCCAACCATTCGTTGTCAGCGGGAATAAAGGATGGGGATAGGGATTTCCGTTTAATGCCGTTCATACCTCAAGCAGTCTCGTTATTTAATGGCGATCGAAGGCTTTGAGGTAGAGAGGGTCAACGGGGGAAAAAGGATTCTTAAGAAGTAGTGTGGTGTTTTAGTCATACGGCGATACAGCTGAATATAATAATCCGAAAACAAATTCAGTAAATTTTCCGGTAATCTTCTGTGAAAGTCAGATTTTAAAGTTTTTGTTATTAGAAAGACATTGAGTATTAAGTATCGAACCACATTGAGTTTTGTAAACGAATAAATCAGGGTAGAAAAGTAGATGGAAAAATGATAGATTTCGAGTCCTAGATTTAAACATTCGACTTCTTCACTCCAAACCTAGTCCTACTCCAACTCCACAGTCATGAGATCAATGAAGACTATGAGGAGAAGTGAAAGACTTTATTGAAAGATTTTATTGTGTTCAAACTTTTTGCCCCCTACTTTTTTCAATCCATAAATTAATCGAAATTGGATTTTTCTGAATTATTTTTTTTATTATTTTATTTTATATGCATTTTGATTACGAAGAATAATCTTTGACTAGTTGTGTGTCTCCGGTTGTTATAGCACGTTGCCTACTATTCGTAAAATATTTGATTGTACATTTCATGGAGCAGTTGTGGTCTGATCAGTAATGCTTTGGACATAACCGAATGGTCTCGGGTTCGATACCTGCCGGTCAAAAATCCATGCCCTTTTACTAATGGTTGCTGGGGCACGTTAAAAATGGGTTTGGTCACGAAGTAATCTAAGTGAATCAATACCTTTGGGGTAACTGAAAAAGGGATTTTCTCGGCTCCTAGTCTGAATTTAAAAAAAAAACAGAGCTCTTCAGTGCCAGAGTCAATTGGTTAAAACACATGCAGTCGTAGGTACGAGGGCCGTGGAGTGAAATGAATGGAGTTCATTTCACGTTTTTCTTTGAAGATGCCATATTGGGTTTGCCAATAAATTTACATTGATTTTGAAAGCTATGTTTCAATTCCAACCCTTTTTATTTTTGCTTACTTTTAAAAAAATAAATTATTCATAAAAAAACTCTTACATGAACCATAAGTTTTGTTATCTGAAAACTGTTAATAGAAACATTATCTTATGTCGCACAATCTGAAAATGTTTATGAAGAACTTAGCGGCGCAAAAGATGGAATTAGGTTATTTAAGTTTGCGAAGTGAGATAGTCTGAAGTAACTATAAAGCAAAAATAATTTTGAAAATAGAACAACATACGTAAAACGTACAAACGACTGTACTGTCTCTTAAAATGAGTTCCCTAATTTATCTTATTACGTCATCTATACGCAAAATCTATTAGTAATTATGTGACAGAACAAACAGAAATCATTGCTTCTTTTCGCCCTTTAGTTTAGATTCCGGTTAGTATTTTAAGACGAAAATCGGCAAACCTTTCAGTAACCCATATAAAAATGCAGCGCTGATCTCTAAGTAGACCATTTAGAATGCGATGGAAAAGCTCTTTAGTTTTAAAGCGGGGGCCAAACTTGTTTCCTTTTTCTTTCTCTGCGTTTCAAGACTTTTTTTTTTCCTTTATCCAAACTTTCTTCCCTTCTCTTTGATTCGACATCGTTTGGCACTTGGACCCAACAGTGCTTCTTGAAACAGTGTGTTATTTTTTCCTTTTTTATTTTTTTAGATCAAATGAAACATTAAACCTAGGAGGTTATATCTTTCTTAAGAGGTACCTTCTGTAAAAAGTAACTTATAATGTTGAAATTTATTTTTAAAATGATTTTATTTTTGATCTCATTTTAGATAAGATGTAGATGAGTATCATAGCTTTTGAATCAAGATTCGTCTGTTTTTCCAGACACTTAGCATAAAATCAAACAAAATTTTCAAAGCTTGAACTACTTTATATAATTTTAAGTTAATTTTATTACAATGAGAGTCTTTTTCTAGCACCGTAAAGTAGTAAAGAAAATAACATTTCATTGGATCGTTCTTCAATAAATCGAAAATATTACATTTTACTTTTCATATTATTTTAAGTAAGAGGTGCATTTGAAAAAACAGAAATATCATTTACTTTGCCTTCCGCCATGTTTGCTCCTTATTTTCCATTTTATTGAAAATTATTGTTCATGTTAACTAGTTGTATTTTTTTAAAGTCACATGATGTCTTTAATTGATGGATTACTTCACGTTTCAATGAGTTTTAAATGATATTTAGTACGTTGATTTGTTCACTTGGAAGATTATCGGGTTGTTTTGTAATTCAATGGAATTTTTATTCTCGTTGAATGGATTTAACTGTTTATTTTGAAAATGAAACAATAAAATGTGATATCGCCAAATCAGTATTTTGCATGTAACTTTGACCAATTACATTGGCAAATATTGGGAAATATTTAGTTATCATACAGTTGTGTAATGTTGCCAGCAAGAAAATCTGTAGTTTTTGAAAGTGATCAATCAGATAGTTTGAACCTAAGAGGCGTTTTGGGCAAATGGAATCTGGACACAAAGAAAAGGAAAAAATCGGAAAATGATAGGCAAAACATAGTTGAAAAGACCATTTAACAGGCACTCATATCCCTTATATGAAGAACTTTTACGTTGATCACATGGAAGTCTTACTAGATCTCGCCAAACTGCCTCTGAATTCGTCATATTATTCTTGTCACGAAATATGCCTATCGCCAAGGTGGCAACTAAAGGTTTTTGTCGATACAGCACCAAGCAGTCATCAGATCATGCCATTGTCTGCTTCTGCACTAGAATTAATGTCGTTTGGCACAAAAAAACCTGTAAAGACCCTTTTTAAGACAACAGAATGCAATCTAAAAGTAAAGTCCCTGCACGGACTGTAGTTACAAAAGTTTTAGCTCTCTAGGGGTAACCGTTATTGTGGTATTTGTGAGAATAATATACAAGCAGACGTACGCACATGCAATAGGAGAGACTTCGTAATACTGAGCTCAAAGTTTGTTAACGGGGACTTTTTGACTTCCTAATATTTCAAAAGTACGTATGCAGATTTAGCAGAATAAAATGTCATAATACATGTGTGTAAAATGTACACATGTGTGTACCTCCTAAGTTTTTATTTATATTTGGTTTCAAAGCAAATTATAAGGAAAAAAACTATACATTATAAAACTAAAATTGTATCATTTATTTTTCATCAATCCCAATTCTTTTCTAGACATTATTCAGACCTAACAAAGGTTTAAAAACTTGAAATTCAAATAGTTGAAAAAATCAGGACTGAAGAGGTTAAGTTTAATAAAGAAAAAAGTAATTACAATACTTGGTGCACTTCATGAAAGAAAGTAGCAAGTATCCACATGCATTAAAAAAAATCACTTTAGCCGTGCTCAGAAATTCATTAAAAAAAATGCTATGTAATCTAAACACCTTCTACAAATACACTAGTTTATTCTACACTCACGGATGGATTAGTGGGACTGGTTGTTTTTTTTTTCATTAAATTCAAACAAACAAGAGCTTATCAAGTTTTTAAATAAGTTTTTACTTCTAATCTACACAGAAAGTCGTTCCCTTTTCGAACGAACCCTGCGAAGTACGACATATTCAGGTTTTTAGCCTAAGAAGGTGTTTCGGTGTGCTTGATGGACTATTCGTAACAGTTAATTTTAAAGAATTCATATCTGGTGGCACTGTACATGCAGTTTAAGGTAAACATTTGGATTAATATTTAATTCAAACATTCAGAGTGATTACCTACTGAAAAGGCAGAATATGTGATACGCAATTATGCAAATCCATACGACTCAAGTGAAATCCTGGAAAAAAATAATTTACCTAAATACCAGTCTGACACAATACCAGTCTGAAATTTCACCATCTGATTTCCGTTTTTTCCCGCAGTAGCGAAGATAAATGCAACAAAGCATTGAAAAATAGTGTTGATCTTTTGAATTACATATCCACTTGCTTTGTTTCAAAATCATTGATTTCTTTCACTCCATGATTGAAAGTATGCACACTATATGAAAAATAAGTTATTAAAAAAACAAGAATTGCATATTTAAAATTAAAATTCTGAAAAATGTTTTTGTTGGAACTCAATGTAAAAGAGACAAGGAAAGCAATGTCCGGTCACCTCAAAGAACTAAAAATAATCAAGGATAATTGATGATGTACGGTGTCATATTGAGAAAAAATACACCGCTTCTAGTTGCTTCTCGAAAATGCTTGAAGTGTAAAACAATGTAAAGGAATAATAAACAATGTATTTTAATACAGCATAATTAGATTATTATCAAATAATTTCTAAATTACCCCTAAAATATTGAAAAACACACAACAAACTTTATTAAAAGGGAACACCTAGCTGCCCCTTACGCCAGAAATATATCTCCAACATTCTTCAAGTAGTAAATCTCGAATGAACCGTAAACCTATCTTCATAAATCTTCCTCGAAAAGCACTTTCCATCATCTAAAAGACTTAAATCACGAGATCATCACTATCAACATAACGTCTCGTACGAGACGCAGCAATACATCTCTACTTTTAAAAGCAAAGAGCAAGCTGAGCGTCGTGTTTCAACTGCAGTTGTCCATTTTCATCCAGTCCACTTTATTTTATTCTCTTTATACAGTAAGCCCCTTTGCGGGTGACATCATTTGGCACTCCCTGCCAAGCCTTGTTCTTAGTATTCCGGAATAAATTCGGTGTTCTTTTTTTGCTTCTTTTTCTTTCTCTCCTACCATTAAAGGGTGTTGAAGCAAAAATTCCCATTTGGTCTACGCGTATATCTGTTAAAGAAAGTGCTCCTGATTTAGTGTTGTAGCGCCTGATTTTTTTTTTTTTTAGCGGTGGATGGTATTGCAGGTAGTTTTAGTTCATTGCACTGTGTTGTTTTGATGTTATATATTACTTGTATTGTACATGTAAATTAAAACAAATATAGCTTACAGTTTAAAGAAAGCATCATTTTTTTTCCAAACCGAGTATTTCTTATTCAGTCTTATCAAAATTTGATGACATTCTTAGTTTAAGCAGGGTTAAAATAAATTGTAACAATAAATAATTCAGAAAATAATAATTTACAAGGTAGAAAATATTTTTCGCAAAGTATTCTTCTCTTTTATACTAATCTTTGTTCTCTCAAAATTAATACTGTAGTTCAAATTAATTATTTGCCCCTCCCTTATACTGTACACACACATACACTATATCAACGTTTAAAATTATTTTTTGCAGTAGTGAAGTATAAATGTATTATTTATTTTTTAATAATTTATTTTATGCTCAAAGAGGGACAATAATATGGCCTTCTTATATAATTTATCATCGGAAATATTATTTGTAATTGTAACATTAAATGCAGTCCCCACCTTCGTATGTCACTACCTCACTAACCTACCAAAGATGTTCTAACTGCTACTAAAGGACACATAAAGCTACTTATTTAGAACTATGTCCTTATTTTGGACTCAGCAGTCTGGAATCGGAAGTAACATTGCTGGAGGCAGATGTTCTCTTATAGAAACTAAAATTGCCTAACTGGCAGCTAAATCACATTGGTAAGCTAAATCTATATTAGCTACCAGTTTTTAGGCACCCCTAGCTTCTTCAAGAGAATATGTGCAGCCAGCTCTGTTACTTCCTAATCCACACTGATAAGGTCATAATAAGATCGAAACTGAATTCTCTGGATGGAATAACAGGATTGGTGGTATATTGCATCTGCCTTAGCCATGGCTTAGGGACGGTAACTTACTGCTTAATACGTTGAAGCGTACTAAAGTTACGAAATAAACTTTTTGAGATAAGAATCAACATAAACAAGAATTATCTTTATGTCTGAAGTGGGGGTTTTTTTCTGATTTTGTTCAAACCTAAAGCTGGATTTTATATAACACTTTAAATATCGATGAAATACAGCTTTATTTCAGTGATTCTCGGAAAGCAAATAGATCGTTCACAAACCAGTCGCAAATATTTTCACTCATTCAGAGCAGCTTTCCCTAGCAGCATCATCTCATCGGCCATTCATCGAAACCCGATAAAATTTTCATCGGCCGATGATCCAATATGTCTCATCGGCCGAGCAGAATCCGAGCAGCAAAATCCGATGAGAATACGATGAGATTTGGAGCAATTTACGAGCAGAACAGTTCCGTGCCGAGGAATTTCATCGGGAAACTTGAGGAAGGATATCGTTTACCGATGGAATATAGCTCATCTTATTTTCATCGGGAAAGTTGATCGGAAGGATATCGCTTTCCGATGAAAAGTAGCTCATCGAAAACCGTGCTCGGATACTGATCGGAACGATGTCATCGTGCGTTACAGGATCAGTTTACGAGGATTTTGTTGATCGGCCGAGCAAAATCCGATGAGTTGATGCTACTTGGGTTGCTGCTGGGATAAATTTGAATATTTGTGAACAGTCTCTTGCTCTTCATTTTCTTTCTTGAAACCGTTGAAATGATACTAGATCGTCATCACCGTTTCAATTTTCGACATTCAGCTATGTTTTGAGGATATATATCACCATGTACATTTTGTGAAACAATGAAAACAAAAGTTTGCTATCTTTCGCATATGTTCAGTAAAATACATTCTTTTAAATGTTCTTATTTCAATAGACTTTCTGTAAATGTTTTGCAAAACCGTGTTTTCATCTCAGTGTGCATCTTTTCTGTTGTGGAATTTTGTATAATTTCATGAAAATATGGTGTAACTTCTGCGCGTTATAAAACATACGGAATACATTTTTTTTTTCAAGAAAGTTCCTATATCGTAGTTAATGTACGTGATGTTTTAGCAAAAATGAATATAATTATTGGACACTAAAATTTGTCATGCTTTTTTTATATCGCAAGACAATTAAACGCATTTTTAAATAGGAACTTTGTTGATGATCTCCTAAATGTGCGTATGTCGGCAATTTTACTGCAGAATATAATTTCAAGTACGCTCTCTTTGTAGGGCCGAATGGAGACAAACATTTTCCAAGCACTTCTTCGGAAAGTGAAAAAAAAAAAAAAAAAAAAAAAAACTTTAAAATTTGAAGGTCTTTTGTTTGTACAGGGTGCTTTAATGATGCCCCTATGGATTCTGAAGGTATAGTAAAGTTACCGCAAGCTACAAAATAAATCCGCTTGCAACATCATTTAGGAGCAAAACTCTTTGTTTTTATCTAAACAAGGGTACGAGGTACGGAAAGGTACAATTCAACTACAATTTCAACTTTTCTCGAAACTAAAAATATTGCTTGTTCTTTCTCTAAAGTAAACATGCATTTAAATGCAAGAATCTTTAAAAATAAAAAGTTAACATTAAGATTCAAGCTTTCCCCAAATAAAAAATATGTGCGCAGAACTTATCCTCATGCTACCTGATTTCTAAGGCTGCCTGATGCATTTCAATCCAACTCGAATGTCCCATACCATACTCTTTTTCTCCCATCTACCTTGTCTGCATCTGTAAGTGAAAACCAGTAAAGGAAATCTCCCTTTCCACGGATCCTAATAGAGGAATAGTTATTCATTGAAATTCAGCATTGAAGACAGAGGAATTTGATTTCAACTGGCAAACTGTCCTTTTAATGTGTATTTGAATGACGATGATGAATACAAAACAGCGAACGGAATACGTGACTGCCATGACAATCAGTCCAGCAAGGTATGAAAGCTCCCAGCTTGATGGCATTTAGCATGTTCAAAAAGCGAATTCGTCGTCATGTTTTATTAAGTAATGCTTTGGTTTTACAAAGCAGTCATAGTTTTTTTTATTGCTCACTGAAGCGTTTTTGTTCGGCTTTTTAAATATGTCCGTATACTTCTCACCAGATTGTGGTATGGTTTATCCATTCCCTACCATTATGTTTCTCCAGTGGATGCACACGTATAGCATCTAAAAACAATTTTTATTCAAGTTGCACGTGTACATTATAAGTTGAACATTAAAGTTACTATTCCTTTTAGTGGCCTTACCAATTCCGTGCCAGGTATTTTTGTTTAACAACAACACTCTGTCAAAAATATAGGTTTTACAAAAAAACATCGTAAAGTTTATTCATTTTTTGGGGGGCTCTGTCTAATTTTTAACGCCAGAGACGGGAGAAGTTTTAAACACTCTTTTTGTCTCTTGCTACATTAGAAATGTACGTATAAGTTGTGAAATTAATTTTAATAACTCTTAAACAACCACTGACTTTGGTTGTTTTTGCTCTAAATAAAAATACTTACTGATATTTCTAGGGTACGGGCAGGGCCAGATTACCAATTAGGCACAGTAGGCACGTGCCTAGGGCCTACGAAGGCCAAAGGGCCTACGAAGACCAAAGGTCTTAGGGCTTTGAAAAAAAAATATATTGAAATAAAAATACCCCAAAAACTTATAACATTTTTATATTATATAGTGAAGGTCAAAATAGTATATGTAAATAAAATACGAATACAAAACGTTTGGTTTACTAAGTAGATCCTAAAATAACTCCTTTTTTCGGGGTTTTGACACAGCGAATTCGTGTATTATATCTTCAAAATTAATGCCGCGATCGACATCACGTTCAATACACAGAAGGCCCAGTGACGAAGTTCTCTCTTGACCCATAGTTGAACGCATACAATTTTTTACAAGCTTCAACTTGGAGAATGATCTTTCTCCTTCTGCATTCGAACCCAATATCGAAAAGTATATGCGCAATGCAATATTAACATTTGGGAAACTTGACACAAGTTCATCCTTTATTTGTAATTTGATAAGATCCGTTATAGAGGTAGTTTTGGGGTACAAATTTGAAAAAATCAAATACTCATCAACAAAGTTTTCTTCTAAGTCAGACGGATACATTTTTACCAGAGCTTGAGTCTTAACCTTGATAATGTCCTCGGTCAGTGTATTATCCGTAAGAAAACTAAATGTGTCAGCAAGGCCGGTATACGCAGTGCGTCTCTTTGTCATTTCCTCTGGTTGGGATGTTCATTCACTCGGTTGGAGCACTTTTTTTCATTTCCATTCCCAAAAAAACCTGATGCAGTGCCATAAAAATTCTTGCAATTTTTTAAAAGTAATTGCACTTATCACACACACATCTAAAGTGTTTTACTGTCAAGTGCAATAGTTTTTAACAATGCTATTAGTTATTAAAATGAAACTTCACATAAGTGTTCATTCACTGATTGGTCTATCCCACTGTGCTGTAAATAAAATTGAAAAAGAATCTGTCGTTTAACAAAATTATCCTTTGTCTGAACACTTTCCGAATTAGTTCCGTCCCTTTTGAGTTCCCCTTAAAGTCAATCCTTTATTTTTAGTAAAGATGGAGAACACTTAATTAACAGTATTAACAAAATAACTTTCCGAAAATGAGGGCGGTCTTTTTTTAAAGGGGGGGGGGCGCAATGTTTCCAAAAATCAGGATCATTTTAGAATTGCTGGTTGGTTTTTTTTTTTATTTTTCTCTTTCTGCTTACGCAAAATAGCCGTTGGCAAGCGTTGACATTCTCAATTGCTGGAAATAAAAATTTTGCATCTTTTGTGGGTAGAAACTTTCATGTGCTCAACTCAGATTCTTTTAATACAATTTAAAGTTGCTTCCTAAGTTTGCATAAAATGAAGTTTTTATTTAAATAATAATTTAATGATTAAAACTTTGCTACTGATTTTATCTGTCATTTAACTGTGAAATTCTTAAAAAGGTATATTTTTAGAAAATGTGTAAATAATCAGAGGCAATTAAGGGGAAGAGTAAGACTTTAAATGTCAGGAGATTTGATACTTTTCTCTTCTACTAACAATAAAAAGTGCAGAGAAGGCGAAAAATCAAAGCTGAATTTTTAATGAATATCCTAAAACTGAGAATGTACGGGTTAAAGTCTGAAAAAAATTGCTCACATGACTTATCGTTTTGCTCTTAATAAATTATTCAAAAGTTTTGCTCTATTTGACCACGTAAGGGCTATAAATCTATTATACGCAAACATGTGTTGGGCCATTTTATGAACAAAGTATCAAAAGTAGCAGATTAAAGTCAAGCCTTGAGCACTAAATAAGTGTAAATTAAATAAATTAGGAAATTGCAGTTAAGTGACAATGCTTTTAAGTATAAAGTAAGAAATAATTACAGAGTAACATAAAGGAAGTATAAACGTCTGTCATAATTCCCTTGATGACCCATTATTTAAGTTTCTTCTTGACATTAATGGTTATTTTGTTATAAGGGAAAGCAAAATGTGTTGCTTTGCAGTAATTTTCAAAATGAAGTATTCGTTTTCCCAAGCTGAAAAGTGAAAATTATCACGCGTTCGTTTCAGGTTATTTGACAAAGTAGATTGTAATTGCAGTCGTTACAATACGGCATTGTCCATAAAGTTTAAATTTTGTATAAAATTTTTCAGACATTTCACTGTCTTTTTCTCTAAAAATGAAGATAATTTTCTCTTGAACTCTCAACCTGTTGCTACCAAATCATTGGTTTATTATTAATTGCTGCAAGATGTGTTAGAAGTACTAAAGTACTGTGAGTCCCAGACATCGAATTCGGGCCAGTTTCGTGAAAATCAGAAATACCGTTTAGGGTTCTAAAACAAATTGAGGGTCTCAATCGTATTTATTTATTTATTTATTTTTTCGACTTCAAAAACCTCGATATGTTTCGGCGTTTTATACTCAAAATATGCCTAAATACTGCTTGATAAAAAAATGATATGAACTAAATATTATTTGGTTTAAGTTGCTGGCCTGAAATATTTTAGAGAAATACAGTATACGTATGCAAAGATACCCAAATATTTAGTCATTGGTAATAGGATCCTATAAAAGTTCAACATTTGATGAATGCTGTTCTAGATGACGTAGAACTAAATAAAAAATCGTATTTATAGACACAGTTCAATTATATTTGACAGTTATATTAGAACATGACGAAGCTATATTTTACTAACTTTCATCCATTGACGCTGATGTGCTACAGCATTATCTAAAAATATTACAAATATTTTATGATAACTGCTTGGTGCACTTCGTCCAAAAAATAGAGTATAATTTAAGATGATTGATTTTGATTATTTTCAAAATCAAGGAATTATACAGAACTACCACCGCCAATTATTTTACTTATATTTTACCCGATGGAAACTAACTTTTCGTTAATATTTTATTTAAAAAACATTTAAATTCCTAATTTTAGTCAATAACATGCGTCTTAAAAAATCAGGTAAATCACAGGAGTCCGTGAACGCTTAATACTTCTACCCTATAAAAATTTAGACTCATATGCTATGCCTGTTTTCTTTTCTTTTCTTTTTTTTTTTCTTTGAAATTCCTGCTCGGTTTGGTCTTAGACACTTGGTCTCAGTTGATTCGTTAAGAAACAGGGCGTAGAGAATGAGAAAATTACGAAAATAGTCCATTTAAAGCATTTTGATGAAGCTAAACTGCACTAAAATTCTAACAAAAGAAGTCGGAAACAAAACTAATGTATGAATAAGAAAATCGACTTTCTGGCCATCTCCGAAACCGAGTAAAGGATTTAATATTGCATGAAAAAGCAAAAAAATTACCTTTTATGAAGTAAAGCAAAATATAAAAATATATTCACCATTTTTGTTTCGAAATAGATATGTTTCCAAAAAGATTGTATCAAAAAATAACTTTCAAAATCTTGAATAACAAAATTATTTAATGTGTTTTGAAACACTATATTCATAAATAAATTTAATCATGCTTTTCATACGCAGCCTTTTAAATTGCATTCATCTTTACCCATTATTGACCCTCCGCAATTCGCGGCATTAACTTCGCATTTAACTTGCGCAGTTCCAGCTCGAAATTAACCACATTAGCGAGCTCCATCCCGAGTTGCAGCATTCAGGTTTCTCAAATAATAATTTTATAGCCCCAACCTAAAGTGGGCTTTCAAAATTGGTAAGAGACCGCCAGCGCCCTCTTCGCAGGGAGTCGAAACTGCCTTTTGGTGTCATTAAGGGGAGGCTTCCAAAACCACAGGGTTGTGCGAGACAGTTAATTGACCGCGGAGGCATGTGACACATACACTAAACCGTCCGCTAATGGTTGTTAATTTCTTTTCTGGAATTCGGCCTAGGACCCCCCTCCCCCTCCCACTCCATGCGCTTACCGAGCTCGCGATCGGATTACGTCTTTGCAGCTGGGGAAACAAAGATGAGAATTAAATGGAATTATCGCTGTACCAAAGATCTGTTGATTAAGAGGATGTTTTGGAAATTCTGAGGATACATAAAATCATTTGACGAAGTGTTTTGTTTGAAGGATAATAAGGGGATTTACAATATCGTTTACGTCATAAAGCAACTAATAGCCTGACAAATTTAAAAGTTCGTGAACAAGTTTAATGTTAAGGCTCTAACAATAACGCTGATTCGAGATACAGGAAAAATTGACTCTAAACTTACTCCGTGAAAAGAAAACACTGTGATACCTTTTATTAGGTTACAAAGCAGCAAATTGAAAATTTTTATTGTTGGTACTCTCTCTCTCACAGAGAGAAAGAGAGAGAGGTTGATATTGAAAGGATTTAAGACAATGAGCTAAACTTAATAAGAGAAGGCAAAAAAAGAGAAATAACCTGGGGGAATACGGAAGTACATGCATTGTACTGAGAGCTCATTTATAACATCCAGAGTCTGCAGTATATTCCTTATTGTGGACTCGGCCGTCTCTAACAGTCAAAAGGCATGTAGTTCAGCCTCTGCACTGGCTTAAAAGAGGTAACTTACTACTTATTACCTAAGCTGTAACTTCAATCTACAAGTTGACGCTTCCGACAACTTGTGACTGACAAGACTTCCGCTGGCTGTGTTAAATTTGCTTTAGCTAACAGTTTCTTGGCTTCCTAAGATTTAATTTAGATGACAACTCTTTCTTGCTCGGTGATTGGGTACTCCAGAGTGGCAAATCCATAATAAGGACGAAACTGCAGTCTCTTGATGTCCTAATCGGGCTATATTTTGAAGTCTTTTGGTATTTTATACGGCCGATGCAAATCTTTTTAAATTCTTCTGAAGTGACAAAAGATGTTGATTCTACAACTCCAATAAAATTAGAAAAATAATAGACATTGTTCATCAGAACACATTAAAAACAATTATCAATAAAGTGTATTTTGTTTCAGTAATGGAAGATTGTTTGACACATTTAGTGTCCTTTACTGATACGTTTTCCAAAAACATTATAAAAAATGCAACATTATTAAAAGTCACCTAATCAGTTATGAAACACAAAACATATTTCTTTAATTCCTTGCATAAGCCAATTTGTTTAGTGGCGGTTTATTGGAAAGCAGATACATATGCTTAAGAAAAAAATTGGAGCGATATTTCAAAACCCATTTTACGAGATAATAAATCTAATGTTATTTCATTCCCGCTCTTCAAATTTCAATTACATTTCGGTTTCTATAAAATGCAGAATATGTTTTTCAAACGGCTTTGACGTATCTTTCAAAGGTAGGTGTACGTGAACAAAAGGAAACAATAAAGTTATTGACGGAGATAAACTTGGGAAAATATTACTTTGTGTAAGGCAAATACCAAGCATAATAGTTATACAGAGATTTTTAATGACATAACTTGTACTCAACTCTCTAAGCAGGAACAGTTTACCATTCTTCCTTATTAATAGCGAGACTAATTGTCAATATACATTTACCTGTCTAGACGTGAAGAACAAACAGAATTTTCAAAAATGCTTTCTAGTTAAATGATTTTTCTTTTCTATAAATGATTTGATTCAGCAATGAGTAATTTATAATAAGAGTAATTTTAAAACCTTTTTTTGTTGCACATGTTTCCGGTAGTCATTTAAGTCACTGTCCTAAAATTATTCACACATGCAGTCACGTAAGCACTTGTTTAGCAAACGATGCATTATATTGAATCACACGGTGCATTTTTTTCCTTTCATTTCTTGCATATGCACAAGTCTTTTTCTTTTAATCGTATGTGTAATATTTGATTCTACTTTTACTTTTTGACCTGATGTTCCTTGATTTTATGACTTTAAATATCATGCCTGTTATAAATATTTTTAAATTTTCGCAATTCTTGAAGTTTCCCTCGGGGCGTTAAAAGTGCATTTAATAAATATAATGTGTAATATAAATTTAGATATATTGTATGAGTAATATACAGTTAAATATTTATTTATGCAATTATCCTAATAAAATGGAAGAACTAAGAACCTTGTTAACGTAAAGAGTTAAAGAAAGTGTTAGAGATATTCAATTTAGTTTATCCGGACAGCAGTTCATAGTAGTACCAGATTTTTTTTTGTGATTTTTTAGTGTTGATAAAGTAAAGCAGGTGTTCGAAACCACATAAATATATTCTTTTGGGTTTAAAATTGTTTATGTTTATTTACACTTTATGGGTAGTATACTTTTCCATATTTTTCACAATAAACAAAAGTTTACCACAAATCACAAACATGAAACCCATTTTTGAACTTCTAACCAAAGAAAATTGAAAGGATTTAGGTTCACTACTAACGGCTAGGATAAGCAGAATCTCCAATTTCCTCGATTCATTTTTAAGTTACAAAAGCGTGTGCTAAAAAATTTCCTTAGATTTCTAGGTAATAAAAATCCATTAGCAGTACGTCATTGCGAAAATAAAAGCGAAACGTTTCAGAGCTAAAACCTCAAGGAAAATACCGAAAGGAATGAAGGAATTCGCATATTCGATTATTCCAGACACATACCCACATTTTCTCGAATAAAATTTGCTAAGCCCCGCGAGACTAAAGCAAAACAATTCTGCCCCATCCAGAATTTGATTTTAGAATTGCTTGATATGCCGTCTTCGCAATCAGACGAAGAACTTTCTGATGTTTCGTTCGTCTGCGTTTCGAATTACCATTCGAATTATTAAAAATCTTTAAAATATTTTCGAACTTAAATTGCCATTTTTGGGGAAGCAGTACTGCGCGCTGCTCTAAAGCGTTATGGATGTTTTTATTACTTCTGTTTACCTTATCAAATCATTGTTCCCTCGGGAGTATGAAGTTTTGTTGAAGAAAAGTGCTTTATTTACTAAATTGAAGTCGACAGGAAAAAAGCGAACTGTAGATTATTTATTTATTTTTTTTATCACTTCGTTTTCTAAATATATATTTATTCTGAAAACTATTGACATGTGGGAACTTAACTTTGAAAAATATATATTTATTTATTCATGCTCTGCCAAAGAAAGAAATGACAAATATTTTCTTAACGTATTTGGACTAACTAACACTAACACAAATTTTACCCTAATTGTAAGATTTGTTTTTCGTAGGGTCACCCGGGGCAATTCCTGGTCAGCAAGTTTCTGGGGTAATTCCTGGTCACAGTCCTTTTTATGTCTTAATAATCCTTCAGCAAAATGAAAAAAATCCCAGAGGTACTCTGAACTATCTTCATTGCAATTCATTACGTAATTATGAGTTGACTGTATATTTAGTTTGAAAAAAAAAATCTTTTTAAAATCGCTTGTTAAATTTCGTAAAACAAGATTGGCCTTAGTTTTGATACATTTGTACAAAGATCGTGATCAAACTCAAACTTCTGAATATTTTTCTTTTTCGTTTTTTTGGTTGAATTAGGTACCATGTCAGTTACTGAAAAATAGTTTTGGATTTACCATTATTGTTTTGAATAATTTGCAGGAAGGCTCCAAATAATGCCCCTGGCTACTGGGGTAATTCTTGGTCAGTGGGGTAATTCCTGGTCAGTCCTTTTTTTAATATTTATGGATTATTATTTCACCTATTATTGACATATGTTATTGATTTAAACTATATGTAACTCTGTGAGCCTTAACTGCAAAGTTAACTGTAACCGCAATGTAACATTCTTATCTGATAATGATAAGTATACAATATACTGAATTTTTCTTTGTTAAATTTCATCCAATTATTTTATAAGTTTTAATAATTATTCTTAATTATTCTAATTAGAAAAATGCTTAATTGTAACTGCATTGTACTATTCACTTAACTGTTCAATGATAAGTATACAATATACTGAATTTTTCTTTGTTAAATTTCATCCAATTATTTTATAAGTTTTAATAATTACTCTTAATTATTCTAATTAGAAAAATGCTTAATTGTAACTGCATTGTACTATTCACTTAACTGTTCACCTTAACCTGTTCATAACAGACAGAAGCATGTGCTCAGTGTGTATGGTGCATGTGCACCGTATTTTTTATGGACCTATTTATTTGGTAGGTGAAGATTCATTCACAACAGATATAAAAGCTGTAGCTATTGCATACAAAATGTATAAAAAGTATTTTGGCTAAGTTCTATTAAGTAAAGCTATTATGTTGAAAACAATTGCATTCTTCCTTAAAAAAACTAAATACAGTGTTTAATTAGCTATATATATAAATAAATTCTTTATCTAATTAGTTTAATAACTTGTATCAATAATGTGCTCACAAAATGTATGCATTTTCATCAATCATTTGAGTGACCAATAATTGCCCGTAAGTGGCCAGGAATTACCCCATCTCTGGGGTAATTCCTGGTCACTAATTAACGACAATTACTCAAGTTCATTATGTATAGTTGATAGCATGAATATTTTATTCAATGGACATCCCAATGTGCTTCCTCCATACCAAAATTTGTAACTCTAACTTAGATAGATTTTGTGATAATTGGATGTTAATGCTTTTTGACCAGGAATTACCCCAGGTGACCCTACTAAGTGTATTTTTCAACGAACAAATAATGCAGTAACATTATTTGTAAAATACAACGTTGGATAACCTTAATTTGTTTTTCAAAACAATGGTATTTATTCAATAATATACTGCTATTTGGGGTAACTTAAAATATATGAAAAACGTATAATAAAAATGTTTTTTTTTTATCTTCTTTTATAATTGTAAGAGACGGGAGATTTTACTATTATGCACTCAACCTTTAGTTTACAGCTTTAAAAAATTCCTTTTTCTATAAGTTGTTACATTGAATGAACTGTTGAGTGGCTGAATGGATAGATTGTTACTGTGTACCAATAGAAATTTCAACAACTTTAAACTAACGTGCTAGAGTTGCTTCAAGCCATTAACTTGCTTCAAGCCAAAGGTATTGAACAATACAAAAAGATATTGATATTTTTCTGAACTTGCTTTAAATAAAAAGCTGAAAATTGTTTTTTTAATTTTGCTAGCAGAAAAACGTCGTCCTTTTTACAATTTACAATTTCAGTTGATGTTAAATATACTGAAAATATGAATTGATGCAAAGTTAAGTGTGCAGTATCCTGAACATATAACAAAACAATTCAGTATGTTGCAATCTTTGGAATTTGAACTAACTTAATGAAAAATCGCACAAAAAGAAAAAAAAAAACTGTGGATGCATTTTTCCCAATGTAACTGCACACTTTTATTTATTTAAGCTTCAATTTTCGTTATAAAATTCAGCTTTTAAAATTTCTTAAAACTCAAAAATTTAATAATAAAATCAGTACAATAAATAATCCCAACAAATACCATTGAGTCAAACTAAAGCACATTTTAATCACATACGGTTTGCTTGGGGCAAATGTATACAAGGATAGTTATCGCTAGTGGTCTCTCCCTCTCTCAGGATTCCTGTGAAAAAATTGTGACGTTTCCTTAAAGCTCAGTCTGTGTGTGTGTGTTTTGATGATTTTTTAAAATGCATTTTCTTTTCATACATTTACATTTATTTGATTATTGTACGGGAAATTTTACGACAGAACCTGTATTGTTCCTACGTTGTTTCACCTCCCTTTTCGTTTTACTCAGTAAATAGCACTTGCTTATCAAACGCTAAATACCTCATTTGCCTTAAAATTCTATTAAAAAAAAAATGTTATAGTAAATTCTTTTAAGCTCTGCTTATACCTTTTTTTCACAACTTTTTGTGCTCGTGATTTCTATTTTTCGCGTTTTAGTAATCTTACTACTATTATATATGCGAAAGTTTGTATGGATGGATGGATGTATGGATGGATGGATGTATGTATGTTTGTTCCTCTTTTAGGCAAGAACTACTGAATGGATTTTAATGAAACTTTTACCATAATGTAGCTTATACATCAGAAAAACACATAGGCTATAATTTATAACGATATTTGAAAAAATTCGATTGGTAGGGTTTTTTTCATTTCAATTTAAGGTACATATTTCGCATAAATCCGCGAAGGCTTCCAACAAACTAATTTAGTATTTTGTGCATCATCTCAACTCTCTGTCGATTGCTAGAATTGCGTGTATCATTTCCACTTCTCGCATTAAATTTTCAAGGCTTTTCTCAAGTCAAATTAAAATGCAATTTTTTTTTTTTTTCAGCTTCATGGTTAATATCCAGGCTTTTGCATAAACATTGGAAACGCTCGCACGCCCGCTTTCTAACGAGCTTTTACCATGATTTGTATTTTAAAACATTTTGTAGTCTTAGTTGTTAGTAGAATATTTATCCTTAAGCAATGTGTTTTTTATTATGCTTTGAAACGTGCAAATATTATTTTGTAGAATAAATTGTATTCCTTTATTAGTAAATTGTTCACTGCATCAATTATTTTCGCGAGTTTTGTAAACATGTGTTTTACAGTATCGGTAACGTAATCGCTTGAAGAGATTGGCAACTAATAAATGGATTAGGTTCATTATTTTCCAATTTGATGGAGCTTTAAATACAATTTAACGGCATTTCTTAAATTTGTTCGTGTTGATTGGCCACTTTCTCGGGGTGCTTACAATTGGCAGTTACTTAGTATCCAATCAAACAGGAATTTTGCCAAATTTGTTACAGAAAGATTTTAATAACTGAGATTCTCGGCGATTTTTTCAACTGACACCAGTTTTTGTGCTAAAGACTACGTAATAATACTTTACATTTCACACGACGTAACCAAAATAAAACGATTATTATCTGATATTTATCGACTGTGGCAAAATCTTAGTCATCGATATAATACTCCCACATTTGAAAAGTTGAGTTTTTTTTTTCTTTTGTTGACCGATTCCGTATGTATCCATTAAAAACCTTTTTAAAATTATGTCAAAACTTGAAGTAATCCGCATACTAAATTAATAAAACCCTTAAACAAGACTAAAATTACCATTAAGTTGCGTTTTTGCACAAATAATTGTCAAATGTTCCGATTAATTTCGAAATCATTTAGGACAAAAACATTTAGCGTCATTTTATGGTCAGCAATTGTATCTCAGCATTTCATGACTATTTCTCAGTGACAAAAATTAGTGACATAATATTTAATGTACTTTCATAAAGTAGGGAGGGGAGCAAATTTATCCTAGGTAACAAAACAGTTACCGCAGAATTTGGCAACATTTTAAAAATCGTCAAAGCAGTGTGTTTTGAGTTCTTTCAGTTCAGGGAAAAAAATAACCAAAGTTGAGTATAAATTGTTTCTCAATATTATTATTGACCTAGGCAACGCCGGGTATTTTTGCTAGAAATAATATATTTTCATAAATTAGGGTGGGGAGCAAAATTATCCTAGGTATCCCAAAACTATTACCACAAAATTTGGCAACATTTTAAATCGTCAAAGCGGTGTGTTTTGAGTTCTTTCAGTTCAGGAAAAAAAAAACTCAAGTATAAATTGTTTCTCAATATTATTACTGACCAGGCAACGCCGGGTATTTTTGCTAGTTACCTTATATTTGAAAATGTTATAAATCCTTCAAGTGTTGTACATTTACAATTTATTGAATGTGGCTTTGGCGTTGGAGATTCAATCCTGTTTATTAATGTAATTAAATTATTTTTAAAAAAAAAGCTCGAAAATAAAAAAAAAAAAAAAAAAAAAAAAAACAGGAAAGAAAATGAGAATAAATTTACAATAAAAAATCGCTATTTATTTTGCTTGAAGCAAGGTTTCATTTGTTATATTATTGCTATATCAAATTTAACCATTGTATCAAAACTTATTTCAGAGTTAAACTTTATCCAAGAATAAATGTGTTTCTTCAATAAAACAAAAGTAACCGCAGCACGACAAACAATGACTAGCTTTTGTTAGCGGATTAAGGGTTTTCCTGTTATCCTTTCTTGCTGTTAAAATGCCGCTTCAAATTAAATTCCTCTCTCCTTTCACCTCGATTCACCAAAAGAAACTGTTGCCAAAAGCAGCCGAGAAAACAGCATCCATGCTTTTCATTACTCGAGATGCCATTCGTGAGCAATGTTGAATCACGGCTTTGCCTCTCTGTGAGAAAACTTCCACCCGCTGAGAAAACTCTACTACTGTATCTAGTGGGGTGCTAAAAAGGCCGACATTCATTTGGAAGAAAGCCTTGGAGAAAACTATCCATGTGATCATCGATCGTCAGTAGCTCCCTCCCTGGTGTTAACCCCCCTCCCCTACCTCTCCAACGGACAGCGGTCAAGAATGCTAGGTTTCTTTTACCTTTTTTTTTTTTTTGGAAAGGAAAATGGCCGTGTGAAAGAATCCTCCAGACTTTTTCTCACATGCAAAAATACTTATTCGATTGCAGTTATTCATTTTTTTTCATCGATATCGAAGGACAATGATTTTGAAAAGGATGATCTGTTTTTGATGCTCGGAGAAATTCTTTAAGATAAATGCGAAAGCGGTATTTGATAGGAAAACTCGTTCGTAAATTTTGTGAGAAATCCAGGAAATTTATTATTATTATTATTTTAATTCCATCAGCAAAGTTTCTATTCAACTTATTTAAACTTGATTTTTTGAACTCATTGAAAATTAGAAAATGCATTAGATACGGTAGTACAGGCTTTAATACATTGTTCGTGAAGACGCTTGAAACAATTTTTGTTTTGTGAGATTTTGTTTAAGTAGTATTCGTTACAAGTGTAAACGGTTTGTTTTTACGTGGTTTTATCACCAAAGTACGTATCTATTTGAAGACACTTTTTTTCATCCTAGATTGGAAATAAACAAATTAGTACGTTAAAATAGTGATTTTTCATTTCATAAAATTTTATTTATATCAGCGACATAAGAGAGAATTGAACAGTCTATGGAATGTAAAAATTTACAAATCATTTCAGATACGTGTTTTAAAGTTACATAAAACACATCTTCAATGCAACGAAGTGTGTCCTTCAGGATGAAAAGTCAGCCGAGAAAAGTAATGCGGTGGAACAGATAACAGTTTAAATAGTATAAATTGGAGATTAGCAACAAACAAGACAAAATGATACTTAGAGCCGACATTTTTTACATAATTTCATCATGAAAAAACAGTTAAGTAATAAAAATCCAGAAACTCCCACCGTTTTCAATACAAATGAAATGATTTTACACCATTTAAATGTAATAAGATGTCTTTTCATCCATTTGATTGATGCCTCATTGTACATATGCTCAATTCTTTTGAGCTATAAAGGGGCTCATTGTAGTTTCAAAACGCGTGCCTAAAATATTTTGCAAAGTTTCATTTATTGCATTCGTTGTTTAAACTATTTATTTCATTTTAGCATTAAGGTATTTATTTATTTCTTCGATTAAAAGTCAATGTATTATCAAATGATTTTGGTGAATTAAAATGTTCATTAAATTATGGGTTATATCCGGATTGCTGCTGGTTACGAGTTTCGTTATCGTATGTTAACGTTTTTCCAACAAGACTGCGTATTAGCTCTTTATTTTTTGCTTATACAGTATATTCCCCATGGACTAGTATATATTCCTTCATGCAGCACAAATATCAGTGGATGCCATTAGCCATTAAAATTTTATTTCAAAACTTCCAACTAGGTTTGACACATGTGCCCTGACGGTTTGAACAATACAAGAACTTTAACTTAGCATACAACATCCAAGCCAAATAGATACTAAAAAGAGTTTTGAGATGCCTCATGATTGTACCATATGTGAATTGACAATTTTATTTCTTAAAAATCGCAGATTGCTGCAGGGTTAAACTCGCGAATTTTTTTGAAAAGTTTATTTCATACTGGAACATCATTCTTATATCAAAGACTTAATAAACAACCTGTAGATTGACGTCTAGATTTAATTATAAATTTATTCATAACGCATTATTTGACTTTTCATAAATACGTTTTATTTCAGTTGGTAAAGGTTAAAGTTTTTCCTCAAACTGTGAATGCACCAAATCATAATTTTAAGTTTTAATATTCACTTACAAAATAAATTTCGCATTCTCATCCATCACACGTTATGAGTTTTTTTTAGAGCTTTAAATAAAACAAACAATTATAAGTTAGTAAACTGACTTTATCTAGTTAATAGTGAAATTTGCCCATCGATAAATACAATAGTTAACCTAAAAGAGCTTCTTAAGCGATTGCAAAATGCATTCATAGCTTGTTTAAAATCGGAAATAATGTTTCTTTTTACGTATGAAGTATAACAAACTAATGGTTTGGAAGCAAAATACTGAAAGGTTATGATTTATGTGATAGATATTGTAATAATGTATCGTGATTTATACGAAAAAGTAAAAGTCGTTTAAGATTATTAATAACCGAATGTAATTATACTCCGAGTGAAGGTTTGTCAATCATTCAATGCACGAGGGATTGCTCTCATCTGCCAAATGTGGTTATTTCTTTCTTATACCTAACGAAATACATAAATCTGGTACTGATTTTTCCTGAATAGAATATTTCATGAAAAATTTGTTGTTTGGCCACAGAATTGGTTAATCTTATAGAAAAATAAACGAATAAACGATATATTTTTTAATGAATGTATAATAAACGAAAATGAAAGAAATCGCATACACTTAATTTAAAAAAAAACTGTTAAACTAGCTGTTATTTGTTGAATTTGTGCACCCACTTGTATACTCAGGGAAAAATAAAGACATTAAATTTTGATATTCAGTTTAGTAAATGCAGTACATTGTTTTAATGCTTTAAAATGGCTGAGGCTGACGTTAACATCCTTTATTTTATTATTCCAGTTCATTAAATAGCGTCTGTCTTAAGCTTTTTTCACCTTTCGCAGCAGGTTTAAGGGCTTAATGGAAATATTTGAATTGTTCAGAAAAAATGGAAATATAAATAATCGTTCAAACTAATTGAGATAAATTTTGAAAAGTTGATGTGCTGACTAAATTAAAAGTGAAAACTACCATTACTTCCTCGTACGTTTATTAAATCAACGATATTTTCCAATTACTCAAAAGAATTGCGGGTATGTACATTTGTACGCTTGTTGGAATTAATAATTATAAAATGCATCAACTTTTTAGATGCTTTTTGCCTTGAACAAATCCGGTATACATATGGGACATTATATTTAGTTTAAAATGTAGAAAAAAGGGAAGATTTTTTTTAGTCTATATTGCGCAAAAACAACATGGAACATGTCTGAAAGAGCAAAATGCACTCTATATCACATTTAATTGAGCAAATGCCAGCTTAAATCGCAGCACTTATAGTGTTTTAAAAAGCGAGGAAGAAATGATTTTTGAAAAGATTAAAAAAATCGACCATTTACCACAGATTGTACGAGAAGCTCACTAAATATAGCGCATTTTACGCAAAGTTTGAAACTGAATTATCATTACTAACTTGAAGATATCTTCAAACAATTATTTGTCCAAGCCTGCCATTTAAGAGGAACAGGAAGCCACTGCCCCCGGCATTAAGAAAACCATGTATATACATGTACGTCAGTGGTTTTTTTTTTTTTTTTTTGCTGCTTTTTTTGTATAGTTTACATTGATTTTACATCCTTGCCCCTCTCCCCTTTTAAAGAATTTGAAAAGAAGGGCCTGATGAAAACGTATCCAAGGAACAATATATTTTTTTTAAACTTTAAATTAGGTTTTCAGTGTTTTTTTTTTTCGTCAAAGTTGATTTTATTTCTCTTTTGAAATTGAAAGCAAAAATTTATTTTAAATTGTAGACGGGGAAGGGGGGGGGGGGCGTAAATAGTCTTGCGAAACATCCGAAACATTTGATGAATGTTTACTGTTGCCAGTGTGGTCAGAAGTAACGATGATTGGCTGTTTCACTCTTTTGTGTCCGATCTGGGAGCACCTAAAAGTTCGATTGTCTGGAATAGAACCACCATTAGTTTCTCCAAATTTGAAAATGAGCACAAAATAAATAACTTTGCACACTTAAAGTTAGAAAAGAGCTTTATTTTAATCTTAATTATAATAACACTAGCTAACCCGACGAGCTTTGGTCCGCCTTAAGGGCAATAAATAAGCAAATTTTTGAATTTATTAAGTTTTTTTATTAGAAAATACAAAAAAAAGCACCTACATTAATCATTCATTATTGCTTCTGTATTTTAGTACATAGTTTGCTCTTCACTTAAGTACCTTGTGATACACAACATTTTTTGTTTTATTATCAGGCGCAAAAACAAACAACGCAGATGGTCTTCCGACCCGTGAACATGCCACATATAATTGACCATGGGAAAAACAGTGATGTTCTATATTCAAACCACAAACTTTTAAGGATTGGCCTTGTGCTTTGTTGATGGTCATGACAAATGCAAGGCGGATCGGAAATTGAAGTCTTAAATTCAAACGGCTTTTCGGTTGGGATCATCGGGATCCTCGGAATGAGAACTTCCTCCCCTTTGAATTTTCCTTTCAGTATTCGGTACAGCCGTTCTTAAGTTATAAATATTATAACTAACACTACTTTCTTTTATATATATATAGATTTGCATCACAAAAAAGTCAACACTTAATACACCGGTAACTCAAAACCTATTTTACTGCGCTCCAGAAGCTGTCAGAACATGTGCTTTATGTCGTTCGGCGACAGAGGCTCGAAAAAGGCTTAGTTAAAAAGATAATTTTTCGGACTGCTTATCAACTGACTGCTCCATCCATAAATTCATCCAACCAAACTTTTGTATACATAATAGTAGTAAGAAGAACAACCTCTTTAACTGCAGTCCAGGAGCTATCCCAGCAAACGCGTCCACCTCTCAGCCTAAGAGGCGTAATAACTCTTAAGTGACAATCGTTTCTGACAGCTTATCACATATAAATTTCAAGGGCAGTAACGCATTTGTTTATAATTTACTTCACAGAAAAGTCAAATAACACTCAACGCACCGCTAACTTACAACCTGTTTACTGTGCTCCGGAAGCTGCCTGCCAGAACGTGTGCTTTATATCGCTCAGCCATGGAGGCGTCAAAAAGGCTTAGTAAAAAGGGCTAAGTCAATAAGACATTTTTTCTATTTATGTAACTGACACACATAAATTATAGCCTATGTCCGTTTCCTGGCTCTAAGCTACCTACCCATGAATTTTTAGCCATATCGGTACATCCGTTCTTGAGTTATAAATAGTGTAACTAACACGACTTTCTTTTATCTAATATATAAAATTCTCGTGCCACAGTTTTCGTTGCCATACTCCTCCGAAACGGCTTGACCGATTTTGATGAAATTTTTTGTGCTTATCCAGTATCTATGAGAATCGGCCAACATCTATTTTTCATCCCCCTAAACGTTAGGGGTAGTCCACCCCTTATTATTTTTTTTTTTTGTTCGCACATAACATCTGATCTACTGAACCGATTTGGACGATTTTTTTTAATCGATAGGAGATGGTGTAACTTAGGTACCATGTACTCATATGACGATATTTAATCACTAGGAAAAAAGTTATGACCGAAAAACTAACATTTCATGTCATTTAAAACAATATGTGTTATCGTAAATCCTTACTTCAATGAGCAACCCGATGGTCAAGTGATTATGCGCGTCAGGTTGAAGTTCCTGATGGAATGAGATCGAATCCAGGCCCGCAAGGATTTTTTCGAACAGCTGCATGTTTTTTTTTTTTGAATGATTTTAATGATTGTAGTGTCCTTATGCAGGTACATCCCCTCATGGGGATCTACCCCATATTTTTTTATAGTACAAAATGATAGTTTTGGTCGGATCTTTGTTAAAATTGGCAATGTGGTCCTTCGATGCTGTAGAATTTTCTTATGGACGTTTGCGCCATTTTGGGGGGCTTTGAATCGATTGTGGCAATAAATGATCTTTGATTTGCGGCACTTATATTATTTTTTCAAAAATTATATACACTATCAATTATATTATGTTAATTTTTGTACCTTTATAAAATTCTGTATTTTATACCTTGCATTTACGTCAAATTCAAGGTAAAATTAAAAGTCAAAAATTCTGAAGAAGATTTATATATATAAATATATGTTAAAAATTAAAGTAACTATTTTTTGTGATTTTCATATTGGTTGTGACCAAAAAACATCATTACAAACAAATAAAATGTATCAAACACCATGAGTGTTGAGTTATTAGGCAAAATCTGCCGTGTAAAGTTTTTTTTTCCACTGCGAGAGGGGGGTGTTATGAACGACCATTAAAGTGACACAAATTTTTAAAAAATAAAGGTTGGATCTCCAATTATCTTGCTTCGTAATTTGAACCCGCCCCGGCTGTGTAACGGTACGCGATTAGTCATTCAAAAATTAATGAAAAACGTGATCGAAGCCAGGATTTTAAATGGCAAGTTCAGAGGTGAAAATATACTCATACCACGGATTCCTATTATACCTACAGATGTGCCAATTCAATTCAAACGTATTTAGTATCTGATTAGATTGGCATTTGCAATGACTATCAACAAATCCCAAGGTCAAACGATGTCTGTTTGTGGCTTAGATTTGAGAACACCATGTTTTTCACACGGACAATTATACGTGGCATGCTCTCGAGTGGGTAAACCATCCAGTTTGTTTGTGTTAGCTAAAGATGGACTAACAAAAAATATTGTTCACGCTATAACATTAAGAGATTGATATTGTTTAATAGTGTTACTGTTGTAATTGTTTAATTAATGATATATAACTTTAAGTAATAAATTATAATAACTTAAAAATAATGTTTGCCTTTTGTTATTTTTATATTCCCTCATCGTTCACAGCGCTCCATGCTTATTTCACGCATATACCACATTCTTACATACATACAATATACACATTCTAAAATACATACATACATACTTACAATAAGCAAGCTATTTTTTGTCTACACTAGAAATTACTAGGAAATTATTTATATGGCAAAACAACGTTTGCCGGGTCAACTTGTATATATATAGAAGATATATATCTGAGTAGAGTTAATTTTACAAGACATAATCCTACGTCAAGAGGCGTAACAACAACTTTCAGACAGTAAAACTGCTTCACTGCTTTATTCATCTTTGTTTGTGAATCCAAACCAGCTCTTCTACGTTCTTATACAAGTTATTACATAACTTGCCATAGTTTAATCCCCTGCACAAACAAATTACAAATTTAACATTCACTACTCTTTAAATTCTGTGAAAACATAAAAGCTAATTGGAAAATCTGCAGCGGCGTTTAACTTTTAGTCCCGGGAAATATCTTCCATTGAGGCGTCAAGAAAAATGTACTTATCACATTTTAGGCACAATACCTTTTGAAGAAGTCATTTAAATCAAAGCTAAAAGCTCCCGATAACTGAAGGCATTCAATTCGTAAGAACCAGAATAATAAACACTCCCATTCTCTTCAATAAATTAACACCCAATTACTTCTACATTTCAAAATAAACACTCAATTTGTGATCGCGTTATTATCTCCGAGATGAAAAATCGTTAGAGAAAGCCTTAAACTGGAAAACTTCCGTTCTTGAATAAGGCGGCAAGTATCCCGATCCACTTTCTTGAGCACAGTTTTATCGCCTCGATGTTAAAAATATCTTTTCAAAACGGATTTTTATTTAAAGTGGGGAAATCGATTGAAGACGAATTTTCCACTTAGTTTTTGAAGGAAGCAAATTGCCTGGCAAACGACGGGATCGCACCTAGCGTGTTATGGCAAATATTTTCTGCTCCTAAAATGCCTTAGCATTTAAATTGAATTCAGGGTAATGATAAAATGGCAGTTTACATAATTTGAAATTTATAGGTTATTTACGACCTGCCACTAGATTCTTGAAATGAGAATTCGCATTATTAATACTTTGTGCGAGTGACTGTGATGAAGTAATACTCAACCATATAATTTAAAACTGTTTCTTTGCTAATAAATAAATACTTTAGATGACAGTATTTACTAAGTAGAGACTGCCCACACGCAGTAATAATCGACTTACGATCTATCTGTTACCCGGATGTTTGTATAATGAAGCTATCACTGATGTCTAAAGATGCCTAATAACAAAAGTCAATGATATATTACTTTCAACTGATTCATTACGCGAAGTTTACGAAAGTTATCAATTTCGTCAAGCCTCAAATGCAATACTGCCGCGCTTAGCACAATAGTCGTATCAGCACTTTTTATAAAATAGTATTATTGCCACCAGATAATTCTTTGGGGTGTATTTTACATAAATACAATATTTTATGGTTCTTTAAGAACGAGATTTTTTTTAAATCTGAAAATGCATGATCCGGATCAAATGCATGGCCGCACAAAACTTAATAGTAACACGAGTAATATCTCAGTTTAGAGCTCGACTACAAATATGTACCACTTTTGCGCTTAACATAGCAGAATAGAAGTCCCTGGGCAAAATCCAATGACTGATATTAGGTATATGTCTCGTATTATGTGCAACAGTTATCTACGCTGTAAGTAGTATTTGCTGCAACTAATCTTTAGTAACGGATGTCTAAGATCATTAATAAAAAAAAAATCACCTGCTTTCTTAAATTTTTAACTCTAGGAAGTTTCATTTTAAAACTGTATTGATGCTGATGATTATTTCGGTCATTATTCATTGTTTCATTGAAAAATATTTAAAATAATGCAGATTCTCAAAAAGCGAGACTAGAAGTTCGGATATAACAATTATAAACGACGTAAGTTTCGTTGAAATTTACAGGGTCAATGGTGCAAAGCAGTAGCGTACATAGACTTATGTTTACTCACCCGCAAGATTTGTAAACGTGCCCCCCCCCCCCTCCGTTCCCCTATTAAATAATTAAAACAAATTTGCCGTGTAACTCATTGTGCTATTTTTCTAGATCGTGCGTCCTCAAACCTCGTGCCCCCCCCCCTGGCGCCGCGGGGGCTGAGGAGGTGCTTTGCACTCCACTGGTGCAAAATACACAGCATCAATGCAATATGTGGACATCGATGTTTTTTTTTTTTTCTTTTTCAGATTTTTATGTAAAAAAGGTTATTTTTCTCAATTATTGGTTCTGCTTTTAGAATCCAGATGTATTATTTTTTTCGCACAAATGGTTCACACAAATACTGAAGTACATTGTGCAAAATTTTCAATTACAAATGCTTGTTAATGAAGCCTTTTGCTACATGACACCATCAAATCTATCATTCAATTCGTTTATCACATTGTTAATGGTTCGTTATATTAAACAAATACGTTCTATAAGTTCTCGTAGCGTTTTCAGCATCAGTGCTGATAAACAGTTTTTGGAGTAACTCCATTAAAAGAAATCATATGGAATGGGCAACGAACTGGATCACATATTAGCTGTTTGTCTTGCAATAAAAGGCTCACAAATAGTGCATTCTGTACCTGAACAAAACTTGTTACATTGCTCTTTTGATTCTTGTGTCACTTATTGTGCCTGCCACCTTGTTCAGTGATCAGAGAAGTCTGAATGGGATGGGGAGGTCCTGAGTTCAAATCCCGTATCGGGCGTGAATTTATTTTCTCTCTTCTTTCTTTGTTCTTTCTCTGTCTAAATGTGTGTTGTGAATAGCTACCTGCCCTACAAACGTGATTTATGGCAGGTGTGTTGAGCTAAAACGGACTCCCCTCTTAAAATTTCCCCTTTAAAAGGAGCCACATTCCACCTTAAACCGAGTGTATCTATCTGCTCGGGCTCAGATACCTGAGTGGTATGAGTAACAGCAACAACATACCCTTTTGTGTATTGCAGTAGTTTCAAAAATGTGAATTTTTAAAATGAGGTAAACCGATTGTGTTAAGTCTGTGTATGTAAAAGCAGGTGAATTGGGGAGTCAATTATTAAAGCCGCAAAATTCTAAAATTATCCAAAACGATGGATGGAGTGAGAAAAAGCATTCTGGCTCACAGGTATAAGCAAATGTTATCCAAAACTAGCCAACGAAAATCATTAGTATTCTCTCTTCAATAAAATCCTTTAATTATGTAATTAATCTCACATAAAGAAAACAAACACGTACTTAGAACAAAACTTGTTATATTTTTCTTTATATTCATGTATCACTTGTTGTCCCTTGTTATTTTATGCATAGTATTTTTTTGTAATGCGCTCCGTACATTTGAAAACAAGTGAACTGGGATGTCAGTATTCAAAACCACAAAATTCTGTAGTTGTCCAAATCGATGCAGCGAATGAGAAAATGCATTCTGGCTCACAGGTATAAGCAAACGTTACCAAAACCAGTCAACGAAAATCGTTAATTTCCTCTCCTCAATATAAAATCCTTTTGTGTAACCAACCCCACATCAGGAACACTCACAAGCACATGTCTCAGTAACCGTGTTAAATAGAAAGCGGAAAAACAATTTTATGGCTCTCGTAACACAAAAACCCAAGGGTCATTTATATCTTCCGAGGAAATAGCGATCGATCTCCATCACCAAAATGAGAGGGGTGAATCGAAGCCAAATGTCATCTGTAAGGGGGTGCTGGGAGGAGTTTTCTCCCTGCTAACGACGACCTAACTTTTTCACGTAACGCAAAATCTCGCAATTTCGTATGCATCTTAAAAGATGTATTTTCCTCCCCCCCCCCCCGCGAAGGAACAACGGTAATGTCTGAAAGTAAATCATTTTAAATTCGCATTCATGTTTCGTTGGGGATGTATTCAAAACATGTAAGGTATTATGTAAAACTTCCTTTTGCGGCGCGACTTTTGGCAGAAGAAATATGTTGGGGTTCAGAAAAGAAAAACTACTGGAATATTAAAAACTCCAATAACAAGAATTTTTTTCTTTGAATTTTAACAATCTTTCTCGATATTTTTCCTTTTTAAACGGAAATGTAGTTTAAACTACAATTATGTTTCAGAAAAGTTATAGTAAGCACGTCAAGACACGTTATATAATATGTTATATGGCAAGTTACAGACAAAATTTTAAATGTTTTGGGGTTAAACCATAAAATAAATATTTTATTAAAGATTGTTGTTTTATAATTATTTAGCATTTTTTTTTAAACCATTTAACAAAATTATCATATACTGTTATTCTACGCATGATTTCATAATAACAGGTTTTAATTTCAAAACATAAAACATCCAACAAATAGTTTATGGTTACCCTCACTGGAAACCGGTTAAATATTGCACCCATTAGTGCCAAACAAAAAAAAAATGTTTAATGGTATTCGTTCTTATGGAAAAAGAATGCCTCGCCTAATTTCTTTACAAGAATAAAGAGTAGAAATTTGTTTATAAGTATGCTTAACATGCTTCTGCTGAGATCTGTTAACGAGTCAAATTAAAATGTTATTTTTTAGTGTCCTTGTTCATGCTATGACTTTGACATATTTCTTTCTTCATTATTTGTATTATGTTCATGTGTCGCCATGGGTGATTATGTCTTTATTTTGCACTGTAAGTTGCAGGGGCCGGTATGGCTCCTAGTCATTTATAGAATGTAGGTGGTTCGGTCATGCGCTTTGAATGAATAAGGCTGATTGTTATATGTGTAATATTTTATCGCTTCTTCTTTCTTTATGTTAATTGCATTTTGGTAAGGAACTGGCTGACAGTAGCTCTTCTTTTATTAAATAAGATAAGTTTATAAAATATTTTAGTAAAAAAATGTTCGTGGAAATTTTTTAAAATGCTTACAGTATACGTTGATAATATAGTTTACGTAGAAATTTTTAAGTAGATAGGATAACTAGAACAAACACTAACCCAAGTACAAAAACTAAAGATCATATCACTCTCCCAGACGGGCTTGAACTACTAAACTTTCATTTAAAAGCCAATTACACCACAAAAGTTTTGCTACGACTGAATTAATAAGCGATGTTGTCTAAACATTCTGCTCATACGCGTCGAAAATAGCAGGTGGATCGCCTTTTTATGTCGTATTTCTCATTTTATTCCTGTTGCTTATCCTTCTACGAGAGGCACAGATTCTAAAAAATGAATGTAAGATATTTCTTTTATGAATAATATTTATTATTTAAATAACTGAAAACATCGGTTAATCGGAAAACGTTCGGATTGAACTTAAGTTCTTTTCAGTTTTGCTTAATAATAAACTGCAAATATCCAATAAAGCAATGAGTAAAAGTTAGATTTTTCCTGGAATTTTTTGGGTAAATCTAAGAGCTCTTGTATTTCTTATTTAATTTAAGTAAAATATTGTATTTGAACTGTTAGATGAGTTACGGTAAATGAACAAAACAAGAAATAAAAATTGTGAAGATCCAAAGCTATGGTTTAAATACGCACCTCTGCCATTCCAATATCAGAAAGGAAAAAGCACATTTACAGAACAGTTTTCTTCCTATTAAGGATGCATAGAGTTACCATAATTTGCACCAGTCAAGTTCGGATACATTTCATGAGAGAGGTTGGGGCGATACCAGCACAAGGCAAAAGCGAAATCCTTAAGCCATATTGATTACTTAATAACTTCCAAAAAATAAATAAATAAATGAATCTTTATGATGTATAATGCTCTCCTCCACCTATAAGAAAAGAAAGTAATAATGAAAAGATCTAGGAAGAAATACTATATTAAAACTTTGGACACTCAAATATGCACAAACCTCACTACTTCAAATGTGAAATATATTTGCTACATTAGATATCAGCAAAAAAACACAAATATAAAAAAAAAAGTTTGCTAAATTCAACTGCCGTTTTAAAACACAAATAAATAATTTATCTTAATGTAGTAATGTACGTAAATGATATGCTGGGTCAAAAAACGAACTCTTTACTCCCATTTATAACTCGTAAAATATGCTACTGCCATAAACATTGAATTTTTCTCACACGATAAAATCTCACAAACTGAGTAAAATACACCTTATTCCTAACGTGAAACATGGCAGAGTCATTGTGATTGTGAATACACGTTTTTAATATAAAGAAGGGAAACGGCAGTTCAAAAGGAAATAAAACTGAAGAGCAAAAAAGGCCATTTCTTTGAGTCATTTATCATTTGAAATACTCGGGGGAAAAACAAGTCCTACAAATTCTTAAAAGGAGGTCATGGTTATGAAGTTTTTTTTTTTTTCGTTTCTTTTCAAGTTCGTTCTCGTGAATTTATAAACATGACATTGTTAAACTTTACACAATTTAAAACTTTTTTATAAGCAGATTCATAAATTTCTCAAAAGCCTGTTCGCAATAAAGGAATGGTTGGATTAAAAACCTTTGTCTTTCACAGCCAGCCTCAATAAGATTTTTTTAATATGTATATCTATTTTCATTCTGGATATATTACAGTATGTACGAAAATTATTATTTTTTTAATAATCACTTCAAATTTGGAGTTACACGAGGTATTATCATACGAAAAGCACTTAATCAAGTAGTGGTTACAAAAAGCTCTCATGCATGAAATTAATAATTACCGGTAAAATATATAAAAATAGGGCAGCCAATATCGAGAAGACTACGGGTCAATTACATAGATTTTTAATATTTTTGATTTAAAATAATTTCAGATTATTATTGTTTTCCCCTGACAAGATGTGAAAAAGTTATGTTTTGTTACTTTAATGATCATAAAACAAGAGGTCATGAGTAGTATCATCAAATGAGAAGCTGTTGAGCAAGTAGTGTATGAAAATAATTTAATCAAGTAGTGTAAAATAAGTTACACTAAAATAATTATTATGAGGAAATTTACGAGTTAAAAAAAAGAGCTACAGAAAAAATAACGACATTAATTGACAATATTTAGGCTCTAAAAATGTGATTTGAAATGCTATTGCTATTGTCAGATAATGACTTATGAGATAGCTATATGTTTTTTCAGTAATCATTTTGAAATATGCGGTCAGAAAAAGTATTGCCAGTTTAAATTTTAGAAGAAATTTTAATTTTTAATTAAGTAGTTGTTTCTCAAGATAAAGGAAACGATTCATATGTACAATTAGCATGTGTTGAATGACGGCACCCAGTAGACAACAAAAAAAGTACTGAATAAACGTTTGTTCTTCTCCTTCCTTTTTTCTTTTCTTTTCTTCTGTCATTTCATTGAAGCCAGAATTGGTGAAGGCTCATATAACAACTAAGCTAGTAACTGTGATTAGTAATAATTTTAAAATAAATACTCATCATATGTGTTATCATACGAAAGGATACTAATGTGATGATATGAAATATCTCACGTGCGTGCTATTAACCCATTAATGCCTAGCGTCCCTTTTTAGGGACGGTCCAAAAAGTGTCTGAATTGACCAAAAATGAACATTTTAACCGAATAATAGTGTTCAATTGTTACTTTGGTATTGTGTCAATTCATTATTAACAAATTGTAGCACATAATCATTATAAAGTGTGTTCTGTAGCCGTGTAACCAGTATACAAAATATCTTTGGAAAAAAAGTTAGGCATTAATGGGTTAATTAGAGGAAAATGTACAAAAGTAATAAAACCAATGAGCAAAAAAGATATTCAGGAAGATCTACGTCTTAGGATTTAATACTTTTAGTTTTTAAAGAAAAAAAATATTGAATGTTTATTACAGAATTCTTTTAAGTGCACTACGTATTAATTGTTATGTGTAAATGCGTAATGGAAGCTTTATACACAGTTGTTTATTTTTATGCACGACACACCCAAGTAGCATCAACTCATCAGATTTTGCTCGGCCGATCATCGAACTCCTCGTAAACTGATCTCGTAACGCACGATGACATCGTTCCGATCAGTATCCAAGCACGGTTTTCGATGAGCTACTTTTCATCGGAAAGCGATATCCTTTTTCATCTCTGATAGACTAAGTAGATAAATTTGACCCATCCACTTATAAAACCTAATCGCTTTTTTTTTGTAAGATTGGCTCTTAATTTAGGCTGCTTACGTTGTCGCCTTTAAAAGTGTTATGTATAAAAAATGACCCCCTACTCCACCCCCCACATTCTGTAACAAGGCTGGGTCCTTAGAAGTGTTCATACCAGCTAAAATGTTCTCAAAAAATAAAGAAAGCAAAAATTTTGTTACTTTGCGATTTAATAGGTTTATAATTCATAATTACGTAATGAATTTGTATAAATGACTTATAAAACATAATATGCTACATCCCCCTTCCTTGTTACATCCCCCCTCCATGTTTTCGAAAACGTAATTTCCTTCACCGAGGAACAATCTTGGGAAAGTTTAATATAAACTTTAACCTAAAATCAGATTTGAAGAAAGAAATATTTCAAAAGAAGGCTTAAACGAGCTCCAAATAATACTTCAAAGGAAAATAACAAGATTGAGCGTTTTCAAGGAAAAAGACCCATGCACGTTGGATGATGAAAACTACCTAGATAGCCTGTATCAAAGAAAGATATAAGAAGAGCTATTTTTGCACGGTGTAACATATATTTTTTTTATTGTAATAATTCCTTATCCCGAACTGATGTGGTACACATATATGTATCTTTTTTGTGCTCTGCTATTTAAGCGAAAGTCAAAAAAAATAGTATCATATAAGTAAACCTCTGTTGCAGAGTAGCTTCAGTTTAACCATCGGTAATCGGAACTGTGAATGATTTTTTTTTCTTTCTTTGTATAGAAAAGTGCAAAAAATTTAAAACGGCTTAATGTAAAACTTTTCACGTAAAAGACGCATTTGAAAGTAAAATTTAAAAAAAATATTTTTTACTAAGGTTTTTTTTTTTTTTGTATCGCTAAGAGAATATACTTGAGATTAAAATAAATGTTACATTAATTCATAAATATCCTTTAAACTAAATATTTTATTAATGTAATGCTTTTTTACTAAATATATTGTTCAAATGTAGTATTAAGCATGAATTATAGTGAAATGTGATGATGTATCTATGACATGGTATAGTCATGTATCGTGACTATATCACGAGTGTATGCGAGAATAAGTGTAAATTCACTACTCTTGCCAAAGTCAGATAATAATAATTATGGCAAAATTGTGATATAAAAATAAAAGTGAGCAGCGAGTTTAAATTTTGAACCGAGAGAATAAATAAATCTGGTATGGGTCCCACACAACTTTCTTTTACGTGTAAATTTCTTTGTGTTACCTTAGTGTTAAAATAGTGCTAAGAGTGAGCAAGATAGCGATTCGAACATTTATACCCCTAGTTTTCCACAAAGCAATGCAAAAAAAATGTTTTTCAATGATTCATTTTCTACACATCGCCGATTTTTACATCATTCAGTGGATATTTCGCAAAATATCGCCAATAGCGCCAAATTGAACCCAAATTCAAAAAATATTTTTTCGCCAAATTTGTCGCCAACTTGGCAATATGTTGCCAAGTTGGAGTCAAATACTTGCCGACCAAAAGCTTGGCAATATATCGCCAAGTGGTCGTGCCAATTCATATCACCTAAGTCTGCATTGAAATTAACACTAATTTACCCCATAAAAGGGGGTAAACACCCCCTTGGGAACATTCGAATGCAACCATAAGGAAAGATGCGCAACTAGACCCTTCTCAGAGCCTACATACCAAACTAGAAGATTCTACGTCATATAGTTTTTGAGTTATGCTACATATATACACACATACAGACGTCACGAGAAAAATCGTCGTTATGTCCTTGGGGGTGGTTGAAAAGGATTTTTCGGCTGGTTATATGTTGGCAGGTATATATGCACGTGCTTACAGGTCGAAAAAACGACTCAACATTCAGTCGGGGGTGAGCAAAATCAAAATTTAGACCAAAATTTGAGGATTTTTTTTTTTTCGCGATCACAATACTTCCTTTACTAGGTAAAAGGAAGTAAAAAAAAATATTAGTAATAATGAAACAAAATAAAATAAATGAATAAAACAATAATAATAATTAAACTCACAATATTTCACTAAACCATATAAAGAACGTATATAAAAACTCAAATATAGCTACACACAGCTATAAATATTTTATAACCTTAACTATTATGTTGTAACTATTATGTTAGTTGAAAAATGTACTTGAAACTCACAAGAATTTTTCGTCATGTTTCAAAACTTTCCTTACAACAATCAAGCTCTATTTCAACTAATTCCTAAAAAAATCATTCAACTTACTTTCGCGCTCCAAATATCATAAAAGGAGGAATTTTAAATGCGGTTACGCGAAAGCAGCAATCATTTTCCTCAACCGAACTCGTTCATTTCTTTTTATGCGAATGGAGGGAAATAAAGCTTTAAATAGTGACACATATAAATGGAAAAAAGCGAAAGGAAACAGAGAATTTTATTTTTCGCCCAAATTTCACCTTAAAGAAATCTCACCTGTCTTAACCATTTGGTTTTTCTCGCGCGCACCAAAGTCTAACACTGCGAGGGCAATTTACCGCATTTCCCCCGTGATGCATCGCTGGCTCATTGCGATCGTAAATTCCTTTTGTATTATAAAAATGTGAAAGAGGGTAAATTCAAAAAATAGTTGCGGAGTAAATGGGGGCATTTTAGGGAGCCATTTATCATCCCAAATGTGCTGGGAGTAACGTTTATGAAAAAGATATGGTAGTCGGATTTATATGCCCTTATGCCTCCATAAATCAGCGATTTCAGAACTCGTGTGAAGCTGTATGGACATAGGATCGTAAACAATTGACAGCAATACACTGAGGGCACATTGAATCCAACAGTGCAGAAATGGTAGGGAGGTAGTTCAAAAAAATTATCTGAGTAAATTTAGAAATATTCATAAACATTATCAAAAATTATACAGATTTTTCATGCAATTATGACTATTCTCCTCCATTGTTAAGAAATTCATTTACATTTAACTCCCGGTAATCCGTGGGGTGGATTTTCGTCGGGTGTTTCACCCCTTTTATTTTTTCTTATTATTTTTTTAATGATTTACTAAATGCAAAAAAAAAAAAAAAGTACCAATTTTAACTTAGCCTAGCTTGCATCTATTTTAAAATTATCCATTAAACAGCTCTCACTCATTAAGTATTTTGAGGAGTTGGAAATAAATTGCTTTGTGGCAATATACTAACTGAACCAACTTCAATCACTAATTAAGAAAATGAAAAACCACGAATATTTAACCGACTTTATAAGGATAATATTAGCTAATATTAGCTTTATTATTATTATTATTTTTAATGCATGAGCGTGTTATTATTCACTTTTAGATTTTAAAGATAATTTTTATTCAATTTTATAAAATGTATGTACGAGTTATTGATAGTATGGTTTAGCTATTGTATACACTAGTATCGTTATTTACTTATGTTGCGGTTTATCCATGTATTCGCTTATCCGCGATTTACACGCCAACCTGGTCCGCGGATAACCGGGAGTTAATTGTAGTGCATTTCAAGCTCAAGCACTCAAAACTTCTACCACGCTAAGCAATAAATGTAAAATGATCTAATAAGCTCTTTCCTAAAATACGAAAATAAAACATGATTTATCAATAAAATGCTGCATACAGCTATTTGAGGGCTATAGTAGAGCAGTTTCATCAAGACAGAAATGCTTAACAACCACCAAGTTCCTGAAAGAACTCAACACAATCTACGTGATTTCCTGTATATGTATCGAATGGTCGGATTAACAGTTAGCCAATATTATAACATAACAAGATAGAAAGCCATTTAGTCAACTGATTAAAAGCTATAACTGAGAAAGGGTTTAAGACTAGAAAATGCGTGGTAGTCAAATACAAATTACAAAAATTAAAAAAAAAAATGTATTTCAAATCTCACTTATGGGTGATGATGACATAAATGTGGTACATGTGACTAAATCAACAACAGAGTAAAAATATGTTTTTCCAAAAAAGAGAGAGAAATAACGTTAATATCGTAGAAAAGACTGATGTTGTGCAAGCTGTAGAAGAGCGACTTTGCAATAACCGTAAACAACGTAACTTAAAAATATTAGTAGTAATTTTAACAGAATATGCAATGAGCCATTTTGTTTAAATAAAATATATTAAATAATTCGGCAACATTTTTTAACGACGCATTTTACCCCATGGTTATACGTTTTACAGCAGACTGGAGAAAAATAAGTAATAACTTTTCAAGTTCAGTTACAATAACATTTGTTTTTTTAATGATAACAAAAATAAATAAAACTATCCTAAATGATTGTAATAACAAGATGCAAATATGAAAAAAAAGTATACATATGATTTTAAGGTTACATAACTTTGAAAGGGAAAATAGCTTTAAAAAAAGACACATTTTACCCCAGTGGTTGGAAAAACTACATTTCTTTTGTAGCGAACTACAACTGCAACTACTCTGCTGTAAATATAGTTAACTACAACTACTTTTTTCTAAATGTAGCGACTACAAACTACTTTTGAATTGTAGTCGCTACTTCGCTACTTTTTGAAACATAAATAAATAAAAAGCATATACTGTTTGAGGATTGACCAAAAAAATTCGAAAAGTGGTTTACATTAATAAATTAACTCATTTGAATATGGAATAGAGCTAGGAATTGTCTTTGAATTTATTGGATATTGTTCCTTTTTTTTCTTGCTGAAATTTGTCCCTTTTAGATTTTTTTTACAATTTTTACGAATATTCGCCACAAGAAAATATTTAAAAGTTGAAAAAGTGAAAGAATTCTTCCTTCAATTTTATTTAGTTTATTGCCATGGAATATTTAGGAACATGAAAATTATTTGAAGGAATATAAAAATTATGATGCCAAATAAACCATTGACATCAAACAAACAGAATGTATTTCGTCAAAATGATGTATCGATGATCAGCTCATATTTTTATTGGTTTTCATTTCTCATTGCGTCCGCTGCTGTACTCGTGCAAGATTTGCACCACTCAGAGTCAATTAAACCTTTGCTTTTCTCCTTCGTTCTCTCTTTCTTAATTTTTTTCATTTATTTATTTATTTATTGAATTGAAAAGTAGTTTCCAGAAATCGCTACAAACTACTATTTTTTGTATCGCGCTACTCACTACTCTACTTTTTTTTCAAAAGTAGCTACACTACAAACTACTAAAAAATGTAGCTACTACAATAGTTTCGCTACTTGTAGCGCGCTACTTCCGACCACTGTTTTACCCCCACCTTATCCAACCATTTAGTATTCGCGTACTCTAGTCCGATTGGATGGCATAATTTTATCCAATATGAACTCAAAAAAAAAAAAAAAAAAAATCTCGGAACGGGATAAAATGTATAAAATTTCAAAATCACAGAACCAATATTAAATCGGGACCAAGAACAAAATATTTTTTCTCTTGAACTACGGAAGTTAAAATTCAAAATCAAATTCTTGTCGGACACTATGGCAAATCGAATTTTTATTGTCTCTGGGTTGAATTCTTCTTTAAACATTTCTTCGAACTTATTCACTCTTTCTCCGTTATTAGGTTTCGATGTAAGTGCAAAGTGTAGTTGAATTCTTGAGGAAACCAAAAAATTTCGTTTTTCAAAAGAAATGAGAATACAGCGAATGATTTTTATTGGTTTTATAGAGCTTTATAGCGAAAAACAAGATTTTTAATATTTACAAAGGTTACACTTATAATGTAAATTTCTCTCTCCTTTTACCACAGTATCTTTTCTTTAAAAACAGACGATACAGTCTGTTTTGCTTTTTGTTAATACTAATATTAGGCATTCCCTTTTGTTTTTTACATGTTTTAAACAGAAAAATGCTTTTAAAATACTGTTTCATAGTACAAGTTTTCTTTACGAGTTATGGTTACAAAATTGCTATCATGCGAATTTTATAAATCTCATCTTTGTATTATCACTTGTCGCCTTTAACTATTCTCCTGGTGTTTCTCGCTGTTGCTTAAATCATTAAATAAACGAGCAAAAAAAAAAATATTTTACTACAAGTGGTCATTGACATGATACGAACAATATGTACATGTACAATGCACTTAAGTACATCTGAGTTAATTTACTAAAACTATAATCTGAAAATTTAGTCCGGACATAAAATTTTGAACCTGTACTTAGTTTGGAAAATAATTCAAATACTGAATAGAGAAAAATTGTGACAGAAAGAATTGTGACACGCGCTGTATTACGTGTAAAGGGATTTCTAAAGAGTTCATCTTGTCACTAAGAGAAGCAGAGCTGAGGCAAACAAAATAACAATTGCAAGGTACCATATTAAAGACTATATCCAGTTGCAACAATTAAGACTCATACTACCTAAACTTATTATCGGTTCCCATGCAGCTACCACTTGTTTACACTTTTCACATAAAACCGAAGAAAGACGAAGCGGAAAACACATCACTATGTCATAGCTCTGAAAAAAGCAACAACAAAATTCCAACACAAGTTGACTGTATTGAAGCAAAAAGTGAAGTAAAGATGTTTTTCTACTCACATCACGTCGGCGACAGTACTTTATGTTGTGTAAGAAAGCATCACGGGCTGTATTTGAGAAGCAGCCGAAGCGTCACGCTGCCGTCTTTTTCGGCCGAAGCTATTAAGGAGATAACTTCAGGTAGATATCCCGCGTCGAGTCTTTTGTCTTTTTTTAGTCCCTATCGTTCATCTTCGCAACAGATATATTTCTGTCCCTAAAACTATTTTTGTCTTGGATAAAAATTCAGAACCCTTTTTTTAAGCATTTTTAAAGAGAAATTTAAAGTAGAGTGGAGAAATTTCCGCTTGGATCTACAGACGGTTTTTAATAAACAGAGCAGCTTAAACATTAAATATGAAAATAAAATATTTTTCGAATGATAACTTTCAGTAAATATTTTCTTCAAACCTTGGATAGTTTTGATTTCTTCCGGCGTGTGCTCTAAGTTTTTACGATTTTATTAATGAGCTCGAAAAACTATTTTCATTATTTTGATTTGGCTTTTAAGGGGTATTCATACACACAAATTAGGCCTTTCACTCGATGCTATTTGTACACACATGTGGATTTGATTTTACCCGGATTCCCAATAAAATTTCCCCTGTGGTATTTTACTCAGATTAAGATTTACACCTTCCAGTTACTAGCAGTCCTGCAGAGCTTCACTCAGATCAGGGAATATACAGGATGTTAATTAAAACTGTTAAAGAAAATTATTTTAAAAAATAACGACTTCAAATTTAAACATTATTAATTTCTTATTTCGATCTTTATCACATTTTTTATACACCGTTAATACATTTTTTACTCTTTCACTTGTTGAGGCTCTGAGAAGATTAAAGTAAGACTGCGGAGAGATGGCGGGTGAACTGGAAGCGAAAACTTACCTCTTCGTTTTGAAATAGGTTGGATTAGCGAGAATGCTCGACTTCACTGCTTACGCGCTCTTGCAGATCCAACCTATTTCAAAATGAAGTGGTAAGTTTCGGCTTCCAGTTAATCCGCCATCTCCCCGCGCTCTTGCTTTACGACGATTTTCAACCATGCGCCAGTTTAGCTACGCTGGACATGACAGTCCTTAGACGGAGATAAATCCCATATTAGAATCGGTTATACGTATTTCAACCAAAGCTTGCGAGGAGTTTGCCATACCCCTCCTCCTCTCTGTGCCTTTGTGCGGTTTTTCTCTCAGAGACGCTCTATATGATCGGCCTCAAATCATGCAACGAATTTATGGCATGAAGATGAGAAACAAATTATAGAATTTTTGATGTCCATCACATAAGATGCTAAACAGACACGAGAAACTTGAGTTTAAGTGTTTAGTCTGTCCAGAAAAATGGAAAAGCTAGAATTTACCGTACTAGCAAAAGTTTGGATTTCTTGGAGAGAATAGGCAAAACAAGCAATTAGCTTTAGAAACTAACAATAACACTGGGCGTGGCAACTAATTTGTTCACATCACTTGCTGATTTTATTATAAATCTCATGGATGATCTTAATGACTTTAACTTGGCTACTAATGAAGGAATCCTTTAATCTGTTTACAAGGACTTATCTCAAAGAACAAAACGTAGGAACCCATGCTGGAGAGTTTTCGATATCTTTGCACCGTCAGTTCAACTGAATGCAAAAGATGAATTCTAATTTGAAACCTAATTGATACCCAGAGTGTTCATCTAAAACAGCAATTAAGTTCGCGTAAGCACAATAGTCAGTGTTTTGGCTTATGTTTTTGCTTGAAAACTCTGAATTCGAAAATGTTCAGAGAAAGTTGGAAATGGGAGAAATGGAATATCTGCATTTAATAAACCAACGCATCGCTTAGAGTGACAGAAATTTATAAAGCTAATAACATATGTTTCAAAATTTTTGAAGAAGTAACAGGAAGTATATTTTTACTTGCGACATTGAAGACAATGTATACAATTTCTGATTTCACAGTTCCTCATTTCTGCAAGTCTTTAAGAAATATCATAAATTTTTCTAGCTTAATTTATCTGCTAAAAATAACCACTTTATTTAAATAATGTACCATTTTGCACACAGTAATGAAAATTTGATTTTTGGAAAATGATTTTCAATGAATTTTTTGCCAAAAATTTACCATTTGATAAGGACCATCTGAAGCAAAGCGGTAAAGTGGATTATAGAAAAATTAAAGTAACATAGTAATATCACATATTTAAAAGTTAATGGGAAGTCCTATACCGTTTAAAGCAAAATAGCGCGCTTTTTCTTTTTTTTTTGCATTCATCAAAAGTAATCACTACATAATTTAAAAACATATTGCGTTTCATAAAAATAGTTTTGTATGCAAAACATTGTCAATATGCAAGCTTCATTAAATCCGATTAATAAAATCTCTTACTAAACACTGCGGATTTATGTGTTCATAACTGTAAAAATTAAAACAAATGACACTTGATTTTTATAGTTTGCCCGCAGTTTTTCATGTTCTTTTTTAAGCACATTAGAAGTGCGTGTGCTTTAACTCAAAGAAAGTACGTGGTATTTTACATTGAACAGGATGCTTAACAACCATGACATTGAAAACTTGATGACATATGTATGTTTTCCTGTAACTTTATTTTCAAAATTGCTAATTTTTATGCGTAAAAAAACTTTTGTTCATTTGTGATTTATCATTCTTTTACCAGCTTATTTGCCATGCATAAATTCAAAACCTCTTCTTGAAGAAGCTATTTTTTATAACTCTCAAACATGTGTATGCAATAATTTGTAATTTTTGGGCAGCATTAACATAAATCTTAATACTAAAACATCAATTAATTAATAAATAGTAGAACGGCATAACCAACTCCAGAACAAAACACGCATAAACAATTTTTGAAAAGTTTATTTCCGATGATAGCGAGCTCCAACATACATTTATGTTAATCAGATTTCCCCTTGATTGACAGAATATACATTAAAACAAATTCTCTTTTCCAGATTCAATCAGTTTTGATTTAATTACCAAAACATATTCCGAAGAGGTAATCCATCTCTTGATTCATAATTAAAAACGCAATTTCCCTGAACAGATTCCACCATTTTGTGTAACTGGGAAATCCTTCCTCCAACACATTAAAAAAAAAAAAAAAGAAAAAAGCGGAAAGTTATGTCTTTTAATAAGCCCGGACTAAGAGTTCTTTTTCCTGTAGACATATTTCCGCACTCGCCTCCTTCGTCAAAAATATAATAAAGATAAATTTCCGAACTTGAGCCGGGATAAGCAAGGCAAGCCTGGTCATTTCGCAGCGCATACATCGAAGCTTGAAGAAGCTTAAAGTTGTCAAGATACTGTTTCTTCCGTCGCTCTTTACTGAGGAGAAACTCAGCTGAGCAAATGGGTGTTTAATGCTGATCAATTTACGCACTGCTGCTGAGTAAAGAAAGATTTGAGCAGCATCTTACTCTTCTTGTTCCTTGTAGTCTTTCCGCTTCTAATTTTGCAGCAAAAATTCGATTACTGGACGCTTGTTTTAAAAGGAGAAACATAATTTTTGCTTGATGTATTTCAGAAGCGAAAGATTCGTACGCGATAGGGAAGTTTAACTGATTAGATTAGAGTACATGATTGCGTTTTTGTACATACTTTTACGCGTAAGTACGTCAGATTTTTGTTTTTTTTTTCAATGTGTGACAAAAAAGATTTAGTGAAGTGTGGTTCTCAGATTGCTAATGAGAACGTTCAGTTAGCTCTATTTTTGAAGTAATTTATGAAAGTATGGAAGATTTGTCAGAAACAAATCTAATATTTTTCTCATAATGAAAATCTTCTTAGTATTCACATCGTAAAATCCTGCCAATTTCAGACTGAGAAAGATGATTAAACTTTGGTACCCATATAGAATGGAATATAATTATGCGTGAAACATTTTTTTCACGTATTTTTCCATCGTATTGTGGAGGGATTTAGTAATGTTTAGTTGATAAGATACCTTCAGTGAGAGTAAAAGGAAAAAAAATGTCAAAATCATAGAATATTCTCACAATTAGGAAGAATCAAGTATAATATCCGGTTTAGATTTTAATCACCAAATTTTTGATAAAGTCCCATTGATGATTGGTTAAAACAATTTCTTGAATTTTTATTTATCATTTGTTATGTTTTTAGGTCTGTTAAAAAATTTATGTTCCACTTTTCTTTGCAACGTAAAACAATTCAATGCCTATTGTTGATTTGTAGGTGATAAATGAAATGACAGATAATTGGATGAAAATGCACAGACAATTTTGTGCCAAATGCTTTTTTGACGTTCATAGTGAAAGCGGTAAATGGCAAATGAAAATGATAAAAAGAAAGAAAAGATTCTTCCAGATGGTGGAATATAGTGTTGCTTATTAAAATTTCATTTCCTTACATTACTTTTAAATATTTTCCTTCAGATCAAATTGGTAAAATCCTGCCATTATTATTATTATTTTAAAATCTAAATTCAGAAATTTCACTCATTTACTCAAAAGCTTATCTCATATGTTCATTACATCGAGAAAAAAATCAACGTTTGACCTAATTAGATTTAGAACCCAATTTAGATGTTTAAGAAGAACTAAATCGAATTACAATCTGAAATTCTTTTTTTCCCTCAAGTGCAAAGGCAAAATCTATTCTTATGGTTAAGTTGCTAACTCTAAGTCCACAATGGTTTTTCGAGATATCCAGATCATTGTTACATTCAAGGAAAAATGCAAAATGACAAGAATTAAGATAATTGAAGATTCAAGTAGAACACGTTCATGATCATCTATTATGTATACCGTACATAATGTTATGATATTTGTAAAGTTGTTAAAAATAAAATCCACAGCAGGACAAAAAAAATCAGATGCTTTTATGCTTTCGCTCATCTGCAATGTCTCGCAAATTTGTTCTCTTTTGCGCTGTGGATTTTATTTTTAATTTTCATGCCAACATTAATTTTTCTTTTAATGACATAAGAACGAGTTTGATTGATATATTTATTATTAAAAAAATTATTTACGCAACTGTAAGTTTAAATTCCAGTGCTTTTCATTACTCCAAAGCTGTTTCAAACCAACTTTAAATCAATACGTAGTAATCGGATCGCTCTGAAGCCATGAAAAAGGCATCAGTATTTTGCATGTACAACTTCAAAGTACTTTTTGAAACATCTCGATTTTTATCTCACTATGATTTCTCATTAATTTTCTTCTTAAATAAGAGGATCCATAAACATTTCCCTTTGTGCTTCTTCGTCCTCTGAAATCTTCCAAGATATAATAACCGCGGTGTTAACATAACTATCCCGTGTATACATCACAATCTAATAGGGCCTAAAATCATTCTGCCTTTGACGAAAGCGGTGAAAGAACTCAATATGGTTGGTAATTAACCATCGTTACTATTTACGAGGGCTGTCTGAAAAGTTTGCGACCTCGATTTGATGAGCGCAAAACTTGACAATCAAAGAAGGATGTTCTTATTTAGAAGTCTTTTGGTAACTTGGAACTGTAGTCTTGGCCAGTTTTAGTTCAAATTGTATGTATAACAGCCATACTAGCCAGTTGATCTAACACTTTTTTTTTTTTTTGAAAATGGAGAGAATCGATTACCATGTGATTCGATACTTGTTTTAAAAAACAAATACACCTGCCCAGATTAAAAATGAGTTGGATTCTGTGTATGAGGACTCTGCACCATCGTCTACAACCGTAAAATTTTGGATAGCTGAGTTCAAACGTAGCCGTACCAGCTTGGGTGATGATAATTGCTCGGGACGAAAAAAAACTGCTACCACTGATGAAAAAGTGCCAAAGCTCATCAAATGGTGCTTGATGACCGCAAATTGAAGGTGAGAGAGGTAACAGCAGCTACGAATATCTCTAAGGAACGTGCATGCCACATTTTAAATGAGAAACTAAGCATGCGGAAGCTGACTGCAATTTGGTTGCCGCCTCTGCTCACTTTTCACGAGAAACGTGACTGAATGAACATCTGCAGCTCACTTCTGGCGCAAAAAACCAAAGTTTTTCCGCGGATTTTCACTGTGGATGAAACTTGAATTCATCAATGCACTCTAGAAACAAAAACGCAGTCAAAACAATGGACTACAAAGGGAGAACCAGCTGGGAAAAAGGCCAAAGCAGTTCCTTTTGGCAGGAAAAATGATGCCAAAATTTTTCTGGGATAGCCATGGAGTGATACTCATTGAATACCTTAAAATGGTAAAAACCATAAAAGGAGCATACTATACTACTCTTCTTGACAAAATGAAGGAGGAAATAGAAGAAAAACGGCCGCAGTTGAAAAAGAAAAAGTTATTTTTCATCCAGAAAATGCTCCTGCTCACACCTCAACAGTTTCAGTGGCCAAAATTCACGAGTTACGATTTGAAATCGTTGAACACTCACCCTACTCACCATACCTGTCCCCAAGCAACTTCTCTTGTTCACTAAGCTGAAAGAAGCGTTTGGAGGACAAAGGTTTGCTTCAAATGAGGAGGTCATAAACTTTGTCAACAGCAATTTGGAGGACAAATTCTCATCATTCTTTTTCGGTGGGTTAAAAGGGTGGGAGCATTGCTGAAGGAAGTGTGTGAACTTACAAGAAGACTATGTCGAAAAATAACAGCCAGTTTGGACGATAAACATATTTTTTCTACGTTGGGTTGGAAACTTTTAAGACAGCCCTCGTATTTAGATCTCATTTCTAAATTTTCTGAAGAAGAAAAAGTGGATATATATCTTTCAAAACGCTAATCTTTCCACCATAATTTGAATCCGAATAAACTACAACTAGGGACTAAGATGCAACGCACTGATGTACGTTATCTAAAAATCATTAAATACTAAACTGTCACCGGGAACCAAATGCAAGTTGCGCATAATCAAACATTAGAAAAAAAAAGTGTAATAAGGTCAACACTATTGCAGTTTTTTGATACTGAAAAAAGAAAGCTGTTGCCAACGCAACAAAACTTTACAGATAAAGTAATTCAACTACGGATAGACGTAATAACTCTAATATCGATCTCATGTTGACGAAATTCATATTCAATAGGAAAGTACGAGAAAGATAATCTTCAAATTGAATATTAGAGTTTTTTGTTTTTATGCGGAGCAATTGAATTTTTTTCCCCTTCTACATTTATGTTTTTGTATATTTTGAAATATATCCTGCCTTTAAAATGCTTCAAAATATTTAAGTATAACATGCTTGATTATAATAGCAAATGTGAATAAATAGTGATTAGATCATTAGTATACATTAAACAATTTCACTTTATACTGGTAAAAATATTAAATTAAATGTTTTACAAAAAAAATTGGCTAATTAAAGCAAAATGCAATGAAAACTATCCTTATTGTTGAAATATTTCACTAATTCAAAATCGATTTTCAAATACAATTGTATTTCTGAAACGTTGAGCTGATTTGATGGTTTACATGTCGAGTTACCTTTTAATACTTTTTCGCAAAAAAATCAATTGGAAAAACAGCTACTCGTTCCAGGAATGCAGCGCGTATTTCTAGATCGCAGACGAACGTTACGTATTTGATGCTTTGTACCATTATTTAAACTTTTCATAGAAATTATATTTTCTAAATAACATGAGGAAAGCAAGGTTTTATGACACATTGTTAAAGTATCTCCAAAACTAAAAAAGATTTGTTTCCAAATGGAAATATTTAAACACATACACAGTAACTTTTAAGAGATTATCTACATAGTATAAAATGAAGTCTCAAAAAGCGTCTGTGTGTTTGAACGCGCCAAAATCGAGAACTCCCCGATCGATTTTGCTACACATTTCAGCGTTTGCTTCTTTTTTTTAAAACTCCAGAAAGGTTTGGTTTCCAGTTCAAAAAAAAAAAAAAAAAATCAACAAGCGGTTCTTTTTTTATTTCAATTGAAGGCCATTTTCACATAAGTTGTCAAATATTGGGGTTAAAAATTACTTGCACATATAAATGTTATGTCGTTGGAAAGCAAATACTTTTCTGCGTTTGATGCAATTTGTTCTAATTCTCTATCTTACGTACAACGCGAGTTATTTGCGTTTGAAATTCACTTTTTTTAGTCATTTTCTAGTCCATTTCATGTGCTACTTTCCTCATCATAATCATCAATTAAAATTTGACTAATTGTTCTTCAGTTTCCTTTTTTACATCATTGGATAGAGCGGTATTTCTAACCCCAGATTTATCTGTATATTTTTTAAAACCTTTATAGCACGAGCACAGCCGTGCGAGTACAACTAGTATTGTATAAAAACTGATTTACAGAAATTGTAATTAAAAATATTTATTTCAAGAACATAGTGCGATAAGAAAAATATTTATTAAAATACATTTTATCGTGTTTTACAAGATGATAAAAGTTTAGAAAAAAAATGATTGTGTTCATTTTTTTCCTTTTCTTTAGAAAATATAAAAACTGAAAATTACGTTCCTTTCAAAATGAAGTATGTACTATAGCCACTTCTGTGAGAAACGACAGTTAGGCTTATTATATCTCTAATTACATTTTCTTAAATGTGTAAAAAAAGTTTTTCCTGGCATCGCTTGAATATCTAATAGTAAAATGTACAATTATATCGAGAATACAGTTTTATGTCTGGAATGCTTTGTAAGCAAACATTTCTTAGATAAACTATTTCTTAGATAAACCATTTCTTGGATTTTCTCCTATGAAAAATATTGATATGAAATATATTGATTATTGGTAAATGTTACAACTGAGCGTTTCTAAATAAAATCTTTAAAATAGCATCTGCTTAAAGGTAGTCATATTACTAATACGATCGCTTCTCCTTAGTTATTTCAAGAATTTTGAATGCCGCAAACAGTTTCAGTTTAAATGAAACTCGGGTTTATTGCATTTTTGCAGAAAAACATTGTTAAAAATATCTATGTCGCCAGGGTTTGATCAAGTCAAAGCATGATTAAGAAATCTAGTAGGGGGATGTGGGGCAAAGTGAAATAGTTAAGATAGCTGACCTATTTCAAAATGAACGCGCTGGAAATTTGCTCTGAAAATTATTGTACATAAAGATTGAATAATGTATTTTGTTTGACAACTTGAGTTGAAATATTATTTTTCATCTTTGGAAGTAATTTTGCACCTTCAAAAAAAGGTAGAAATTTTCCACCTTAAAAAAAAATGGGGCAAAGTGAATACAATATTTTTACAATGAAAAATTTTCTATTTCATGATCAACAGTATGTTTCATCAAACTTACTGGTAAATAAACGAATAAATGACTTATTAATGAAAAATAAACGAATGAATAAATAAACAAATAAATGAACTCATTAATGTATGAGAAAAATAAATGTGTGAATAAAATAGAGGAAAAATAAGAAAATTAGTGAACGAATGAATAAACAATTAAATTAATAGGTAAAAGAACGTAAATTAATTAATAAATAAAGAAATACGTACGGTAATTTAAAAAATAAATGCGTAAGTAAACGAAATGAATGTTTTTACTTTGCCCCAACCCCATTGCTCCGCTTGCACTTCAAAATCAAAATTTGCTTAATATAAACTAAATAAGTATTGAACTGGACACCAGTAGAGCTCAATTAATACTTAAAATGATAATTACGAATATTTTATAATTGCATCATAACAAAAAATATTTCTGAAAAACCCCGAACATTACAATAAGTGTATCAAATTTTGAAAAGGACGTACCGTTTTTTTCGTTATTTTTTGACAGGAATTAACTTGATGTCTAAGGACTTTGCAGCATCACCCATCTAGAAATATTTGAACAAAATGTTAAAATATTTTGCCGTTTCACTTTGGCCGCTATTTTACTTTTCCTAACATTCCTCTACTAGGTATGAGCAGTCTCCTACCCAAAAATAGAGCACATAAAAGTACAGAACATAAAAAAATAATTTAACAAAAAATATCAGGACTTTTTATAGTTCTGCAGCAAGTTCTCTCGGGGAGGGAGGAGGGGGTGAAATGAAAAAGCATCTAACCCAGTTAATAAACCACCACACTAACGGAGAAACACAGCATTTTGAGTCGTTTTCTTTCTAGAAATATCTACAAAAAAGTTACTTCGGCCAGTTCATTTATGTAAAACGGGTGAAAACAAAAAGCGCTGTTCTTTCATTGGGGTTCATTCATTCGTCAGTAGACCCTATCAAGCTATCCTCAAAGATTGTAGTCTTGAATTCAATGCGTTAAATATTATGCTTCAATCCATTTTTTTTTTTAAAGAAAGTATCTGCTGGCTGAAACACCGAAATTCTGTTTCCATTTAATGTTCTCCTTCAAATACATTTGTTTCCTAATTTTGGATCAGTTCAAAGAACAAGAAAATCACCTTCCACATTTTGCGCTGCTTCTTCAGTAACAGGAAGCGGGAATTAACCAAAGCCATTGTTTGCTTCTCTCGTTGTTGATCTCCTACCTTTCAGTTTTGATAGATGAGCCCGGGACTAGTAAGCAATAAGCCCTGTTTGACGTTATCTTTTGTTCCAGAGTATTGAAACTTTCACCATTTTCCATCACTACTATTCGGTATTGGGAAGCAGGATTCCAGGAAGAATATTCGGACAGCCTTCTTAAAACGTCAACGTTCAAGAAGTTCGTTTAAATTTTAAAACCTTCGCAAACTTGTCTTGGTATTTGAATAAATATTTTTATAGAATTTCTTCCATAGCCAGTTACCAGACGTTGCGCTATCTAAACAAAGGGAACAAATGAAAATCATTTTTTGCTTATACAGTAATATCCTGTCACAACAAACTTCTAGGAACATTAAATGTTTCTCGTTGAAATGAAACTCAAGCAACGCGACGGAATTTTCAATTTTAGACAAGACGGAACAATTATTTCTCCGAAACAAAACTTTCATCGTCTTTGGATTTATTAAGCTGCACTTTCATTCGAAATTTCCAAACGAAAATGAACACTAGTTATGTAATAACTTTCCTGAAATATGTGCTATGTAACTTCAAAAAATAATCTATTATGAAAGTGTTTAATAGCTGTTGAGTAGGACCAACTCCATGCTCTTAAACTTGACTTCACTTAATCTACTAGTTCAGATAAAAATCTTTTCTATGGGAAGAGGGTCACATGAATCTATATTTTTCTATTGCGGGAAAGGGTCATATTGGCTTAACGTATAGCATACAAGATTCAGTTATGTGGCATAAGTCGAAACTTCAGAGTTATTGTCCCTCCACTTTCTTAGCACCGCTTTTGATATGGCAAGATTATTCGACGACCTGTTCTGTTATTTAATTGCTTTCCAATAACTAATTTTAAAAGACATACTTTTAGACATTTCACCACAACTAGAATACATTACTTGTGTTTCGTCATGTAAATATTGATGAAAAAATAGTATGCTGTTGAAATAGCCATTCAATGTCACATTTTATACTACAAAGATCTGTTTTGTTACTGGATGAATAGTTTCAAGACCAATTATCGTGATTGCGTTATCAGAGTTTAAAATGGGTATTATGTCATGAAAAGTAGAACACTTTTTTCAAAAATATTAATGGTAAATAGAGTACTGTAGTTATTTAATGACCAACTTTTTAACTAAATGCATAGTTCTTAAAATATGCGGATGGGGGAGTAACCGAAATATTGCTGTGAAAAATTGATTTATCTAGTTGTTTTAACAAAATAATTTTCATTTTCTTTAAAAGACTTCTCCAATTGAGTTGAGACATTTGCAATGCCTATTTTCTCCCATTTGTAACGCTGTTGAAACTCTTTGGCTTCGATATACTTCAATGCCTCCAGTAACACTGTTTGAAACTTTGTTGATCATGAAACGATGAGACAAAATTGTTTCCATGTTTTCGTCGTTTAGAGAAATCACGAGCAGTCTGAGTGCAAACGAAAATTTGACGAAATTTCAGAGCAAACAAGAGGTTAAGCATGTGTCAAATGGATTTTTATTGAAGTGAACCGCTGCTGCGCTACAAAGGGTAAACTATCATTCCTCACACTCTGTATTTATTAAACCGGAGTCAACGTGTTACTCTTTCGATTCCTAAACTTGAAAATGATGTCCAGAAAAAAAGCGCTTTGATGATATCGAGACTTTACCACATTTTAAGAGTTCCATAGGTGCTTCAAATAGTGAGAAAATATGCTAGACAATTATTAGAATATAATGGAAAGTACTTTGAAAGAGGCTGAAAAAAATTCGTGAAAAAAAAACTGGCTATAATTATTTATGGGAGAAAAATTCATTTATTTTAATGCCCCCTTTGTACTTTAAAAAAATACACTTCTAGAGATTTATCGGTATTATTAATAGAATCTGATACAAAAGGAATGTTTAATGTGAGAAAGTAGATAAACGTATTTCATGGCAGTAAAATTTATGTGAGAAATAACTTTAAGATATGCATAGTACCATTAGAAAAAATTCTTACACAGAAGCAAAATAAATACCATAAATAATTACTATATGCTGAACGTTTTAAATTATCATTACATACAGTTTGGATTAAAAACTTACAAACGCATACTGTTTCAAAGTGGCTTTACTGCGATTTAAAACTCTATCTAAATAACTTGACCCCATTTAGCAATTTCTCAAAGATTTTATTGCAACATCGTTTATGCTAGTTTAAATTTTGAAAGTTCGAGGGAAAGAAGTTTCTATTTTCAACTACTCTTTTACAGCACAAGAAATCACCTGTTGGCATAAAAAAAGGGAGACAGAAAGATCTCGGGTACTTTCGCCTCCACTCATTCCATTACCATCTGATCTCCCAAAAGAAGTTTGTTCCTCCGGCAAACAAACGAGAAGTCACAAATGAGTCATTTTTCACTCTCTTCTCCCGCGAATTTCATGGATTGCAATTCCTCTTGCAGCGGCAGCAGAGAAGAAGAAGCAGTAATTGAGGGAACGAGAGGGGGTGGAGGGGGGTAGAGACACAGGTCGAGTGATTTAAACTCAATCTATTTGTGGGCATCGGAAAAACGAAGAGTTGCAAAATTCAAAAAGGGGGTGGTGGCGGGAGAGAGGAGGCCATTAGGGCGGAATATCTTCATTGCATGGCTCGTGACTTCAGTTCTGAAGGCAAAATGGAGTTCCGAGGCAGTAAAGGTAAAAGAAGCGCGTAAAAATAACTCTTAAAGCCAGTAAAAAACGGCCCTCTGCAAAGAATTTTACGATACGAACATTTGCTCCAACATTGCGATTCGGCTGGCGTTATGACTGTTTAAAGTGGCCTTTTTTACTATTCGCTTCTTCCTTATTCGCTTTCTTTTACGCTTTTTTAAAGCCGGTTGCGTCTCCATTTCTGTGTTACGGATGGCTATGAGCCTTTAGTTTTGGTCCCCCCCCCCCTCTATTTTTCTTCTACGAATTTTTCTCCGTGTTGACCTGGTTACAACTTCACAACACTAAGAAGGAAACTGCAGTTCTCTGCGATTGATGGCACTTTCGATTGTTTGTTTCAAAACTATATTTTAAGGCTGAAGCAAAATTAAATTTGTTTCCAAATATATTTATTGGTTTGGGAGGGGGCAGTTTTCCCAAAATGTAAGACATACCAGCAATACTAACAACGTGGTAAAAGGAGAGCTTCATTTGAGTATCAAAGAATAAAATAAAAGTGCATGAAACGAAGCATAAGCCCTCTGTAGCGAAATTATCTGCATATTAATTAAATACTTACATCAATTAGTTATATTAATTACATTTTAAACAGCATTGGCAGTAGTTAAGTCCTCTAAATTTAGATAATGTGATAATAAATAAATTAAGAGTGCATTAAATATCTATACTTCATAACAATTTACTTCAACTTCATAACAAACACTTACTTCCCAGTAAGAAAAAAATATACCCGTCAAAAAAATCTTCAAAAGCTGAGTACTTTTGTTCATACATTTAGTAACGTAAGAAAATAATTCAACTTAACATCTAGCCACTAAGTTAAAATATTTCACCGTTTCACTTCAAATAATATATTTGTGAAAAATTTCTTGTAAAAATTTACTTTAATAGGAAGATGGAAAAAATATTTAACTTTGCAGCAGTTTAACTTGAAACTTTGAGACTTGGACTCTATATCAACAAGAAAGGTTAAGGGTATTTTTTAAAAGAGGCTTTTTTTTTTGAGTACTTCATAGTTAAACCTTGTTAATCTAGCTGCGTTGGTTATTTTGAATTACAAGTGAAACTGATTTTTATCTTTAGTAAAGTTTAGTATTAGAATAGAAGCAGTGTATCTAAGAGATACATGGGACTGTTTAAGTAACTTTTAGTTGCATGGGATTTTCTATTTCTACGGGAAATTTTCCTTATACTGTTTAAACGCATTTCCAGCACCTTTCCTGAAAATAGTCTGGGGGCCAAGTGCAAATATCGTTCAGGTTCGTTTACCAATCTTAGGGACTACGAGAACTTGCTTGAAATCTATTAATATTGATGTACTCAATCGAAAAATGCAATGTTCCCAAGCGGAACTTGTCTCATTAAGTTTTAATTAGTAATTGAAACACGAACTCTTTTCCTTGGCCTGCTCACTCTTTCACTAGAGACGTTGTCCCTAGGTGGCGCTATTGCACAAAATATTTGCAATCTAAAATTTTAATAAACAGTTTTTCAATCATAATTTTACTTTTTTACTCGATTTTACATTTCAAAATATATTAATACGTTTTGAATCACTCACTTTTTTCGCTGTGTGACTTAATATAAAATCAAAATCGAACTTTGTATCAATCCGCCAGGAGTTTCAGATATTCTCATTCTTTATTTTTGATCAAAGAGCGCCAGTTCGCGCGGTTTCGTTTCGCGTCGCTGTCTTTTATGGCTTGATATCCCCTTTTGGCGATGTTTCACAAAGAGCACTTTTTAGTGGAACGACATTGTTGTATACCGTATTTTTTGCCGTATAAGACGCACCGTCTTATACGGCATAAATTTAAGATTAATTAAAATTGGGGGATTTAATTTAAAATTGGGTGTGTCTTACACGGCGAAAAATACGGTAATATTGCGTTTTTTACGCTGCTATTTTGAATAACGTTTGATTTTTCCAAATTTTAATTAAATCTTATAAAATTGAGTGTTTATTGTTTTTGCTACATAACTTGCAGTCGTGAAAGGAGTTAGTGTAGGAGATATAGAGATTAAATAAGAACCAGTTTAGACATTTTTTGTTGCTGCTTTATTTCTAGAACATAAATTAACTATTACTGTTTTTCAGAAAACCAATACTTATAAAATCACAGGCCCGTCATTTGGGGGAGGGGGGGGGAGTCAATTCCTCTCCTTCCCGGCTTTGAAAAATCAATTTACATGTAAGCGGGCGTGGTTTTTGTCATTTTTGGTGCAATTTACATTGTGTATGCAGTGTTTGCCCCCGCTCCCCTGGAAAAATTTGAAATAGCTTGTGTAAATACATATAGGATGTATAAGCAAGGGCGGATACAAGGGAGGGGCGATGGGGGCGATCGCCCCTCCCTTGAGGGACTCTTCCACAGCGGTTCTTAGATTTTGAAGTTCAAAAAAGGCAGTTTTAGTTGATATTTGATGATATTAAGAGAAAGGGTGAGGATTCGGAGCTCTGATCTGGAAATTTTTCGAAATGGAAGACCAAAACATTTGTAACCAACATGTGTTAACAAGTGTGCATGGAGAAAAAAATGGGCAAGTAAGAAAAAAAAACTCAATCGCCGCTCCCTTGAAATATTTCTGGATCCGCCCTTGTATATAAGGGACTGATTTGTTACCACGAATAAGTAAGTTTTGAACGACGTCAATCGTCGCCAAATATGATTCGTGACTTTTTCCGTCAATTTTGAGCTTTTAAAAGTAATGCATATTGTATGATGTGCTTTAATAAATGTAATTTAAAATTTTAAATGAAACCATTAAGATCATAACAGGACCTATAGTCTGTGGGCCAAGCACCGATATCGTTCAAGTTCGTTTACCAATTTTAGGGACTACGGGAACTTGCTTGAAATCAACTAATAGTGATGTACTCAATCGAAAAATCCAATGTTCCCAAGCAGACCTTGTCTCATTAAGTTTTAATTAGTAACTGAAATAGGGACTATATTCCTTAGCCTGTTGGCTCATTCACAACAAAAATTGTCTCTAAGTGGCGCTGTTGCACAAAATATTTGCAATTTAAAATTTCAATAAACAGGTTTTCTACCCTAGTTTTTCTTTTTCATACGATTTTATGTTGCAAAATATATTAATAAGTCATAATATACTTACTTCACGTCTTTTGTGATTCAGTTACTAAGGAAATCACAAAAATGTATCAATCCACATTTCCGTTTGTTCTTAATCTCGTTGTTTCACTAATGGCACTATATAATCCAGTCAATGAATACATTATAGAATGCATGGAATATGCGAGAGTATTTGACTACAGAATATTGTTAGGGGTAGTTAGTAAGTTAATATACTGAAAGTCCCCGACCCTGGGGGGTGAGCTAAAGGTGGGGGGGGAGGGGAAGCAAATTTTGGGTTTCTCGAAAAATCGCGGAAATGGTGGGAAAAATTGGTTTAAAATAAAAATTCAAGCTAAACAAACTTCGTATAACAGTGTTTCTACACATATTTGTCGAATTTTCAATAATTTTCCAGGTGTATATTGTGAAAAAACGAGAAATTTCGGAAAAACTCTCTATTTTTGTCAAGCAACGTTGATTGGTTCTATTTTAAAAAGGGAGACAGCTTGATTACGAAAATGCACGATAGCAGCATTTTCACGTACTCCGATATTATTTTATTTTTATAGAAATGATAAGGAAGAGAAAAAAAAAACACCAACACAAATCAACACCTCAAATATACGAATGTAACGAAAAACAAAACAAACCAAAACAAAGAAAAATCCCTTCTCATTCCTTATCTCTCTTATCACAATCACCCCCTGTTTCATAAAATCGGTTGAGACCTGACGCATGCGCGAATTCGAGGAAGGTCGCCGAAAAGAATATCGAACAGTATCTATATATCCATCTATATGTACATATAAATATATAGGCAGAGACAGACACATATATATGATATTTAACGTAATTATCCGCCCCTAGAATTCCATTTTCGTATATTTTGCCATCTATCTTTAATGGCCTGTAAAAAACTAATGAGACAATATTTTTTCGGGAACATTGTGTTTTTTTCATCTGTAGACTCTAAGGATTCAGAAAAATATCACATTTTGTAGTCCCCGAAGTTGGCAAACGAAACCATGTTTCTAAGCATCTTTTCTGCCTTCGGCCCACAGACTAAAAGGGTGTAAGATTTATAAAAAGGATGATAAAATAAATGTAAAACCAAAAACTTAAACACGCATGCGTATCTCTCTGTTATATATAGCTGATAATCTTCTGTTGATGCTAAAAAAAATCTCATGGTAACTAAAAATAGGTCTGAGGGAGGGGAAGAATTCCCTAAGTCAAATGATCATAATGCTATCTGGCGTACAGCTGTAAAACAAAATTACTTTTTAGTCTGTCTCAAAAAAAACGCACTTGTTCTAAAGTTAAAAACTACAACCATAACTGGCAATTCTCGTAGAACTAATGAAAAAAAAGCAAACTTGAAAGACATTCTTCGTAACCACGATATATATATTATAATAGGGGTTACTGAACTTAAACTCTAAGGAGGGGGGGGGGGTCGATTTTTCAAATGAAACTCCAAATTTTACTGAATGAAGAAATGTGTTCACACCTGCATATACAATGCGTAATCAATCATATGTATCTAATGAATAAGCTTAAGCATCATTATTATTATATGTAATGCTGTCTTCAAATTTTCCGACTAAGGAAGATTTTTGGGTAGTTGCACTGACCTTCTGTGACCTCGCATACGGGCTTCATAATTATAGTAAACTCACCTATATAGCCGAAGTAATAACTAACGGACCGATATCTACCATAAACTATGTGATCCATAGTGGCTTTGTTTGAAACCGCTGTTAAATCTCCTGTTAAAGTCACTTAGTTGGTGAGAAACAAAAGGAGGAGGTCGGTTACGTAAACTCAAACGAAACCACATTATGCTTCAGAGAGAAAAAAAGGAAAATCTAAGCCTCAACTAAAAATAAACATTTCTCTCAGAGCAAAAAATATGTCTATTGAATTGAAATGTTAGAACGCTGTTTTAGATTTATGCGTCAAACTTCAAACGGAGCTGTCTAGCATCAATGAAAAACATTCTTGCCATTTATTTAATTTAATATGGCTTAATTGTAAGCATTTTTCTACCTGGAATAGAAATATCAATGCTATGGTAAACTACAGCAATATTTTTACTTACGGCTATATATTCTCAAAATATTGATATCGGACAGAACATTTTATTTCCATACGCACACGAATCATCCTTCGCAAAATAAAACGCAAAAAAAGTCATTCTTCTTCATGTTTCCAACATTATCATAAAATATAAAACCACCATTCTCAAACAACACTACTTTCCTCCGACATTATCATACATTGCCCGAATAAAACCGGCATAGCAATTCCCGCAGATTCCCCCGCGTTAAACTTGACCGAAAAATATTTCCCGCTTTTTCCGGGTGAAAAGTCGCAGAAAAGGATCGCAAACGTGTCATCCATGCTCAAATGCTGTGTTTGAGACTCGTGGAAGAAATAAAACACTGAACAAATGTGGCTTCTAGCGTCAAATGATCGGTTTAGGTGAAAGGGAAGCAGTTTATTGAGGGAGGAGAAAAAAAAGATGTACGAAATGATATGGTCGAGAATTTCAAGATATACGAGTCGTGTCAAATTTAAAATTGTTGATGTTTATGACTGAGACGTAAAAGATATTTTTTAATAAAAAGGTGAATAAATAAAAAAGTATCTTTTGGTACATCAGGATTTGATTATTACTGATACAGTCTTTGCCTTTGAATATACTGGGTGTTATTTCTCATCAATCATGACTTGCGGTGTCTTTTTTTTTTTTTTTTTTTGTCTTCATTTCTGTCATATTTCTGACGGACAGTCACAATCAATTACGAAAACATTTTGACTTAAATATATTTTTCAACTTTTTTTTTTTTTTTTTAATATTTGAACACTTTTGAACGAATTGAACTTTTTTTTTTTTTTGCTGCTTCAAACAGAGTAAAAAGGAAAGGAAAACACAGGAGCAAGAAGAAATGAAGGATGGGTGATATGTCTTTAAACAGAGTGTCGAAATGTGTAATGAATGCCATTGAAGGAAGATGGACGTGTTTATGGAATGCCCTTAAGAGTATGATGGGTTTTTGAACAGAAAGCCTTTAAAAGAAACTAGCTGACCCGGCGAACTCTGTTCCGCCTTAAAGGCAATAAATAAGCACATTTTTGAATTTATTAAGTTTTTTTTTTATAAAAAATACAAAAAAAAAGTACCTACATTAATCATTCATTATTGTTTCTGTATTTTAGTACATAGGTTGCTCTTCACTTTACCTTGTGATACACAACATTTTTTGTTTTATTATCAGGCGCAAAAACAAACAACGCAGATGGTCTTCCGACACGTGAACATGCCGCATATAATTGACCATGGGAGAAACAGTGATGTTCTAGATTCAAACCGCAAACTTTTAAGGATTGGCCTTGTGATTTGTTGATGGTCATGACAAATGCAAGACGGATCGGAAATTGAAGTCTTTTCAATTCAAACGGCATATTGGTTGGGATCATCAGGATCCTCGGAATGAGAACTTCCTCACCTTTGAATTTCCCTGTTAGTTTTATCGTCGCGTAAATTACATTATTCATCAATTTTCAAACCACCAAACGCGTACCGTTGCAGTTTTGATTGGTTTATGTTTCGAAGCATGATTACTACGGAGCCAACCTTTAGGCGTAAATTGTGCGGTGGTAATCCAGGCATCACAAAAAAGTCAAATAACACTTAATACACCGGTAACTCATAACCTATTTTACTGCGCTCCAGAAGCTGTCAGAACATGTACTTTATGTCGCTCGGCGACAGAGGCTCAAAAAAGGCTTAGTTAAAAAGATAATTTTTTCGGATTGCTTATCAACTGACTGTTCCATCCATTAATCCATCCAAACAACCTTTTGTATATATAATAGTAGTAAGAAGAACAACCTATTTAACTGCAGTCCAGGAGCTATCCCACCAATCTCTTTCCATCTCTCAACCTCAGAGGCGTAAAAACTCTTACATGACAATCGTTTCTGACAGATTATCACATATAAATTTCAAGGGAAGTAGCGCGTTTGTTTATAATTTACTTCACAAAAAAGTCAAATAACACTCAACGCACCGCTACCTAACAACCTGTTTACTGCGCTCCGGGAGCTGTCAGAACGTGTGCTTTATGTCGCTCAGCCATGGAGGTGTCAAAAAAGGCTTAGTAAAAAGGCTTAGTCAATAGGACATTTTTTCTATTTATGTAACTGACACACATAAATTATAGCCTATGTCCATCTCCTGGCTCTAAGCTACCTACCCACTAATTTTAAGCCATATCGGTACAGCCGTTCTTGAGTTATAAATAGTGTAACTAACGCGACTATCTTTTATATATAAAAGATAAATAATGGAAATGTGTACTGAATGCCCTTAAAAGAAGATAGAAGTGTATATTGAATGATCGTGTATATTGAATGTTCTTCAGAAAGATAAGTGGAATTACGTAATGAATGTCCTTAAACAGAAAACGTAAATGTATATAAAAATGTGTTTAAAACTTAAGATGAAATTATCTAACTTTAACCACAGTTTAACGGAAAAAAGGACTTCTTAACGCTTGTTTAAAAGTGAAACGCTAATAATAATGTCTTCCAAAAGTACTGTAAAACTAATAACTAAAACTAGTACATCAATCGATAAAAAAACAGTGACTTTTCAATATAATATAAGGTAAAAAAGTAATGAAAAACACTAAACACTCAATTCAAAGGAAAGGAATATTTTAATATGTACTTTATACAGTACGAACGTAACTGTACTTTAAACGTAACTAACGGAATATTTTTGTACGTTGAACCTTCCATATACTACAAGAAATTTTGATTTTAAGTCATAATGTCAAACCTTGTAAGTGATATTTACATATTAAAAGTTAGCAAATACAACAACCCACTCCCAGGAAAAACTTTGTCTGCGCCAGTCGCAATATATATTACTTTTAAGACTTTAAATTGCTTTGTGAAATAAACATGTTGAAATCAGTTGATCGGCATAAAACTCAAGTCCAATATTTCATTCAAAAACAAATTATGCTCAACTTCTGTATCCTATGTACCATAAAACCAAGCGATGTCTTTGACTGCAAAGTACTTTTCATTGATTTAAAAAGTCCTCTCAAGAGTATTGATCTGAATTTTAGCGTGCAGTGACTGGGCGGGAACTTCAACGTCCAGCCTTTTCTCTTCTACGTAACTCTAGAAATAAAGTAATATTTTGGAAGAAAAATCCCTCAATAAAGAAACTTAAATTTGCTCACGACAATCTATTTCGTTTGAAATGCGTGATCGTAAATGAGAAATTAAAGCGAACAAATAAATTGGAATTAGTGACCCTAAAATTTTTCACAGCGAAACAGTTCTCTACTAGATGCAGAGTTCACACTGCGTAAGTTGTAGTAAGATTAAATGTCGCTCTAAAATATAAGGACTGTTAGAGAAGTAAGGGCCCTGCTCCACATTGACGTAAAGCAGAAAAATAAAGCAGAAACGTAAAATGGATTACATAGTGTTCCTATGGAAAGTACCCGGATTTTCGGTTTCTGCCTTCAGTTTCGGTGGCGTTTTACGCTGATGTGGAGCAGGGCCTTAACAGACGTTTTTCCATCTAAGCTTGATAGATATAGTCAAGTGCTCATGCATATGCTGACTTTAAATCTCTGTGCGCATGCATGAATCTTTACTTGTCTCTCTATAACATCAGTCGCTGGCAAACAGCATTTGAATAAGGTTATGTGCTGTGCGTTCTCTTCTTTTTTTTTTCGTACCAACTTCAAAGTAAAGTACAAAACAGCTAGTGCAACTCCACTGCATGAAATTTTGTTAGAAATTTAGCGACAGCCAGGTTGAGACCCTTTGTAAGGTTCAAATCGCCTTCGTTGACCATTTACTAGCATATTTTTTTCACTTTATTTAAACGCTTTTTGTCGAAAATCAATAAGAGTCCTTTGAATTTCCACACTTAATTTTCTAACAGATTGTTTGATCACTCTTCCATTTTTGTAATTTAAGCTCTTAACTGTACCAACTCAACAATTTTGGTGATTTTCAATGCTTTTTGAAGACTTTAGTTTGATGCTTTGTATCAACCTAAATTTCTGTTGCCCAAAAAAATTTTCATTTACATGTTACTTGGCTTGATAGCCAACTCAAAATTTATAATGCGAACAAACTTTGTCGCAAGCGTCAGATGTCTTCTGATCTTTATGCTCTTTTTTAGCAAGGAAAAATAATCTTCTGAACTACTCTAATTTTTAGGTATTGAAAAAGGGATAGACTTAAAGTTGATTTTTCTGTCTTTTTGGCATTGGGAAAATTATCTTTTCCTCGTCAAAGCTCTACTCGGAATCGAAGCTCGCCCTTTTCTGCATTGAAAAAGGGGGTCCATTTGCAACGCAAGACACGTGTCTGAAGTAATTACTGCCACTTGTTTGCCAATTATGTGTGCCTATTTATTCTGAAAATTATTTATAACCTATTTAAAAAAATAATAATTTACTAATGAGTATGTTTATAATAAAAACGAGAATAAGGAGTAGCAAATAAACAAATGTTTTACCAATCAAAACCCTCTTCAGAAAATCGATATCCAAGAAAAAATTGAACTTCTAAATTTCTTTCTCAAGCACAACGGCAATTATTTAACTCAGCTTGCTACAAAAGTGCATATTTAAGAAACCCATCTTTTCTTCTAGTCCGAAATTATTTGCAATTCGGCTCATGCTCTAATCGGATCGAGATGAAGAACCAAAAGAGCCGCTCTTTTCTTCCCGTGTATTAATTGGAAGTACTCCTGGTACCAGCTTCTAATATGAGTAATTGACAATCCTTGTCTTTTATGGTTCATGCAAATCGAGCTCCTACTAGACGGTCTTGCGTTTTCCACATTATGTGCATTGAATAAATTACGCAACCTTTTGGTCTGAAGGGAAGAAAATAATTTGCGTTTTTTCTTCGGCTCTTTTGAAATGTATCATACGAAGTAGCGTTTAAAATGGAAGTTAAAGAAAAGCTGCCATGTTTAGTTTCAGTAAAATATGGCCTCTTACTTAAAAATAAATAGATATGTTTTCGTTTTTTTTTAATGTCTGAACATACTAAGTCGAAGATCATTCTACTTTCCTTTCCTAACTTTTATTTTTTTTAATTACAGTTTTGGCAGAAATTCACTAATAGAGACCAAAATGTATTGTACTACTGTTAAGTATAGAAAAAATCTGCGTAATACTAAATATATTCTAAATTTGTGCAAAAGTACTAGGAATACTGAAAACGTTGTTTTCAAAATAAAGTAATCTAAACCCACGAAATTAGTCCTTAGTAGTAAATGCACTTTTATTTTCAGCAATTAAAATAAATAAAGTATTGCAAAAAAGTGTGTACCAAGTGTAAAAGGACAGACACTTTTACTTTAATTTAATGTAGAAAGAAAATACGTTAATATTTTTCAAAGTTAATTTTTAATATTTGTCCCCATTTTCCTTTGATAGTTATGCTAAGGCATGAGTATTCAATGTTTTTTTAAGATAATATTTAACATAATTAAACAGTTACAGAATGGAGAAAGTAGTTAGAGAAACATCTTTACACTTCTAAATAAAACTGTCAAAAATTCTAACAGGTGACATGAAACGCATGTAGTCGCAAACGAATGAAAACTTGTGAGTTTTTATTGGCAACAATTGCCTGACGTAGAGGGCGTTAGTTGTAAACCAGTAAGTTAACAAATAAAAATGACGACTGCATAGGAGAAGTCACAAAACATCACACTTGGAGGATTTTCATGGCAAAAATTTCGTTGCACAATAAGCAGTGGTTTTCTATCGGCTAACTACAACACATACTCCGTTTTTTCCTATGCATTCGCCATTTTAAATGCTTAGTTTAATAGTCTAGCTACTAGTACTTTCTACTTCGGGTACTTAATGCTAGGAACAAGTTTATGTCTATCCATTCCTTAGGATCAAACTTTGCTTCGCTTCATTTATTAGTCATTTTTTATATTGTTTAGAATGGTAGTGATATTTGTCGGACACTATGTAGTTTTAAACTTTGCCAAAAAAGAACAACGCAGGAAGAACTTAACAATGTAAATACCAATGTCATATTTGCATGAATATATTTTGATTAAAATTTAACGTCGCAACCTTCATTCCTTTACTAAAAAACAATCTGTGCATTCCATTCCTATACTTGAAAAAAAGCTTTTCAGTAAATGCTATCTTTATCTATACATCAAGTTAGTTATCAGTTGTCAGAAACAAAGAATTCCTGCAAACTGTTAGGGTTAACGGTCAATTTATGGAGGAAGCCATTAGTTATCAGTATATTCTTCTATCGTTTTCCTTCCGCAAATCATACCATTGGCACCATAAAGAACAAGCACTTTTTCGTCGGACTTGCTATTAGGGAGAAGCTGAAGTTGTATTAAGCAATATATCACAAACCTCGATTTTTTCTTTTTAACTTTTTTACTTCTGGATATTCTGTTGAGTTTTCGCTGTTGTAGTTTACAGCGAAGATTTTATGAGTTTATTAATGTAGATGTTTGAAAAAATAAATACGTGAGAAACATTTCAATTTAAAGATATTACATACAACGTATTTTAACTAATCTGCAATTTTGAAATAAGCTAACACAAGAATCGTTATAGATAGCATTGCAAAATCGGTTTTTATTGCAAAGAACGTCGAAAAGGTTATCAATCCACAATATTTTTTGAATCCGGGTTATTGCTTAACAATACCCGAATAACCATCCCGGCATTGGCCCCCAATTTACTTGATATGAATCCGTGAGATTTCTGTCTTTGGAGTTACATGAAAGACTTGGTGCACAAGATACTGACAAACCTCAATAGCCTCAAGAGGTCCATTACTGACTCATTTGCAAACATTAAAAGATACACTTAAACAAATAATTGGTCCTTTTGTGACTAGATCGCCCTACAGTATATCCTCTGAAGATCCTCACTTTGAAAACATGGTGAATAAATTACCTTGTCGTATTCTGTTCAATAATAAATTTGCTGTACTATCTGCAACCATTCTTGCGTTGTTTCATTTAGTTGTCTGTTAATTAAAAAGCACCTTGAGATTGTACAAGTAATTTGAAAATATATTTTAATAGCTACAATTATTAAAAATACGTGTAGCTGCTTAGAACAATGACTAACATTTCCCTATTATGCGGCAAATAAATTTGTCAAAGATTTAAAGCTTTTTCTATTAACCTTTTTCACTGCGCCATATCCAAACAATGATGACGCCTACACGATTGCTTAAAAATACGCGTAGTTCTCAGAATCGCTGCAATATGTAGATTAGTCGCCACTCACCTTATACAGTGTGATCTAAAAATAACCGAATTATTCATTTAAATCATAGAATACGTCTGGCAGTAAAGCGGGCGTTTATAGCATTAGAACGTATTTCGTTTTTTTGAACGCAGCAAATTTCATGCTAATTGATTTGAGGGGAAAAAAGCACGCTTATTATAATGACAATAATTTTGGTTTGTGTCGTAAAAATATGGAGCAAATATTAAATTTTGTTTTAAACTCGGTAAAAAAAACTGTTGACAGCTTCAATTTATTTTTAAAAAGTTGACGATTGGTGACGATTATATGAGTAGCACTCAAAATTACACGTGGTTTAGTGTTTTTAAAAATGGCAGTGATAAACTAAATAATGACTTAAGACCTCGACAAGTCTTACATCTTTCAAGAAAAGAAAATTATTTGTGGAAATATTATTACAAGCTTTATATCATTTGTAGTAAAGAGGTTTTGATGTCAAACCCCAAAATTTTTTTAAAGTTGTTTTCATTGCTTGGTATTGCACCACTTCACAAAACCAGAAAAGCTTTTAATAATATGAAAAAAAACTATTAATCTTTCACCATATTCTCCTGATCAACTATCGCGTAGCTATTTTATTTTAAATAAAACTAAAAATGCAAAGAAAAGAGCTTTTTACAATGGTGTTTCAGCTTTTAAAGCAGTCGTGACATATGCTCTGAGGAAATTTTCAAAACCGAATTTTAAAAGTGTATGGAAAAATGGTTGACAGTTCAAAACTCTGTATTGACGTAAATGGATCTATTTTAAATAAATAATAGCTCAAAATCATATTACTTTGATTATTGTATTCTATCACTAAAATATTCTGTTATTTTGTTATTTGCTAAGTTTGCGTTAGGTTCAAAGATCATCCGAAGTTTGGTGATTCAGTTTGCTTTCATCTACCCCATTTACGTACTATAGTTTCTGAAAATATGCTTTTCCCCTTGCTCAATCTTCTCACAAAAACTGCACTAAGATTAGGCAGAAATACGGGACAAACACGAATAATAAATCGAGTAAGTGAATCTAAAGAGAAATATACCAAATTTTTTTTCATGCAAATATTAAATCAAAAAATGTTTAAATAAACTTTTGATTGTATGTATATTAAAATGCATATATTTCTGAAAAAAAACTTTGCTTTCGTTTCGCTTGAAAGTTTTTTTTTCCAGATTGGAAGTAAAATATATGAAAATTGTGCATAATATAACGTTGTTCTTTGATAGAAGAAACATTTATACCGTAAATCAGGGTTACTTGGACCCAGAAGAGGGCTACTTGAGCCCACAGTAAAATGATAAAATCTGGGTTTGGTACTAGCGTTAGAGACTGCAGAGGGCTTCTACCTAGTGGAGAAACGAGGAACTACGTGCAAGTCTTCAACTAGTAGGTACCAAACCTAGATTTTATCATTTTATTGTAGTGGGCTCAAGTAACCCCCTAGGGTCCAAGTAACCCTGATTTACGGTACCTCTGAAACAATTAATGTACGAATGGATCGAACTTTTTTTAAAGGACAAAAATTGCAATAAATAAAAATAAATGACATAGAGAATGCGATGAAGAATAATGTTTAATGCTCAGAACTAAAACGTGAAACAAATGTACAAACTTCATTTTATAGAAGAAATTCACAATCAAACACAAAAACGTACAATATGAACTCATAAAATAAATTAAAAACTTGGTATATCAATAAATAGCAATAGAATCATACAATAATAAGTGTAGAAATATAAGGCGAGAATGATTCAGTGAAATAAGAATGTACCCTTGTTATACAAAAGGGCATCAAAAGTTGGTATAAGAAATATTCTAAATTCGAACTTTGTACGATATCGTCAGAAATTGATCCTGAAGGTACTTAAGACAGCATTGAAAGGGCACAGGAAACTTCATGAGCACATTTATTAGACAAAATTACATGCATACATCAAGTGCAAATGGAAAATCATGAAATGCAAAAACAATACCTTAAAAAGGAAGAGAGAGAGAAGAAAAAATCTATCTCCCTTTCAACACTTCGTAAATCTTGAAAAGCTTCTGCTTAGAGTTTAAGTATTCCATCATTAAGGGAGAAAACTTCATACTTTCATTTTCTGTGCCTCTTGATCATTATCGATTTTTAAAGAGGAAAAAAAGACAAAATTCCGGTGCATGTTACAACTGAGGAGCGCATTTCAAATCGCGTTGCAGGTTTCCAGAACCTCCAGAGGAAGATTGATTGCATTTAAGACGTCGAGAGAGGGGGAGAAAGAACACCTTCAAAACTCGAGAATTTTACTCTCGGAATTAGTATTCAGAGCTCTCTCGCGGCAGTTGCTTGTCATTTTCTTATCAGTAAAACAACATTCATTCTACTCCGCTCAGAAAGATGAAGGGATTTTTAAAATAATAGTATTCCAGTTTTTTTAATGGAATAACTAGGCAGATTTAGAAATGAAACAAAGAACACATATGAAAATAAGTTACATACGATTTGAACAAATAATTTTATGACATGTTTCCAAAGTTGAAAAAATATTTTTTCTTTTTGTTGTTATTTTCGAACCAGTGAAACAACATTCATTCTATTTCGCTCAAAAATATGAAAGGATAGTTAGGAAAATTATTCTATCTTTTTCCAAATGAAACTAAGTTACATACGAGTGACAACTGTATCCTACTACGTGGATGTAAACAAATAACTTCATGACAAATTTCTTAAAATCCTAAATTAATTTCTTTTCTGAAACTATATTGCCGGTCATTTTCTTATCAGTAAAACAACATTCATTCTACAAAGCTCAGAAAAATGAAGGGATTTTCAGAAAAATAGTATTCTAGATTTTTTAATAGAATAACTTGGCAGATTTAGAAATGAAACAAAGAACAGATAAAACTGAGTGACAACTGCTTCATGTCACATAGTTCTTAGCAAATAATTTTATAACATATTTCCCTAAATCAAACATACATATTTTGTTTTATTGCCTGTCATTTTCTTATCAGTAAAACAACATTCATTCTACTCCGTTCAGAAAGATGAAGGGATTCATAGAAGAATATTATTCCACAGTTTGCTTGATGGAATAACTAGGTAGATTTGGAAATGAAACAAAGAACATACAAAAATAAGTTACATAAGAGTTGAACAAATTATTTCATGACGTTTCCAAAATTGGAAAAAACATTTTTTTTTTGCCTTTCATTTTTCGTATTAGTAAAACAATATTCATTCTATTCCGCTCAGAAATATGGAAGGAAAGTTAGAAAATAGTGTTCCAGCTTTTCTAAATGAAACAAAGAACAAATTAAACTAAGGTACATACGAGTGACAACTGTTTCCTACTACGTGGATGTAAACAAATAACTTACTGACAAATTTCTTAAAATCAGAAATTCACTTTTTTAAAAAAACTTTATTGCCTATCATTTTCTTATCAGTAAAACAACATTCATTCTAAACCGCTCAGAAAGATGAAAGGGTTTTTAGAAGAATAGTATTCCAGTTTTTTTAATAGAATAACTAGGCAGATTTGAAAATGAAACAAAGAACAGATGAAACTAAATTGCATACGAGTGACAACTGCTTCATGCTACATAATTTTTAACAAATAATTTTATAACATACTTCCCAAAAATCAAAAACATATAATTTGTTTTATTGCCTGTCATTTTCTTATCAGTAAAACAACATTCGTTTTACTCCGCTCAGAAAGATGAAGGAATTTATAGAAGAATTGTATTCCAGTTTATTTAATGAAATAACTAGACAGATTTAAAAAATGATAAAAAGAACAGATGAAAAACTAAGTTGTATACGGTCTTAACAAATAATTTTATGAAATTTCACAAATCGAAAATATAAATTTTTTGCCTGTCATTTTCGTATCAATAAATATACTTTCATTCTTCTCCGCTCAGAAAGATGAAGGGATTTTAAGAAGAGTAATATTCCAGCTTTTTTATGGATTAAATAGGCATATTTGGAAATAAAGAAAGAACAGATGAAACTAATTTGCATACTAGTGATAACTGTTTCCTACCACATAGTTCTAAACAAATAATTTCATAACACTGTTCTTAAAACAATAAATGTTTCTTTTCAGAAACTATATTGCCAGTAATTTACTTATCAGTAAAAACAACATTAATTCTACGCCTCTCGGAAGGATGGAGGGATTTTTTTGAAAAAAAAAAAAAGCTGAATATTATTTTAACATTGTTTTGTTTTATTGAGATAAGTAGGTACATTTGGTGAAGAAACCAAGAACATTTAAAATTAGGTTGCATACGAATGACAACTGCTAATTACAATATAAATCTCAACAAACAATTTTATGACAAATTTCTTAAAACCATAAATATAATTTAAAAAATTTTATAGTCATATTTTTTGTCATTTTTTTCTTGTCAGTAAAGAAACATTCATTCTATTCCACTCAGAAAAATGAAAAAAAAAAAGAATAGTATTCAGTTTACTTTAGTGGAATTACTAGATAGATTTGGAAGCAAATAAAACCAAGTTGCTAACGAGTTTCAACCATTGCATGCTACATGTTTCCGCACAAATTATTTTACACATTCCCAAATCATAAGAAAACTTTTGAGTTTTATTCGCCATTTATATCAATGTGAGTTACAACGTATCACATCATTGACTTCGTCTTTGAAGTTATTATGCAATAAGAATACTGATAGATTTTATAAGTTTAAAATTCAAACTGGTAATATTTAGAACGGAGTATGCAGTTTACCGTTTATATAATATCTTAAAAGATACATTTCCCCATAAGGTGCAAATCAATTTTCCTTCCAGTGGGAGAAAAACCAAAGTAAGTGCTTTTTCCGAAAAGTGAAGTAATCGCAGTTACGAATTTAGAAAATATTTTTACATGTCTCGCAAATTATAAATCAAGTTCAACTCCGTGGTATACTTTGCAAGAAAGATCATAGATATTAATAATCTAAGCTCTTTAAAATTATGTCAGAAATTGAGCTTAAGTTTTAATGTATTTTAAAATATAAAATTTTTAAAATATAAATTAACTTAATGGAAGTATTGTTGCAGGAGGTGTTTAATAAACGCCAAGAAAAGCAAAAAAGGGAGACAATTCTTAAATCAATGTTCACACCACTATTACCATTAGCTTAAAAGCATATAGTACATTTTCATTCAACGTGAGCGAGAAGAAGTAACTGAAGTTTTTTCTTATTAAAATATGCTATGAATGATTTGGGAGCAATTTTTAGTATATTAGGAAGTTATCCTTTTTTGATGACTTTTTTTCTATAAAATGTACCGATTTATGCATAAGCTTACTAGCAATTCTTTTCAACAAAATCTACAGTATGTAATAAGGATTCTAACATGAACTTTATGGAAGATCATTGCACTATTTTAGATATTAGCAAGGAAAAATATTATAAACATAAATAAAAGCAGACAGATATCATATGCAAAAAAATAGGAATAATGTATTGAATAAGAACGATAACTACGTAAGAAATGGTGCATCTATCTTATTTCGATTGCTAAACACAAGAAAAGATTTCATATACCCAAAAAAAAAAAGATCAATTTCTAAATTCCATGGCATAAAATTCTGCAAGGAAAGGTTTATCGATTTAAAGTTTCTAAAGGAAACAACTTGACGAATTAAGCAACCTTTAGTTTGCGACTTACTATTTTTTAAGTAATAGTTATGGATACATGTTATTTTTAGCTATTTCCTTGAAAATAAAGTTTCTGCTCTTGCAACCGTCGCGAAACACTATATTTCAAAAGATGCATTCAAAATGCCTTGAAATTTTCCCTGACTTATTTGAAATACTGCTTTATCGGAAATGAAATATGTTCATTTTTGTATAATCAATGGCTTTTAGAATGCTATTGGATTTACGCTAAATTTTAAATACATTAATTGATTTCTCATTTACAAAGTTGTTTTCACTGTTCTAGTTTTATAAAAATAATGCGGTTTCTAACATTGGTGTTCAACAAGGAATTATTAAAAATTATCTAAATAATCCCTCGTTTATATAAATTTTTCACATATATGATATTAAAGAAAAATGAATTTGAACAGTGTGATATTCCATAAAGCACTTATCTTGATCAATAATAAGGATAAAATAATGTTTTATCAGTATGGTAAACACACTTTATTTCTTCTAATAGAGTTCAAACATAAAAATGATTTATTTTAGGCGATTTAGTAGCTGGAAGGTGGTACTAGATGAGCATAACAAATTAGTAGTATTTTTCTGCTCAATATGTGCAGTCCAACCCCTGATTAGAATATCAGTTAAAGGAATATACGTCCTAATATAATACATTTTGCGACATACCCAGCAGTAGTAATGTACAATTTCGATCCCGGATAATGGATAATGCTTATTAGAATATTGTTTCTTGGCAAAACGGCTATTGTATTAAGCGGGATCCACTGTAATTGAAAAAATTGTATCAGCTTAAGGTAGATTATTGTACGTGACCATACAATTCGATAGTTGTCAAAAGTGTTTAATTGAACTTCAACTACATAATTATTAATATGCAATACGTAACCGCCCTAATTTATTTCTCTATGTTTACTAATGTCTGGTTAAAATAAAAATAAGCATGACGCAATAATTTAAATGCCGATTTTAAAGTATCATTACTGATATTTTTTAAAAAGTGAGTCTTAAAAGCATACTTTAGTGCAATTTTATTTCGAAGTTTTTAAAAATATTCAACGCGAGATAGCTGTACCTTAAAGTTATCTTCCTTCAAATAATGTATCACTGTAACAAAAAAACATTTACAGAGATACAGTTGTCAACAAATAATATCTGTTCTATTCGTTTATCTCTGAGTAGATGAACTTTATTTCTGAAAACAGAAGTTTCTTCAGCTGCTTAAAAACATTTATAGTGCTTAACACTTCAAAGAGATTCTATCTAAGATCAAATTTTCTTTCTTTTTAAATTTCGATTAGTTTAATACTATTACCACAAGCTTGGAAATTATTTTCTTGCTATATGCTCATTAACCATACTTTAACTAATCAATAACTTAGTTCAGTATAAATGAATCACAATTTGAAGATTTGCTTCGTGAAAAGAATTAAAAAATGCATACTTATGTACAAGGTTATAGCTCCCGTATGCATTTCGCACATCTTCATTGATTATCAAACTTCATTACCATTTTGTTAAGAATTTCTTTTACACATTTTAAGAACACTTAGAAAGTTGCAATACAGACGATTGATTAATTTTTGACTTTATATTAAAGAAGCATTATGTGTAAAACATCATTTTGAAATTCTTTCTGGGACGTTCTCTAGTTTGAATAAGCAAATTTTGGAACACCGGGCGTTCAAGTTCAGGAATGCTCCTGACATTACCAAAATGGGTATAAGCTTGTGCACGAATTATTTTTCTATGGAGCAAATATTTATTTTTTTATGATTTTTAGCAACGGTTAGGTTATTAATAAAAATCTGTATATGTAGGCTTCTTCTCCCCAGTATTCAGATTCTAAGCAATTCATGTTAGAATGCTATGGTATTGACCGTAATTTCACCCGCTTTCCCTAAACCTTTATTCTCTTAGAGCTACTGCCAACGATAATTGATTCCAGAAATTATTATGATAATACCTTCACAAACTTAAAAAACAAAATTGATATGGTGTTTCGATTATTGAAAATTCGGTTATTTTAAGTTTGTATTATTGGTGTTTTACTGTAATAAAAAAAATAAGTAACTGAAAGGTTAAAAATGAAACACGAATAGGAAGAAAACAGCTAAAAATTAAAATACAGCTAGCCTAAAATATAGTTTTTCAGTCACAAAGTAAGCATTTTCTATAGGACATCTTTTTCTTGCTAATAGTGTAACAATCCGTTAAAAAAAACGCAGAAAAAGGTGTCTGAGAAAGATATTTATCATGTAAAAAATTACTGACAAATACACAAACAGTTGAGATGAACGAATTCTGATACGAAAGAAATACATTTGGAACATATCGGGAAGAATAAAACACTTTTCCCATGCATTAATTGCTGGACGTAGATGGCGCTAGTTGCTAGTCTATTAAGCTAGGAAAAGAAAGTGGCACCTTCACAAAATGAAGTGCAGTGTATGCTGCGGTTACCTGAAAGAAATACAGCAATAACCGAAAAAGAAATATTCGTCCATGAAATCCAACCAAGTGTGATATTTTACAGATATTTATGATACATTTAGCGAAAATTTATTCGTAAGATTATCTGATTTTTTTGGTTAGCATTAATGCGCTTTTTCCTGCGTATTATCCATCTTTATTTCTTAATGCAATTGGCAAGCAAGTAGCATATTCTACTCAGGTAATTAATAGCAGATTTTTTTTTTTTTTTTGAGTTTTTCATTCTTATGCAGCGAGCATTTTATTTCACTTGTTGGTACATATATTATTAATTTTTAGAAAGGTAAAGATCTCTCGCTGACAAATTGCATACTGTAATTTAAAAAAAGTCCATATCTCAAAATCTTTTGTGTGAAAAAAAACTCGATAATAATTGCTTTTCAATAACTACTTGGTCCCTCACTACAAAGTTCGCAGTAAGAATTAATTCAAGTCAGGATCATGTTCTTTGACCGATGAAGCAAAGGTTTTTAATTCGAATTTCTTTTCCGACGTTCTTACTTATCACGCCCTAATTGGGGGGAAACCCCCACCCATCATTTTTCTCAGTTATTCTTTTGTGGAACTTTTTGGAGAGATTAGAGCGCAGACAAATTCGCAATTTACACAACTTTTGTTGCACTCACGAATGATGTGGTGAGAAAAGAAACATAACTTTTCGCAGAAGGTATTTTTATTTCTCGTGATATTTAAGAAAGAATGGAGCAATAGGCTAAAAATATTAGAAAAAACCTTTGGAATATTTTCTATCCAAATGCATTTTTCCTTATTTATTGTCGGAACTTTATTCAGTTAGCCCTCGGTGCAATACAAAATGCAACAACAAAATGTATTACTTTATGTGAATTTTCAGACTTTTTTGCTTAAACATACTACATTGCGAGTCCGATTTTATTTCTTCCAGAACACGGAAAATACATTATTTTGTCCCACATGTGACAATGAATAAATTTTATTAAAATATAATTTAAAAAGTAATGAAAATTTTTAATGGTAAAATGACACATGCTTGGGATTTCTTAAGCAACAAAATTTGTTCTTTACCAGTTATTTATTTAATGCAACATGACGAAAATATAAAATTATTAAAAGGTCTATTTAAAATAAAATAAATAGATTTTTTAGCTGTCAGATGCAGTACAAGATGGCCATTTTCCCACGGAATGGCCTACTTATTGGTATTAAGATTCAGCTATAAGATATGTGGTGACTCTTAATATTTGGTATAATTATTAAACGTTTAAGATTGCATATTGATTTCACTTCGCCCTGCTTGAATTTCTCATCATGTTGTCTTTGTGAGTGGTAATTAGAGTGTCACGTGATCTATTACTTTATGCGTCGAGTCGACTTGTTGCATTGCCGTTGATGCATAGCGAGTCATATAATCCGTTGTTACATGCGTTTTCTTTATTAATTTTTGCAAATGACATGTGTTCGCATGTAACTGTTTTGTTTTTACTTTATTGTGTTTATCTTTTGCAGGTGTAGAAGTTTTCACATCTTGCAATTTAAAAAATTTAAAATCACTGTTTACCGTTTTTTTTTCTTAAGACTAAGCAATTTTACAATTTTTTCCCTCGCAAGCGTTTTTTACGAGCATTTTTGTTGAGCACGTACTTTAATATTGTTTAAATAAAATCATTTGTGACATTTCTAGTAAATGAAGGCGGTGATCCTGCTGTGTATTGCATATGTTATTCTGTAATGAATATTTGGATGAATGATGCCTCAATTCTAATATTTTATTCATTTATATTATTATCTTGTTTATTTTTGAAGCGTCATAAAACACTTTTGCCAAATTTATTCAACTGAGATAAGTTTTAAAGCCATTTTTGCACGATTCTATTCTTTCCCACACGCAGAAATGGGCTTTTTTTATTTAATTTATTTATTTTTTTTTATTTATGTTTTTATTTATTTTTATTTTTTTATTCATTCATTTTTTTTTTTTTTTGTTTCTTCTGAAGGTTCCTGTGCTAATCTTAGTTTTGAATAATATAATTTGAAAATGTAACAAACCGATGACTTTTTCTTTATTCTTCAACTTCATAAGGAAGCTTTAATCAATAGCACTTAATTTAAATTGGGATTTACAAAATTAGCCTTAAAGGTAAAACATTGAAATTTGAAAGGACAAAGCAGCTGTCTTTTTATCATTATAATAAACTCTTGTAAACGTAGGCTTCAATGTAACATTATATTCACTGCTTTTAGTTTTTCAAATTCATGAATTATGAATGCAGCGACAGCAGCTAAAATTCGTTAAATCTTACCACAGGCAAAGCCTCGACGGGTAACGCTAGTTATTGATATAAACTAATTTTATTTATATTTTGCAGAGTAAAAAATGCCTTTTTTATATCCTTTTTTATGGCATTTAATTAACACCACTCTTTTAATATACAATACCGTAAATCAGGGTTACTTGAACCCAATTTTAGTAATGTTCCAGATAAATCCTTATTTACATCAATACATAATGTTATGAAATCAAACAATGCTTATAATTATTAAAGAATACCCATAAATAAAGCATGTAACCTTTAAATTTGGTTTATTTCATTTACTAAATTTCTGAATGTTTTTTTCTAATGGGTTCAAGTAACCCTTAGGTTGGGTTACTTGGACCCAGGTTTAGTTTTCCTATTATAAAGCATTGTTAGCTTGTGTTGGGTTTATGTAGGACATGGGATATGAAAAAATACGATACAATAAATGAAAAAATATATGAAGTTAGATAAAAATTCTTTATCTAAACATCTTTTTTGATTGATTGAACTGAAAATAGCCCCCTTTTTAACATTTTAGGAGGATCAATATATTTTTTTTTTTATATCTCCCCACTTTTAATAAAGAATGTCTTTTACTTCTGGCCATTTCCAACCTTTTAGAGTGCGCTGCATTCAATCAACAATCGCTCCATTTTCATCAATTTTTGTAATGATGCCTGGAAATTCCTTTTTCTCCCACAACACTATAACAAAATTGCCTTCGACTAATTTTTCTTTAAGTCCCTTTTCAACTAAATTTTCATCTCTTTTGTCCATGACAATGTTTTCATCTTGATTGCAGAGTTCATTCATAGCTTCATCATTACCAGCGCCACTGGTAGAAGGGAAATTAATAAGATCCATAAGATCAAATTTACTGTTCAAAAAACTGAACTCACTATCTCCTGAAGATTGGAGGCTAAAATTATCTGCATCTTCAGAGGATGATTCCATTTCTTTACTAAATTAACTACTTTTATCCAAATGACTTGCAAATGCCCTCTCCTCTTCCTCTGTGAACACTTTAGGATGGCCGGGACTTTTTGGTGTCTCACTTTTTAGTCTACGTTTTATGGTTGATCTGCAAATTTTGAAATGAGCTTCTGCTTTCCTTTGAGACATTTCACCAGATTTTATTGCTTTCAGGCATTCCTGCAATCGGTCAGTTGAGAAGTCTTTGTATTTTCGGCTTCCAGAAAGTCTCTTGTATTTGGACGGCATGGCCAGTCTTAACCTGAAAAAGGTAAAGGTTGGTCTAATACATTGCCTATATTCCTTAAAATACAAGAAAACTACTAAAAATTTATAGTTCAGTGTCATAGAGTTGATAAATGAAAAAAAAAAGTTTGTAAGGGTTACTTGGATCCACGTAAATAGTGGGTCCAAGTAACCCTATAATTTGATTATTGGTCACTGTCACAGACTTTGTTATAAATAGCTTAAATAGCTAAAAGTATTGACAATCTTGGGCTTAAATAACATTTGTGAGGGGTTTAACAAGAAAATAATGCACTTACCTTAATTAAATGGTGAATTGTATGCTCTAAGAGCATAAAAGTTGTAGGCTGGAAAATTCTGCACACGTAGCAAGGCAATAACATAACCTCAACTAATCTCAGGAAGTTGCTTAGAGAGCCGTGTAGGTAGCGTTAGAGATTTCATAGTGCTTCTACCTAGCGGAGAAATGAGGAACTACGTGCAAATCTTCAACTAATAAGTACCAAACCCATATTTAATCATTTTTTTGAATTGGGCTCAAGTAACCCCCTAGGGTCCAAGTAACCCTGATTTACGGTATGTATTTGTTTTTACACTCCTGCTTACAAAAAGTCTAATTACTTTTCTCCCCTTATATGTTACAAAGTAAAGCAGTTTTTGAAAAATCTTTGACGTTTTTAGCAGATAGCACTTATTTTGCAAGCGATGTTTTAAATTTATCATTATTTCAAGTATATGAAAAAGTTTTATAGGAAAAATAAGTATCACATTTGACAAAACAACCAAAAACTTGCTCTCGATTGTATCATTTACCTAACAGCACGTTTTCTTCAAATTGATGTTGCCGTTGGCGCCAGTACTCAAAACAGCAAAACGTTTTATAAATGTATTTTACTTAGAATATTGATTGATATTACGCTAATAAAAAGATGCAACTTTTTAATTCAGACGCGAATCTTTTATCGTCTAATGAATAAAATATAATCAAGAAAATTTCCCTTCAGATTCTTTACTAACATCATTAGTTTTGCAGCCGACATTTCTTAATATTCTCTTGCAAAAAAAAAAAGAGTCCCATACATGACATTTATTCATTATGTTCTGCAAAATACAAAACAAAGAAAGTTCTTTCGTACTCTTGACACAGCATGTACTGACGACATTTATTTATTTTATGCTTGATGAATTAAAAAAAGACGAATATTTTTTATACAGACGGCTTTTAATCATTTTCTTCAGCTGAGTTTTAGAAAAAAAAATCCCTTTTGTATTTTTTAACTAACATCATTTCATTCGCAGACGATTTTCTTTTGCTCAAGAAATTCAACTCAACCCGGAAATAATATCGAACTCAGTTTGTAACTGTCCCCCAAATTACATCAAACGTCGTGTAGAATTAATTCCAGTCATGATCGTGTTCCTTCGACCGAAGAAAGAAGGAAAGGTTTTTAATTCGCGTTTCTTCTCTCACGGCCTCATTTCTCACGCCTTAATTGGGAAGGTCCTCCCTCCACCTTCTTTCTACTCCGCTCCTTTCTCATTTGATCTTTCTCTCGCTACTCTAATCTCGCCAAACAGCGCCAAGCAATCTTTTTCACTTTCAACTTCTGATGAACTGGATATCGGCGATGGAGAACGACACTTGCTGATAAGTGAGGAGAGCTTTAGTTTCTACCGGGTGAAGATCAGGGAATGGAAAAAAAATATTTAATCAATTTAAGTTAATGTTTTTTTTTCTTGTGTGTTTTCTAATTATAAAATTTTGGTCATAATTTGTTGAATGGGGTTTATGAACAATTTATTTAAGGCGAAGTTTAATTATCACTGTTAGGTTTTCTTTCTTGAGTAGGATTTTTTTAATTATAATTCTGCTGGATAATGTTGGCTTTGACTAATGCTGTGATTTTCATGATGACGAAGGAGTATTTCAGAAAGCAAGAAAAAAAAAACAGAAGATCTAAACTAATCACAGTGAAAAACAGGATGAGTTTTTTACTTGAAGAAAAATTGTTAACTTTTACACATATATATGCGTTCTAAATAAGTCACTAAAATACCACGAATAGAAATCATTTTAGAATAAGATTGGAGCTCAAAAACGAGCATAAGCTGCGGAAACGGTAAATGAAATCATTAATATATGTATCTTTTATGTCTATGTTGAAAAACGATAGAACAAGCTTAAACTTTCAGTATGATTGCTTTTTAGTGTTGGAAAACTGTAGAATTAACTATAGCTGTTCCAAAACGTAAGCTAACTAGTGCACAAATCTTTCATTTTCCTATCTGTTGAATGTTATTAAGTTATTTGAAACAAAAAATAAAAACATTAAACTTTAACGATAGTGTAAGCAAAGAAACTGAAAAACAAATGGCCGTTCGTCTTAATGAAGCATAATTAAATTATAACCAAACTGCAAAAAACATTATGGAGCAATGATAGAAGTTTCAGTTTTAAAACGGTTCGCTCTACACTTAAAGTTTTTCAAAGTCAATTTTGCTTCTACAATTATTTGCTCTTTAACTTAAAATAAGTTGTTTGATGAAAATAATATACATTTTAGCTTTACCGAATCCCGATCGTCTATGCTACTTTTAAACAGCCAGACTTTTCCTACCTATTTGCAAGTGTCTGAGGCTACCAAGCAACTAAGAAGTACAGAATCTCAAGTAAAAATAATAAACATCTATAAAAAAATATATATAGATACTCAAACCTGTATACAGCATTTTTTTATGAATGAAAATGCGTATTTTTTAATTATTTATTAATTATTTCGTGCGACGCTTTCTTATTTCATTCAAAAGGTTTTTAAAGGTTAACTTTCATATATGTCCGGTGCATTTGGAGAAAAAAAAAGCTTTCAGTTGCGGTATTTAAGCAAATGTGATTTGTAATATTTGTTTAGTTATTGCAGAAATCAACAATATCGACGGTAAACTGCTACACAAATAAAGTTATACGCTATGAGAAGTGAAATGTATGCTTATTTAGTTTTTTACTTATTACTTAAATGTAGTTCGACTTAACTTGTCATATTACCTAGTTTTTTTATTGCGTTCCTTCTTATTTTTTGAACTTAAAAACTGTTGCTCAATTAATATTTATTTATTTTTCAAAAAACATGTTCACAATACGTTTTTTTAGTCTCAAAAAATAGTTATGTATTTTTAAAAAGAATTGTAGTATTAGTGTTTTAAAATATGCGATTGTTTTAGACACTTTAAGCAAATTAACATCCACAATGCATAATTGTTTATATTTTACGAATGCATCTCATTTAAATTCAACACTTTGTTTTCCCTTAAAGTAAAACTGACTTAAAAAAATATTCGAAATGATAAGTGAATATAAAATTTTATTTACTGAATTTTCATGCATTAATACTTTCAGAGAAATAATATTTCCCCTTACGCTTTCTGTGCATTTAATAATGAGATAGAACACAGAATTTCTAATATTATGGAAATGTATCCTCACGGGCTGGAATATATCCTAATAATTATTACACTAGTTTGAAATGTGTTCAACGTCGGAATAACTAATCTTATCTGCAGTTAAAATTAATATTTGACAGAATAATTCAACCAAGACATTAAGCTCCATTAAATTAAAATAATTCACATACGTTGTTAAAATGTATACATATTTGTGCTAAAATATCATTTGTTAGTTAACTAGCTTATGGAAATGCATTAACGCAAAAATATCCTAGTAAATTAGTAACTTAAAAAGTATTAAAGGCATATTCAATTAAAAAAATTGCGGAGCTATTACTCCGTAATTAATTTATAAATAAAAATATATACAGATATTTGCACTTGACGCCTTCTTGGACGTCAAATGGAACATTTTTCGAGCAACTTCTGTGGAGAAGGTAAATGTAGCAAATTGTGCTCATTGCGAGATTTCTATGTGTATAGAGTTTTTTTCTTATATTTAGGACCTTATCTTGTTATTTCATCGTTTAAATAACAATAATGCATTTTCGGGAGTAATTAGATTGATTGCTTTGCTGGGCGTTTCGCAAATCATATACCTGCTATTTCAGCAGGTAGCCAAAGAAAATGACCTCTAGCAGCAAACAATATTTTTATCCACATTTTCTAGACTACTAGATATTGTGAAAAAAAAGTGCAACATTACCTTCAGCATAATAAACGCTGATGTCGTTGAAAGTTGAGATTTTTTTACAAGATTCTTATGTTGACTAATGAACGTCAAAGTCATTCAGCTCAATCTAAAAATATTTTTTCAACGTATCGAACATAATGCTCCCTCAGCAAAGACTCAAATTCTTCAACAAAAACATTTTATTTTATCAGAACTAGTATAAAAATATTTCTTTTTTAACTACAAAATAACTACCTTTTTTCCTGCTTTTATTACACAATATATCACATCCAAAAACATAATTCGACTTAAACTTAGGAAAATACAAGTTAGCGGATCGATAAAATTTTTGAGATAAAAAAGAGGGAAAATCCACCGGATTTCAACAAAGAAAAGTAAGCCATACGAGAAAGAATCCCGAGATTTTCTTTACGACACTACCGCAAGTCTTCTTTCTTTCCTTAAAGGGAGTGAAGAGAAGAAAAGACAAGAGTTCGATGAATAAACAGAAAACCTAACACAATAAAAATCGTCTGCTGGAAAAGTCCATCAAATCACGAAGTTCCCCTCCAAGAATCAAAACTGGAAAATTCAATTGAGTGGAAAAAATGCTTTGTCCGTGGAAAAGATTGACCGTCAAGTTCTTTTCTAGAGGATACTTGATAATCTGTTGGGTAGCGAATGTCACTTCAAAGGAAAATATTGCTTTAAATGGCTTATTCTTCTCTCATGTGTTATTAGCTTCAAAACTTCGTTTTCTCACATGGCGTTTTCGGACTGCGGAGATTTAATTTTCTACATTTAATTACCTTGCTGTGCAGTGAATATAAATTCTGTGTAGAATATTCATTTAAATACTTTATTCTTGTCTGCTAGTGAATTAGGTTAGAAAACTGCATTGCTCTTTCCCGGATTTAATCAATCATCTTTGAAAGGGAATAAATGTGATGGAATTTTTTTTCTCTTGAAAACATGCACGTTGGAAGTATTACTTTTATGCGAGATGATGCTTTAAATTGCTTATAATTATTTTATATATTACTAGCTGACCCGGCCACGCGTTGCTGTGGCTAAAGTATGGGTTAAACTATAATGTTTCAATAGAAACGAAAAACTTTATTGCCGTTACAGAGATCAACTTTATATAAATATGAATTTGAGGTCAAAATATGAAAACAATCGAACGAAATTTTTCCTAAGTTTGCTAGAAACGAAAAATCAACAAAAAATGTAACATTTTAGTACTTAGAAATATTATATTCAAGCTTGTAACAATTGAGTTAATTAAAAATTTGCTAATTGCTATTGTAACATTTTATTTTTTAATGTAACGTTTTATTTTTTAATAATGTAGGTAGGGTAGATAATTAACCAATTTGCAAACTTATGGCTGCAGATAGGTACGCTTCGAAAACACAATTCTGAAAGAAACCCCTCTAAATTTCACAAATAAAAGTACACACATAACTGAAACTGCGTGCAAAATTTGGTTAAAATCGGTTCAGTAGCTGAGGAGTCCATTGGTCACAAACACAGGGACACGTAATTTTTATATGTTATATTACCTGTTTACTGCGCTCCGGAAGCTGTCAGAACGTGTGCTTTATGTCGCTCAGCCATGGAGGTGTCAAAAAAGGCTTAGTAAAAAGGCTTAGTAAAAAGGTTTAGCCAAGAACACAGAAAAGCTGGTAGCTAAATACATAATTTGCAATTAAAAATACATTGCGGTCCTAAATTGAGATATAAACTATCCTATCATTTAAGTTGGACCAAACTGAAACTGCGTGCAAAATTTGGTTACAATCGGTTCAGTAATTGAGGAGTCCATTGGCCACAAACACAGGGACACGTAATTTTTATATATTAAGATAAGAAAGATTATTGCTTGTTTACTGCGCTCCAGAAGCTGCCAGAACGTGTGCTTTATGTCGCTCAGCCATGGAGGTGTCAAAAAAGGCTTAGTAAAAAGGCTTAGCCAAGAACACAGAAAAGCTGGTAGCTAAATACACAATTTGCAATAAAAAATACATTGCGGTCCTGAATTGAGATAAAAACTATGCTATCATTTAAGTTGGACCAAACTGAAACTGCGTGTAAAATTTGGTTAAAATAGGTTCAGTAGCTGAGGAGTCCATTGGCCACAAACACAGGGCCACGTAATTTTTATATATTAAGATATTACCTGTTTACTGCGCTTCGGAAGCTGTCAGAACGTGTGCTTTATGTCGCTCAGCCATGGAGGTGTCAAAAAAGGCTTAGTAAAAAGGTTTAGCCAAGAACACAGAAAAGCTGGTAGCTAAATACATAATTTGCAATTAAAAATACATTGCGATCCTAAATTGAGATATAAACTATCCTATCATTTAAGTTGGACCAAACTGAAACTGCGTGCAAAATTTGGTTACAATCGGTTCAGTAATTGAGGAGTCCATTGGCCACAAACACAGGGACACGTAATTTTTATATATTAAAATAAGAAAGATTATTGCTTGTTTACTGCGCTCCAGAAGCTGCCAGAACGTGTGCTTCATGTCGCTCAGCCATGGAGGTGTCAAAAAAGGCTTAGTAAAAAGGCTTAGCCAAGAACACAGAAAAGCTGGTAGCTAAATACACAATTTGCAATAAAAAATATATTGCGGTCCTGAATTGAGATAAAAACTATGCTATCATTTAAGTTGGACCAAATTGAAACTGCGTGTGAAATTTGGTTAAAATAGGTTCAGTAGCTGAGGAGTCCATTGGCCACAAACACATGGACACGTAATTTTTATATATTAAGATATTACCTGTTTACTGCGCTTCGGAAGCTGTCAGAACGTGTGCTTTATGTCGCTCAGCCATGGAGGTGTCAAAAAAGGCTTAGTAAAAAGGTTTAGCCAAGAACACAGAAAAGCTGGTAGCTAAATACATAATTTGCAATTAAAAATACATTGCGGTCCTAAATTGAGATATAAACTATCCTATCATTTAAGTTGGACCAAACTGAAACTGCGTGCAAAATTTGGTTACAATCGGTTCAGTAATTGAGGAGTCCATTGGCCACAAACACAGGGACACGTAATTTTTATATATTAAGATATTACCTGTTTACTGCGCTTCGGAAGCTGTCAGAACGTGTGCTTTATGTCGCTCAGCCATGGAGGTGTCAAAAAAGGCTTAGTAAAAAGGCTTAGTAAAAAGGTTTAGCCAAGAACACAGAAAAGCTGGTAGCTAAATACATAATTTGCAATTAAAAATACATTGCGGTCCTAAATTGAGATATAAACTATCCTATCATTTAAGTTGGACCAAACTGAAACTGCGTGTAAAATTTGGTTAAAATAGGTTCAGTAGTTGAGGAGTCCATTGGCCACAAACACAGGGACACGTAATTTTTATGTATTAAGATTTTTCTAGACTAGTAGTTTCTTTAGCTTTAGATAAAATTAACTCAGGAACCTAGTATTAAGTGAAATTTCTAAAGGGGGGAGGGCATGACAAAAATGTTTTTATTGAAATATAATATACTCTGAATAACTAGACGTTAAGCACCTTCAAAAGTATTGCCTTGCAATGGGAAATAGGAGGACTTCGTACATATGAGACATATTTTAAATGCCCAGTCAGTTAGCGATCCCGGAGGATATATAACACCGACTGGTATCGAAACCTGAACCGTTCTGTTACGAGTACAATACCTCGTTGATCAGGGCACCACGACCCCCAAAATGTTTTTCTAAATAGAAACACTTTGTACAAAACTACACGTGGAAAGTATTGTTTTGTAGGGGTACGCCTGGGAAGGGCTGCGTCGGTAACTTAGCAGTTGAACTCCTTAACTGTATGTGAGTTTATGTATATTACATGGAATATACGACTTACTTAGTTGCAAAAGTCCTGAAAACTGCCGCTCTCCTTCATAATAAAATAATTTAGTTATAAACCAGTTTTTTAATAAATTAAATGGATTTAAGGCATCTACGTTCAACTCATCAAAGTCCATAACTGATATCACACATTTTTCAACATTTTTGACCCCCATTCCCCTTTTGTCGCAAAGTGTCGTACTTTATCTTACTCTCCCCTTGTCACTGGTCACGCTGTTTTACCAAGAATAGTCTCATAAAAAATGCTTGAAGACACATTTTTGTTTTCAAACTCTTACAACTTCATGCCTTCTTCCTTCCCTCTCAAAAGTGTGACTCCATTTGTGGACAACCCCTAACTGCAAATTATAGTCTACCTTAGTACTGCTTTTATACATAAAATCACATCGCAACTGTTAAGCTTCTTCGAATTTAAAAGTTCTTTTAAAATAAACAACGATAAAATACAAGCTCTGGATTCGTTTTTAAATCAAAGACTTTAAAGCGTCTTTTTTTTTTTTGAATTATGCACAAGTTACAAATACTTCAGAAATTACTACAATAGCAGCAAAGCGACTATTTCCAATTCAGAGCAGCATGAAATTATAACGCTATTCAAAGATCTTGAAGTGCCTTTTATACATTCAAAAGATCTACGTCTTCATGAAAGATAAGTTTTTTACTGTTGACAGAAACTGTTTTGCAAGAAGTACAAACAAAGAGAAAAGTTAGTCTTTCTCATTAAAATAGATTTTAACGGTAGAACTGGAAGAATGTTTGTTTTCATTCGGAACGTTGAAAAGTGTCGCAAATCGCAAACGTGTTTGAAATCACAAAAGCAAGCAGTTTCCTTCGGAGATATTTTAAAGTGCTTTTATGCGATTGAAAAATATGCATATTTTACCATTCGAACGCTGTTGGAATTCAGTAAAAAGCCGTAATGGTTTTAAAAATATTTTAAATTGCGATTGAACTGGCAGGATGGAGATATTATTTTTAAAAAAGAAGCGATATCACTAATAAGTGTAAACTATCAAAAGTTAAGGGAGAGTGGGTTTATCCATTCCAAACCTTACCTTTGAGCCAATCTTGCACATATTTGAGAATAATGCGGAATAAAAATCATCCAACGTCAATCTATGTGACTTTTTAGTGACTATGTGACTATTTAGCTTTTGAAGTAGTTCAAACAACTCATACCCCCCATCGTAATAATCCTTTTACCTAATCTTAAATCAACTGCGATGCAAAAGTTTAGACAAATGGCAAATATATGAATAATAAGCAAATATTTTATGCAAATATCCCTTGAAATGTGATTAGTGGAGGAAAGGCGGGACTTTATCATTCGAATACAAAGTGCAAAGATTGCTGAATAAATAATCAAAATTTCAAAAGCTCTGTAGCTCTCGTGTACAGACGACGAGAAAGTTTGGAACCCGAAATTTGAAAATGAACCTATTTTATTAATTTTTTGCCTTTTAATTCGGCTCTAGTATGGTAGTCTATTGTTTTTTACTTTGTAGAGAGCAAATTCAGACATGGTATCGATCGAAAAGGCCAAGAAAAATTATATTTATTAAGGATGAAGGAATTGAAAAAACGGCTAGAACTGACAATTCTCCCCTTAATCCTACAAAACTTCAACTTGGATCAAAAACAGCACGGGACAGCATAAGTAGATGAACAACTGAATCGGAATGCATAAAAAAAAAACAAAGAATTTTCCTGAGTCTTTTCAGACAGAGTGTCCCAAATAAGCCAGATTTTAATGTGAAAAGCTGCATATGTATCATCGTGACTAAAAAATGAATGGTACTTTTTTTGATAAAAATTAATAACATTCGGATGGCCAAGATGGATTATAATTCTTTTCGCGTTACTTGAGAAATATCCAATGATCATATGCTGTGCTGCTTTTACCATTAAAATCTGGGTTATTTGGGACACTCTGTCCGAAAAGGCTCAAACACAATTCTTTGGGTTTTTTTATGCATTCCGATTTAGTTGTTCATCTACTTATGCTGTCACATGCTGTTTTTGACCCAAATTGAAGTTTGTAGGATTAAGAGGCAAATCGTCAATTCGAGCCGTTTTTTCAATTCCTTCACTCTTAAGAAATATAACTTTTCTTGGTCTTTTGATCAATACGCATGTCTGAATTTGCTCTCCACAAAGATAAAAAAACAATGTACTACCATACTAAATCCGATTTAAAAGACAAAAATTTAATAAAGTAGGTTCATTTTCAAATTTGCGGCTTCCAAACTTTCTCATTTTCTTTACATGAGAACTACAGAGCTTTTGAGATTTTGATTATTTATTCAGCAATCTATGCACTTTACGCTCGAATAATAAAGTCCCGCCTTTCCACCAACAATCACATTTCAAGGGATATTTGCACAAAATCTGACTATTGTCTAAACTTTTGCAACAATGAAAAAAATGTCTTTTGCAATGTTCAAAATTTGGTTCCAGTTCAATTTTTAAGAACTCCAGACACGTATTTGGGACCATATTGTGTACCTGCAGTAGAAATTTGAAAGCATTTCGTTGAATAGTTTTCTTTCTATTCATATATTTGCCATGTGTCTTAACTTTTGCATCGCAGTGTACATCATACTACAACGTGTTCGTAGCATTTCCAAGAGTATACTGCGGTCAACTTAGAACATACTGTCTCCACAATTACAGAAGGTAAATGAAAATGACAGTCGCCATATTGAACATGTTTTGATGCAATATTTGTTTTTAAACCATCGTAAATATATGATAAGTATTTATCTTATTAGAATGCGTCTTCTGATGAGTCGACATTTTGAACTATTTTTTTTAATTCATAGAAAATGCACGTCCCTTCGTTATGTTGTACACAAAACTCCGTGCATTTCTGAGTAATACTTGCAATACACCTCCAGTTTGGTTACGCCATCCAGAGATTGCAATTTCCTCTTTTTTTAGACTCTTCTGTCAGGATTAGACAGTAACTGAACTGAGGGGAGAAATTATCTCATAGAAGCTCAGAATACCAACAAACTGGTATCTAAAGTATATTTAGCATTGCTGCGCGGTCTTTCTATGGTGTACTAAATCAACTTCAGGTACCAGTTTGTTGGCCCTTTAAGCTTCCAGATGACTTCTGAATCCAGCTTGTTTACTATATAAGCCAGACTGATGAGTCCTAATGAGGACGAAATTGCAGTATCTGTATGGCACAACAAAGCTGGCAGTATAATGCAAGAAGTTCTGCCTTTACCCTGGCTTAGATGTGGCAACTTGCTACTTAGTTCTAAGCACTACTTTGACTGCTGGACAACTTTAAGTTTGGGTCATTTCATAATAAATTCTCTTTATATAGTTAAAAAACTTTTGGTCAGAGGTTTTCACTGCTTTACAATATGTTTTGCTTCCTGAGGTAGGCTCACCACGCAGATTGGGAACCATTGCTTTAGAGACTTGCTTTGAAATATTTTATAGAATAATGGAATTACTTGAACATTAAGGTAAATGCAATACACCACCAGCTCGTGTATTCTATCTATGGACTGCAGTTTCGTGCTTATTATGCACTTATCAGCATGGAATAGGAATTAAACGAGCTGGAGGCAAAAATCATCTTATAGAGCAAAGAGAACCAACAAAAACTGGTAGCTAATGTGAAATTAGAACACCAGTGAGGGATCATACTTGCTGCGGTACAACTCGAAAATTTTGAGGCAAAGCTCGGGTATAAAGCAGTAAGTAACCGCCCCTAAGCCAGGGCTAAGGCAGAAACATGATGCTGATGCATTGCATAATAAGCACGAAACTGCAGTCCATGGATGAAAGGGCCGTGGTGGCCCGATCGGTAAAGCATCGGACTCGTGTCCGGAGGGACCCGGGTTCGATCCCAGCTGATCAAAGATGCACCGTCTTGATTAATGGTGGCTAGGAGGCGTTAAAAATGTCATGGTCACAAAGTCCTCCTAGTGAAACGATACCTCTGGGGGTGCTAGGCCTAGGTTCTGGTTCAAAATTAAGAACAGAGCGCTCTTCAGGGTCCTATCCCGGTTAAACCACGAAGCTGTGGTAGGTACGGGGGACCCTGGAGTGTGAAATGGGAAAATTCCATGGATGGAATAAACGAGCTAGTGGTGTTTTGCATGTTTCTGCTTTAGCCTAGGCTTAGGGGTGGTTACTTGCTGCTTTATATTAAGGTTAATGTTGATATATTGTGTTATAAGAATGGGGAAAAAAGTTAAATGCAAACTGCGAAGTATACTGTTCAAAGAACTACTAGGCTATTCCACGAAACCGCAGCCATTTTCTCACTCATGTAACATTCATATATACTTCACTAAAAAGTAGTTATTTCAAAAGGTAAAAACAAAGTTTTTTGCCTAAGAAATCCCACACTAGTTTTTGATTTCTTAACCAACAAAATCCCGTTCATTATTCTTTAAAATCACTACTTTTTAATGAAATGCATGAGGGTAAGGTACGAGCCAATATGGTGGCTTTTTCGTGGAATGGATCTTTTATTGTTATTCTTAGCAAAATATACAGAAACATTGTACGGAGTTTAAAAACTAAACAATTAACAGTTCGCCAAAAATTCATTCTCTCGCCTACAAACGAAAAAAGGAAAGTGTAAAAGAACGCTACTTTTCGAATAACACAAATTTTCTTTTTAACCCCCTGTGCCGCAATCATTTCTATCTTTCATAACTTTTCCTCGGGGAATAATTCAATAACACAATCCTCTTCTTTCGCGTACTTTTAATTAGCCATACACGAAGAATAACCGAGAAAACGCGCTACCTCTTTTATAAACATAAATATAAGCCGACCGCTTTAAATTGCAAATTTCTCCTCGGCAAAGATTCTTCCAGATTCGATTAGTACCTTAACGTGGTGTCGAATCGCAAAAACATTCCTAATTAGGAATCAAAGATGCGGCACATGTAATCAAAAGAGCATACACACACACACACACAAAAGGAGAGCACCTTTAAAAAATTCAATTATCTCCCGTAGTGCTGAGTTGGTAATTGAATGAATCGCAATCGGGTAGCTAATGAGATGGAAATGAAGCCCCCCCCCAACCCACAGCCCCCCAGATCTCGCGCAGCAAAAAGGCCTCCCGCGCGCTAATGCCCCCCTCTTCTCTGCTTTTGATATGTCGTGTAACCGAGTTAGATCGGCTCGTTAGGAGAAGCGATTATGCAAATTGGTTAGATGCTGCGATTGAGTGCGGCATTTATCGGTGACAGAATTTCGATCCGGTCCGGTCGCCGGGGAATCCCGGACGCCGATCTTTCATTAAACCGTCGCCGGAACAAAGCGGCGGCTCAATCGCATTAATGCCCCCCGTTGCCAAATTCATTATCCGGGAATTATAAGGGTCAAAAATAGTTTGCACTTTTAATTATTATGAATGACGGGCCTGATCAATGTTCCGGGCGTAAGATAAATTTCGGGCATATTTATGGATGACTTAAGGAGTTATTAATCTTTTGAAATCCCGAAGATAATAAATGTGGTGGCCAATTATAAGTATCTCTAAGCGTGATTTATTGTTTTATCTTTCAATTACTAATTTGAAATTAATATTTTAACGGTATCAAATCCATGAAAAATGCATTGTCAAAAAAATTTTTGCATATAACTTTTCTGACCCCTAGACAAGATGACCGGATTATTAGTTAGTTAGTTAGTAGTAGTATTGCTGTTATTATTATTATTACTATTATTCTATTTTTTCAGTATATCGTTACTGGAATAAAGCCGAGGCTCAATCGCATTAATGCACCCCGTTGTAAATTCATTATCCGGGAATTATAAAGGTCAAAAATAGTTTGCACTTTTAATTATTATGAATGACGGGCCTGATCAATGTTCCAGGCGTGAGATAAATTCCGGGCATATTTATGGATGACTTAAGGAGTTAAAAATCTTTTGAAATACCGAAGATAGTAAACGGTGTGGCCAATTATAAGTATCCCTAGGCGTGATTTATTGCTTATCATTTAATTATTAATTTGAAATTAATATTTTGATGATGTCAAATCCATCAAAATGATTTTAGGTTACAAAAAATTGTTAACAATTTGCATGTATTTTTATTTTTTATATTAAGTGCTTCTGTATGCTGCGCGTAAAATATGTTAAACTTGTAATGTATTTAATGGTTTAAGTTTCCGCAAGCTAGCAGCGTCTAGGACTAATCGAGGAAAAAGAGACTACACAACATAATATAAGAGATTATTTAAAATTGTACTTCAAAGATGTTTTATTGATAACGTCTTCATTACTGCCTCAATTAATACTTGACATAACTAAACGTATATTTATATATGAACTAGCCGGTTTTCGGTCGCTTAATATGTGTTTCAGTGAAACTCATTCATAATTTGTTCAACATTAAAGTGCACGTCTATATACATAAATGGCTATAATGCTTTTGTAAATAGGAATTGTTAAAAGCTTGGTATATTAAAATAAATAAATATTTACAGTATCAATCACACTGGAGTCAACCTTTCCAAATACTGCACGTTAAATAAGTTTCATTATTACAGTCTCTATCCTTGTCACCCCATTTGTAAAAACGCAATTGGTAAAAACATCTGATATGATTAAGACATTTTTTTTTTGACTATAAACACTTTCAGTTTTCTACGTGTTGCCAAAATCAATTCCCTTTTATTTACCCCGTTAGCGATTATTGGCATAGATGAATATAGAAATCCTAAGAAAGCAATAAATTTCATACATACTCCAGAGAAGCCTTAGTTCAAATTTTTCATTATGATCACTATTAATATTGTTAATGCAAGGCAACAAATTTTTGCAACAATGGACTGAAAATTTAATCACTTAATGGGGAAACTATATGAAATTTACTGTTTTTTACTTCCTTTTCGTAGTAAAGGAAGTATTGTGATCGCGAAAAAAAAATTCCTCAAATTTGGGTCTAAGTTTTGATTTTGCTCACCCCCGAATGAATGTTGAGTCGTTTTTTCGACCTGTCAGCACGTGCATATGTACCTACCAACATATAACCAGCCGAAAAATCCTTTTCAACCATCCTCGAGTTCATTACGACGACTTTTCTCGTGACATCTGTATGTAAGTATGTATGTGCGTATGTATATCGCATAACTCAAAAACTATGTACCGTAAAAGCTTCTAGTTTGGTATGTAGGCTCTGAGGGGGGTCTAGTTGTGCATCTTTCCTTGTGGTTGTATTCGAATGTTTCGAATGTGGGTTTTTTTACTCCTTTTTTGGGGTAAATCAGTGTTAATTTCAATGCAGACTCAAGTGATATGAATTGACATGATCACATGGCGATATATCGCCAAGCTTTTGGTCGCCAAGTGTTTGACTCCAACTTGGCAATGAATCGCCAAGTTGGCGGTAAATTTGACGAAATTTTTTTTTTTTTTTTTTTTTTTTTGAATTTGGGTTCAATTTGGCGCTATTGCGATATTTTGCGAAAAATCGATTGAATGATGTTAAAATCGGCGATATTTAGAAAATGAATCATTGAAAAACATTTTTTTGCATTGTTTTGTTGCAAACTAGGGATGTAAATGTTCTGATTGCTATCTTGCTCACTCCCAGCACTAATTTAACACTAAGGCATCTACAAAAAAATTTACACGAAAAAGGAAGTAGTGTGGGACCCATACCAAATTTTTATCTTAACTTTTTAGAACTAAGTTTTTTTAGAAATAAATGATAGCCTATCCTGACTCCTGTTAATGTAGCTATCTACTGTGACAAAATGGTTAAAATCGGTCCAGTAGTTTTGAAGATTACCCCTGACATACATATATACAAAAGTAGTCATTTATGTATATAGATTAACACATTTTTATCCTCAAGCAAACCTAAATAAAAAATTCTACCGGATGACCAAGTATAAATATTTCTGATGACATTGTGTTTTATACATTCATTTCTTGTAACAACGGCTTCGTAACAATGTCGATTAACGGACCAACTTTTAGGCCAAATAGAAAACTAGACAAAAATATATAGCAGCTTTAAAAATAAAAACAAAAATGTTTATTGCTCATTCTCTGTAAACAGTAGCTATGTGATTTAGCTCACTCCCCCATCAATACGTCAACATTATCGTGAGATAAGAGCCCTCTTCTAATGAACGACTAGATAACGACAAAAATCAAGCGATATTACTACAGCGGTAAGTACGATATCGTGTCGCCTATTGCACTGTTTTTCCATCCAATCGGTACCGTTTCGAACACCATTTCTATTTCTCACTCTTATACAAAAAGTAAAGAGATGGTCACGGAATAGCACCTTCAACGGGATAGCGGATAGTTGAGGATAGCACCCCAACGAGGAGTAAGAGCGCTCTTCTACTTGACGACTGGATAACGACAAAAATCAAGCGTTACTACTACAGCAATAAGTACGATATCGTGTCGCCTATTGCACTGTTTTTAAATTCAATCGGTATCGTTTCGAACACAATTGCTATTTCTCACTCTTGTTTAAAAAGTAAGTAGATGATCAAGCAACAGCACCTTCAACGGGATAGAAAATTTCCTGTTTAAAGGTTGCGGAGTTTTTGCTTTGAGAGGCAACGTGGTTGATAGTCTTAGGGAAGAATTCAAGTGAAACATCATTGCAGTCGCTTCGAGGTGATCGCAATAGACCAAAATTGCAATCGCTACTGGAAGTCGAATTACGATAGAATCGCATCTCGTAGCGCGTGTAACGCTACGAGATTGTAACGCTATTACGTTTCACTTGAATCCAAATTTGGGAATTTGCGATTGCATTGGTGAGTTGCGATCGTCCGTGTTTCACTTGAATTCCGGCTATAGACTTTCACATTGTTGAAGTAGATTTAATCACTTGGGATCATTATAAAAATTAGGTTCGCAATTCTTATGTGCGTCTTTTTAGAGTTGCTATGAGACTTCAATTTTTTTACGAACGATAGAACCGCATAAGGTCTCACAGTCACTATCAATTAGCTGTCGGAGAGTGAGGACTCTAAAAGCGTAGCTTGTAGTCATAGTTTTTGGATATACTATCGACCATATATAGTATTTTCTAGGAAGACGCTTGGCAGAAGATAATTTACTACCAATAAAATAGATCTGGAGTGGTAATGTGCGCTACAAGGGGAGTGATCAGCAATGCCTAGACAACTCTTTGACAAAATCATATTCAGCATCAGAAAACGGTGTAAAATCTACACAACCGTCAGGGGAATTCAGATCCTTTACGAAAGGCTAGATGTTTTCTGCTGATATCTGTCACATGAATGTTTAGACCTTCAGTCGCATTGTGTGGTCTGTTACTTTTTAAATTTTTGTTTTTTTTTGGGGGGGGGGGGGGGCGGAGTGTTGCTTACATTACCTATGGGATATCATGGTATTATTTGCATTCATTTGGAAAGCTTTTGTTAAACGTTATACTGAGGAAACTGGTTCGTCCTTAATCTTTGCTCTGTAGTGTGTTTTATGTTTATACGTATAAAATACCGAATTACGTTAATTAAATAACTTTTCGAATTACAAAATAATGAACTTTTACTTAATAAATTAATACTTGTATTAACTATATTACTAAAACTAGTAAAAAGATTCGCGTATCAATATGATTTAATTGGTTTACTTGTACTGTGCACAAAAATCTTTGCTGGAGAAGTACGAAAACGCCAGACTTCAAAAGTAATAAAATCATTTTTCATATTTTCTTTTAATTCCCAACTGGGAAAGATTTTAAGAACTATAAGTTTTAAATGAAATTAATATATTATTTAGTACAAAATGTGATTCTATACTATTTCACAATTAGATATTTAGTCATTTGTTCATACACGCTGTGGAATACTCTTTAGTAATTAACTAACATGTTCTTGTCAGCAAAATTCCAAACTTTGTAAATAATATTCCTAGCTAGTTAGCGTATAAAGAGAACAATTGTATGCAATGTATAAAATTCGTTGAAATTACTAAACGTAATATTAACAACACCGGGTTTAAAATAGACGACCAAAACGAAATAAAAAATACTCAAAATGATCCTTGGGGAATTAAAGTATTTTCTCAAATTAATGAGCTTTTTGTTACTTCAAAGAACAATACGAATGCAAGAAAATTCTAGAGACAGCAAAGTTTAAAAGCATTATCAGCATTAATCTGTTCTCTGTAGCATAACATTTAAAAATTGCAATAACAGATTACATAATCAACCTCTAAAATTTGACAACTTTTGAGAGATAATAAAAGTAGATTTTTAAATAACTGATTATTTTTAATGTATTGGTTCCACGTTTGATATATGAACTTGTAATATGGTTGTTTTGATTCAGTAAAAATGTCAAAGCATTCCTGTGCATACGTTGTATTTTATTGAAACGTTTAGTTTGTGCTTAAAATTTCGCACCACGAAATGGTTGCACTGTGAATACAGTGGTTCAAAACCTGTGGGTAGCGACCCACAGGTTGGGAGCGACCCATAGGTTGGAGGCATTTCTGATAGGGTGGCGACATTTTCTCTAGAATTGAAAAAATACATGTACGAGTATTATTACAAGTTTAAGCACCAATATATGTATTGGAAAAAAATAGAAACACTTTTAAGTAGCATTAAAGCCTAAGTGCAGTGGAGAATTTAGAGGAGAGCGTTAGGGCTGTGTTAACCACCGTCTGACCAAAGTCCTTGACCCCCCCCCCCCTTCCTCCTGACATTGTCTTCTAAGATTATCTAAAATTCTGGTTTAAGAACTTTAATCTCTACAACTTTAAAGGAAATAGTCCTTGATTTCATTACTCTTTAACAATCTAAAGTAATCTGAACTTTCGTTTTTGGAACAATTTCGAACAATTTCTGAGAGACAGTCTCAGTACTCCAACCCTAACTCTGACGACATCAAACATGATCTATAATTACGATATTAGGCGTTAACTTTGAGAATACTCCGAGGAATAATTGCCATCCCTTAACTTCATCAAAATTAGCCGACAAATGGGAAAATATTTAAAATTACATTTTAAAGCTTTTTTTTTTTGTTAAATTTTTTATTTTGACTGCCACCTAGTGACAACAGAATCTACTTTTTTTTCATTTACTAATGATTTTTCTTCTGATGGTTTTTATCGTTAAGGCTGAGAACTATAGCGTTAGTATAAAGAGATAATTATTGTTACCAGAATATTTATTTATATGTACTTAATTAGTAGCATGTGCAGTGCATGATTTCTTTTGGAAGTCAATCGCTTCACGCTGAATGCTCTCCCCGAATACCAGTCGGTGGCACCACTCCCACTGGAGCGATTTGTTTCGTAAATTATACTGCTTCACTTGTTCACAGTGAACGCTGCTTCAGGATTGACTTTTACATCAAGATGCAACACTGACTGTTGCAAAAAAAATGTAAGGGTGATGTTCAATTGGAACCAGGGAACCAGTTCTGATTCGTCTTTAGGGAAAGTCACTGTTTTTTTTTTTTTTTTTTTTTCAAAATATTTGAATTGCTTCTAAGAGTTGAAAAAACTTAGTTGTAATCTGTGGAGGATGTGGATGTGGGCAAAACTTTTTTTTTTATTAACGCAGTTAGTAATACCTACATTTGAAAAATGCCTACATAGCGAATCTCTCCTGCCTGGTTGACTTAATACGTAAATTTTCTATTCGCAGATACTCAAATATAAGTTTTACTAATGAGGTTTATGTATATCATTTCCATCACGCTTACATATTTAAATAACCTTTTCCTCTTTTAGGTGTTTGGAGCCTCCGTCTGGTCTCACTCCACGTACCAACCAGAGTAGTTGTAGGAGATACAATCAAACTTTCTTGTGGTTACGATTTAGAAGGTGACACTCTGTATTCTATAAAATGGTATCGGGACGACGTAGAGTTCTTCAGGTTTGTTCCAAGGGATAAGCCTCCTGGACAGTTTTTTGCTCTTCCAGGCGTTCGAGTCGATGTAAGTACAAAATATTTTATTTCAAAGAATTATCTGGTGCACGAAAGAGTAGGTTCACATGAAATATAATTAAAAACATTATGGGGATTGTAAATTCCATATCTTAAGTTAAAAGTTTTCTTCTTTAAATGTTTATGATGACTTAATAGCTTTTGATTTTATATCAACAACGAGTTTTATTTCAAAAAAGGGTAATAGATGGTAATTCGCGCTGATCTCCTTTCTCTTGATGCTTTTAGTATTATTTCATACCACACTGCCTTTGGTTCCTGCAGGTGTTTTTTTCTGAATAAATGCAATTAAATATATATTCATTTCCAACGATTTCTAAATATTATTTCATATTATTTAAATCTAGAATATCGTTACTTCCTTTTATCACTTAGTGTTGCAATTTTAAAATTGCTCTTTTTTCACAAACGTTCCATTATGAGTCTTTTTAAAGGTAGCATAGTACATTTCTTTGATTTTCGGTGGTCGAAGTAACATGTTTTTAAAAAATGCTTCAATGCAATCATTCCACGGAAAAGTCACCATCTTGTCTCACTCGTGACGCTCAGGTTTTCATTAAAAAGTAGTTATTTTAAAAGGGAATAAACAAATTTTGTTGGTTAAAAAATCACAAACGGGTGTATGATTTCCTAAGCGAGAAACTTTTTGTTCATTTCCTTTTAAAATTAATACTTTTTAATGAAAAACATAGGCGTCACGTGCGAAACAAGATGGTGGATTTTTCGTGGAATAGCTCAATATTGATTCTATGGAGCTCAAAATTTACTAGTTATGACATTCTGTTACTATGTATATCGACCTCTTCGCAACATTTACAAAAATGTATGCATCTAAACAAAACAAATTGACTTTTCCCTCATTTTACTGAAAAAGTATCAATTTATATGCCAATCTTTTTTTCTTCGAAAATTTCAATCCAATCTCTTCATCTGCTAAATTCTTTTTAAAAAAAATACTTCCCTTCAATCAACCTTCGTTCGCATAAAAAAAAATCAAAATAAAACGGTTATATAAAGTAAATATTATTGCCTCGATGAAAAAAAAAAAAAAAACTTTGCATAATCGGCGCATTATATGACTCGCACACGATATTTTTATTGGATTCGAAATGGTGCGTGAATTGAAGCTTTGCTTTCTGCAGCGTTAAAAAGCAAAATTGCGTTTGAGTAATGGACGACTCTATCTATCTCGATTACGCACTGCATTCTTTCCCGTTGCCCCTTTAATGGAAATTTATAATCCTCGCCCGTTTTCTTCGGCCATTAGCAAACGTTGCCTTAAGCAGAGAGAGACGTTTTTAAACGTCGCTTTATTTCAGACAACGTTTTCCACGGAAGGGAAACGATAAGCCAATTCATGGCGTGTTTTTATTTTTAGTTGCTGAGCTGTTCTGTTGTTATATTGTTGAGTCGACATGGCGTTTCTCGGGTGTGACTTTCAAGCTGTAAAATGCGTTTTGCTGTTTTAAGCTGAAGCGTTTTGTCGTTTTAGGGACTTTAAAAGCTATGCAACTTGTATGTCTTTTACGCATATAGTAAGGCAGATAAAAATAACTCTTCTGTTTTTAATTTGTTACTATGGTAGTAACCCGCACTGCAAAAAAAACTTGTTTTTACAGTATAATACTGGCAGCCAAGGTTCTAGTTTAAAACAGTAAAATTCACAGTAATAAACTGTAACATTGCTAATTTTACAATAATAAACAGTAAAATTGCTAAATTTAGTTTATTACCGTGTATTTTACAGTTTTAAACTGGAACCTCTGCTGCCAGTATTACACTGCAAAACCAACAGTTTATTTTTTCAGTGCGAACGACCGACCACTTATTTACAAAATACCTTAAATTATGTTTCTCAGAAAAATTGAAGACCAACTTCTCTTGCGCCCAGAATTAGCTTTAAACATGTCAGACCAATATTAGGTACACTAGTTTTAAAAGAATAAGCGCTCATTTAAGGCAAAGTTCAAAATAGCTTTGTATTTTTATATGTTTAGAGTAATGTCATGCTCAGTCAACATAGGAAGCTTTGTGATATTTAATGACATCAACATCGTTTTAACCTCAGCAGGAATGCAGACCTAATTCATTCATAGGCTAATTGAGCGTCAGGCTCAAGTGCGTCAAAGTTTAAAAGCTCCCATTTCCTTCAAAATTTGATTATACGAAAAATGATTCACACTTCTGATTTTGCATTTAAGTTTCATATTATGAGAATGATGGTATTTTTTGCAACAAAAAAGGAACGAAGCGGTATGAATCATAGACTCGGGTCTTGCTATGGCTTTATCTGTCTATAAGACACGCGTGAAACTCATTTTCATGTTATCCTACTAAAAAGGGAAAATAAATATAGGTTTATTAATTCAATAATTATCAAACAAAGAATTTGAAAGTTGGAGGCAATGACATGATGAGAAAAGTTAGGAAGTTATAGTCTGGGGATTGCCACACCATCCTCCCCAAATATTTTTTAAAGGATTTCGTTTTTTTTTTTTTTTATATATATTTGAACGAAACATGTTTTTTTTTATAAAAAATATAAAAAAGTACATGAATCCGAATTTTCGGTACATCGCAACGCTTATAAATTGAATTTCAGAATGGTTGTGGGGAAACACTGCACACAGATATTAATTGTCCCAGGTACAGGCTAAATGGCTACACCAATTAGGAATTGGCAGGGTCAAACTTAACAAGTTCTGTTAGAAATAATGTTACTAATTGAGAAGAATTTAAAAGGTGTTTTTCTTTAACTACTAAATTATTTTATTCATTATTGCATTAAATAAATTGTATTTACATTAATCATCAGTTTATACTTTCAGTTTCATTTGCTTTAAATAGTAGTTAGTAATATTTTTCCAGTTCATGTTTTTGCATATATTCTTCAAGTATCCTTCTCATAATTATCTTTCAGAAAATATTATGCTACGTTATTATAGAAACTATAAATAAGGTTTCTTGTTAGCACGTCGGTCATAGAATGTCAAGGTGTAACACAAACTATAACCGAAAATTAATGTTTATAACACATAAAACGGAAACTAAATTTGTTTTGACTTCTAAAATAATAACTTTAACAATTTCAATTTCGACAATAACAAGGGAAATACAAAATTACTAGAATTTCTTCCAAAATTAAATCATTTATCTTGTTTAAGAAGAAGAAAATAACAGTTAAAATCTACTCTGAAAACGTTGGAGTCATTTTCACTGATTGTACAATAAATATCAAGTTAAAAGATAAATTGCGTCGTTTGAAGTTTCAGAATTACTATTTCTTGCCGATAACGAGAACTTATTACAGTAATTGAAGGTTTCAATTTCTACAAACGACAGAGGTGTTTTAGAAGATAAAACTTCTTTCATTTTTGGACAACAATTATCAGGCCTGTTAGAAAGGTAACTGATTTCAGTTTACCATATTTTAGTGTTATTTTAATAAAAATACTTACTTCATAAATCTAGTGATTTCTAAATTCGACACCTTGTAATGCATAAAAGAGAATTTGGGTATGGAAGTTGTGTTAAAAAAAACTCACATTATCTAAATTGACTCAATGCGTGCTTGTTTGTTCTATTATACTTTTGCTATCAATTTGGTAATGGGGTTACAATAAATATTCATCCAATTGCTGGTGAAAATTGTGGGTGTTTTTTGTAAGTGTTTAAAAAGAAAACAAACTTATTTCAGCTTAATCACTACAATCGATTTCTTAGAAAATAAACAATATAATTCGTAAAAATGCAAATGTTGTACAATAGAATTGAGCAAATCATTAAAAAAACGGTTCCTTCATTAAAAAGCCATAGTTGGCCGTGATACTTAATTTTCAACTTTTTACATTTTCGTGTTTAACAGAAAAATATCATTGTTCATTAAAAACTATAAAGCTGCCGAACGTGCATTCGCTCTTCATCGTTAAGTAGCGTGTGTAATCTATACATTGCTTTCGTTAAATACTATATGAACTCTGTATTTCAAATACATTAAAAATAAACGCGATGTCGCTCTCATAAAATGAGTACGAGGGCAGTCTAAATTGTACTACTACCTTCATAAATTCCGCATAGTCTTCTAAAAAATTTTATGGTAACTCTTACTGAAATAAACATTTATGCTCTTGCACTTTTATACGTTTGATGCTTCTATTCATAATACTGTAAAAAAGCAGTCGAAAACTTTGTACTGTGAAATTAGTAAACTGGGAGAACTTGCATAAAAGCACTTATAAACACATTTAAAATAAGTTAAAAAGCAATAAATTTTTAAGCTATTGCATAGCTTTTATCGTGGGCTTTGAGTCGACTGAATGAAGAAATTTTGCAACGAAAAACCTAACACCAACCACTCCGACGTGATCACAGTAATCGTCATAATGACAATTTGAGTGTAAGGCTTCTCTGTATTACATAATGAAATTCATTTCTATGGTCTTTTTGAAATTGTTAACTATATATAGATAAATCATTGTCCTGAGACAATATACATATATTGTTACAAATCTTGTAAATAGTTGTTGTTTTTCCTGCCTTGCATCATTTTCACTAGTTTTGGTTTTATCTGGCGACATGTTGCAAAAGTATCTGAAGATATCACTTCTACCTTTTGTATACCGACCCTGTAACATTTTGTAGTTTTTGCACTTTCCCTAACTTTAATAAACATGAAGCTCGGAGTAGTAATATCGTGTTTTTCTTCTTATCGCTAGAATTTTCTTGAATGGATTATTTAAGTTTGTGAATGAATCGAAGACTCCGGAATTTGCTAGAATGTTGTAGAAATTTCCTTCCGAGTATAAATAGCTGTCCAACTGCCTCGAACACAGTTAGTTAGTTGTTTTTAGATTTGATTTCTGGTGACTCGTTTTATTCGCTAGGGCGAATGTTTGTTTTGCTTCTGTAATTTCTTAATTACTGTTCACGTTAGATACGTGGTGCTGAGTTACTGTTGAGAGTACAGTGTACTATTTGCTACCTAATTGCTGGATGTTTAGCAATTGTTTCCTGCACATATTGTAAATAAGTGTACATACTTGTAAATAAATTTATAGTTACTTCCTCAAGATTAGAATGCTCATTTAAAAAAGTTGAAGGTGCTACGGACTCGTTACAATATCAACGCACAGCCAATACCGCTGAAGCCTCAGACTTAAAATTTGACAGGCATGTCCACATGATTACGAAAGTATCCCTTAAGAAAGGATTATTCGAAATATCGGGAGAAATTAAGTTAAAATCCCTTAATTTCTGTGAAATTGAAACCTGTAAAAGAAATCTAAATCCGTTATTTTCGAAGGCTTTCCTCCATTTAAATCATTATTAGGTACTTCACCACAACATTTGGCGGATAGCGAATTTGATATTATTTTTGTTTCTCACGTGATTCTTCGAGGCTTTTCTCAAGTAAAATAATGTTTTTGCTTTTTGCTTTCACTTTTTCAAAACGATGTTTTTTAAGAACATCACAGATAAAATATCATGTACCCACATTAGAGCAGGAACACACAGATATATATAGATGGCCTGCGTTTTCGGACACCACTCTCAAAAGGTGTAACTTGAATTAGTATCAAAGTAAAAAAAAACCTAAATAATTATAATTTCATAGGTTGATAAAAAAAATGCTATGCAATAACTTTAATGCGGCAGTCCCCGAGTGCCACACGCATTTTTTTAACCCCTAGTTTTACTCACTCTTATTTTACTCATGTTCTCAAAGTCTATCGTACAAATTAAGGTGCACACAATACGATTTTAGTCTCCGCAAAATTACGCTCAAAGGTTTTAATTATTTTTTATAGTATAATATTTCATATATAATAGCATTAAGGTACAAATAGGTTACATCGTGTTTCGAATACCTACCCAGGTAGCACAAAAAACGTTTAAACGTTTTATAAACGTTTTTAATCCGTTGTCACAACGTTAATAACCATTTTACAACCTTTAAAGAACGAAGTGTGCTACTTGGGTAGTGTACGCTGAGCAGCATTTTCAGTTCAACTTTTTGCTTCAGTTAAATTCTACTAAAATATTCTAGATTTTACAGGCAAATGAGAGTTTAAATTTTTCTCATTAGCAGAAATAAACTTTTATAGTAAGATTACATTCATTCTACAGCTCTGAGATGAGTTATAAGCTTAATCAAATATTGTTATATCAACCTTTTCTAGCTACAACTGCATTGTCAACATATTTTTACAACACAACTATTCTACAGATCATAACTGACGCCAAGTTTCAGTTAGCTGATTTACTGTAACAAAAAACTTTTCTATGAACAACTACGTTGTTAAGATATATATTTTTAAAACACTACAAATATTCTACTGCTCGCAAATGAATTAGCTCAGTTACTGCAACAACAAATATTCTAACAGCACCTATAATATTAGCATACATAGTTTTACAACACTACAGCCCAATGTTTCCCAATGTCTCGAGTACACCAAATAACTTCGCGTTTTCCGCTTTCGGTTTCCGATCGAAATCCGAGAATGATTACGTAATTAATTATTTTGACTTTCAATGATGTATTAGTTTGCATTGCCAGCCTTTTTTCTTTTCTTTTCTTTTACTATCCCCTGTTGTTTGAAAGTTTGTTTAAACTGGGTTAATTTTTTTTAGAGTTAAGTCACGTCAAAAATCTCTCATATTTTGAGTAATGTAATAATATCTGTCGCCGAGGTGCGGCACAGACATTTTAGAATTAGAGCATGGTAAAGAAGTGATAGGAAACACTACAAGGGTTATATATACGGTAAAACCTCTCTAACCGGCCACCCTTCATTCTGTGAAATTTTGACATGCCTATGTAAACAAGTCTAAGGCATGTTTTTTTTTTTATTTATTTAAAATGAAGCTTGAGATACTCTTCAAAGGGAAAATGTATTTTACTTGATGTTTTATTACGTTGACTTCTCTTGACCTTCTATTGAGGCGTCCTATCTGAGAGTCAGCACCGTAATTATCAAACTATTCCGCTGAAATTTCTTTCTGGAAGGATTCGAATCTTTCAAATTCGAGAATCGTTCGAATGTAGTCTATATTAGCTCTCTTTCTGATTTACCGTTCTCCTTTAGCACAGAACTTTCATTGAGCTGTTTGAGATTGTTAAAAAAACTCTTTGAGATTGTTGCAATTCAGATAACAAACCAACAAATGAGCGAACGAGAATGAATTTTTTTTTCAGAAATGATAGCAGTTCATTAACTGCCCTAATCTCATCTTGAGTCGAAAGGTTGAAGATCAGAAAAAATATTTTTTTGAAAAATTGAAATCATGAGCCCACTCGGTAGGAAGGTTGCTAAGAGGGGCATTTTTATCATTAGGTCGAAGGGGCAAGAAATCCGAGCCGCAAAAAATTGGCCGACAAGAGGGATAGCCGCTTAGTAGAGGTGGCTGCTCATAGAGGTTTTACCGTAATATGAATAAATTTAGCTTTTAATAGGGCTTGCTTGTAATTAATGAATTACGCAGATTTGTCATTTCGAGTTCTCCCGGGAGAAAAGGACATATAATATCAACTTAATAAAAGTTTTATTTGGAAACAACAGAAACCAAACCATTCCCAGGTAGCACAAATAACCTTTAAACTTTTTATAAACCTTTTTTAAGCGGCTGTTACAACGTTAATAACCATTTTACAACCTTTAATAAAATATTTTTGGGAAAAAAATAGCACCGACTTCAGTTGGAAATTGCTCTAAAAAGTAAAAAATAATTTTTTTCTTTGAACACCATCGAAACTACTTTTAAACATAAGTTTTGAAGTAGGCGCAAAAACAATAGGTAAAATGATATTTAACCATATTTTGCCAACATTTTTTCAAAGAAACCATTGAAAATTAAAAGCAGAATATTTGTACCATTACACGAATGTGTGGTAATCAATGAAATGAATCCATTAAAATTTATATTTATAGTTGAATTGTAGTTGCGTATGATTTTATACATTGTTTTTGCGCCGACTTCAAAACTTATGTTTAAAAGTAGTTTCGATGATGTTTAAAGAAAAAAATTATTTTTTACTTTTTAGAGCAATTTCCAACTGAAGTCGGTGATATTTTTTTCCAAAAATATTTTATTTCATTCTTTTTAGTGTAAATGCACTTAAAATAATCAAAATATAGTTAAAAAACCATGCAGCTGTTCAAAAAACTTGCAGACCTGGACTTGATCTCATTCCATCAGGAACTTCAAACCGACGCTCTTAACCACTTGACCATTAGGTCGCTCATTGAAGTAAGGATTTACGATAGCACATATTGTTTTTAAATAACATGAAATTTTAGTTTTTCGATCATAACTTTTGTTCTAGTGAACAAATATCGTCATATGAATACATGGTACCTAAGTTAACCATCTCCTATCGATTTAAAAAAAAAAAAAATCGTCCAAATCGATTCAGTAGATCAGATGCTAAGTGCGAACAAACAGACAAAAAAACATACGCTTTGAATTGAGAATCTCCTCCTTTTTTGAAGTCGGTTAAAAATTGAAAGTAAAATAAGTAATTTGAATTTAGGGAAAAGGAGTTAGAGTAAGACTTGGAAAATTGGTGCAAGTTTTTGTTTTTCATGGAAAATAATTTTCAACTAAAGTGGACTCTTTAGCTTTTTTCAAACACCACAAATTAAAATCTTATTTTTTAAAAATGTGTGTCACTTTAATGATCGTTCATACACCCCCCCCCCCCTCGCAGTGCAAAAAAGCATTACACAATAGATTCTTCCCAATAACTCAACACTCATGGTGTTTGATACATTTTATTTGTTTGTAATGATGTTTTTTGGTCACAACCAATATGAAAATCACAAAAAATAGTTACTTTAATTTTTAACATATTTATCATCTTCAGAATTTTTGACTTTTAATTTTACCTTGAATTTGACTTAAAAGCAAGGTATAAAATACAGAATTTTATAAAGGTACAAAAATTAACATAATATAAGTGATTGTGTATATAATTTTTGAAAAAATTATATAGGTGCCGCAAAACAAAAACCATTTATTGCCACAATCGATTCAAAGCCCCCAAAAATGGCGCAAACTTCCATAAGAAAATTCTACAGCATTGAAGGACCCCATTGCCCATTTTAACAAAGATCCGACCAAAACTGTCATTTTGTACCATAAAAAAATATGGGGCACATTCCCATGGGAGGATGTACCTGCATAAGGACATTAAAATCATTAAAAAAAAAAAAAAAAAAACATGCAGCTATTCGAAAAAATCCTTGCAGACCTGTACTCGATCTCATTCCATCAGGAACTTCAACCTGACGCGCATAACCACTTGACCATCGGGTCGCTCATTGAAGTTAGGATTTACGATAGCAGATATTGTTTTAAATGACATGAAATGTTAGTTTTTCGATCATAACTTTTTTTCTAGTGAACAAATATCGTCATATGAGTACATGGTACCTAAGTTACACCATCTCCTATCGATTAAAAAAAAAAATTGTCCAAATCGGTTCAGTAGATCAGATGTTATGTGCGAACAAACAAAAAAAAGCATACGCTTTGAATTGAGAACCTCCTCCTTTTTCGAAGTCGGTTAAAAAACGAAGTATGCTACTTGGGTTTACATATAAAAAACACTCATTTTTGACAGTAAGAGGGAGCGATTCACCCCTGATCACCCCAAACGGCAAGTCTGGAGTTATAGCCGCTTTAACCCAACGTAATTACATAATACAAACAAGAATTTGTGGAACATAAACAACCTTTTCATAAACGATCAGAAACAAAAAGTTATTTAAGAACGAAATTTTATTACCAAAAGCTTTAAATGACTATAATAATAATTAAATCCGAGAACAGCAGCAAGCTAATTACAATCTTTATTAGAATCATTACTCTCAAGTAGAAGTAAAATGTACGCGAATTGCAAGGAAAGGAAGACTGGAATTCCGCTCATTATTTATAATTAACGTATCACTTTCCTGCCCTGTCATAATTTGCGATTGTAATTTATGAATACTGTTTAAGTTGACTATCTTGATTCGCATGAACGGGTTACTGTTGAGATGAGGTTAACAACGTATGCCTCATTACCCGTTAATAAAATGGATGTATGCGCTGTAAAAAATTGTGTACATTTACTATTGTCAAGGGGTGTAACCTTACACAACTCCTGGAGTAAGCTGCTCGGATTTTAAGAAACCCTTCGCTTTTGGAGGAAAGTTTCGTGCAGCCGGTGTAAAGTTCCACCAAGCGTAAAAATTACTGGCGAATGACTCAAAGCGCATGTGCTGAGACAAACATCGGAGCAGAGCTCTTGACGTCTTATGAACGGAACTAAGATGTGCCTTAACCGGCCCAGTGGTCAAAGCGTTTGCTTTGCTCTGTAAGCGGTAAGTTCATGGTTTGGCGTTCGATCCCATAGTGTGTAAAATTTACAAATGTGTGCAAAGTTGATTGGTTGTGGGAAAACATGAACCAGACAACCATTAATTAAACGAAAAGTTGAAAGTAATATTTCAGCCTCTTTCTTTTGAAATCGAATTCTGGTGTAACATCGCACATAAATTGGTGAAACGTTGCGTTATAGTTACGTTATTATAGTGTAACCTTACACCAGATATATCGGAAGGTATCTCCATAGCAGTGGAGGCAGCAACTGCTGCAACCGTATTTATGGAATAAGATTATACAAAATTTTAGGATAGACAAACCAGTAAATGTCCACCCCGCAATGAGTGATCAGTTCTATTCAGAAAATAACAGTAATAAAAGGTCCAAAATTGTTTTTTCATAGAAGGAAACCATACGATCATGTAACAATGAAAAATCTAAATACGGTAGAAATTGAAAGAGCACAGTAAAACATGTTTTGGGAAATATAAATTATTTGGACTAGATGTTCCGTTATTGAAAAATGAGCTCTTGGCGTCTGCTGAAATTTTAAGAAAATTTGCCGAATTTCAGTAAGTAACGGAAGATATCTTTCACACCTCTTGTAGTTGGATATGCAGCGACATTCAGGTGGTAAAATGGCGGGCTACCATCCATTTATTGCCAAGTCTTTAGATTTGTGCTTATATAAAAATGTTATTTATGTTTAATTCTTCTAGATATATAGTTCTAATAAGAAGATGAGTCAAATAAACTATTATACAATAAGAACAAAAGTATTATACAAAAAGAGCTTAAACAAGTATTATACAATCATTCTACATCATACACTTATAAGAATACATTTTTTTTTTCAATTCAAAATCTTTATTGATATTTAGGTCCTGAGTTAAAACATAATGCAGAGTGTTTAGTTACCTTATAAGATACCAAAATTGGTCTTACTAGCATACATTTTACACCACTGAGCCAATATTCAAGAAGAAATTAATTTAAAATTTTATGCGTTTTCAATAGCAAGACGAAGTGAAAACGGTACTCTAAAAACAAATGCAATGTTTGCTTCCCCATTCATAAATTTCCCTAAAACAAAATGAGTCGTTAGCTGGGCAATTTTTTACTGAGCGCGCGGCTCTTACATCGAGCGTGTAAGAACTGTCTAGTTTCTCAATTTTAATGAAGCGATGCTTAAAAAGTAATAATATAAGAAATTTACTGCGCAATAACTAGTTTTATGTCTCCTTAACCGAATTGCTTCAGGAGGTTTTATGCATAAGCACACGGATTAGATTAGAAAATCATTTGAAACTAAAAACTATAACGTTTAGAATCAGTAAAAATCCTTTTTAATTGACACTTAGGGGCTGTATATGGACTTCCCTCCTCAGAAGGATGTAAGACATTACAAAAAGGAAAGGAGATTTCGAACTTAAATCCATCAGTTTTACTTCCTTTTATCCCGACTTTTCTTCGTAAAATTATCACTAAAAATGAAAAAAATAAATAAAACAAAGTAAATAATTAACAACTCATTGAATTTTGAAGTGGCGTTTTTGAGATGAAGAAAGGGGGTTTAGTACGCTTCGCTTCTACTTCGTTAATTAGTATAATTTTCTTCTCAAATAACTCTTGTAAAAATAGTTCGATCCAGAAAAAAACGTTTGTTTGAAAGAGCTTGATCTGGTCATTTTATTAGTAAATTTTGGTTGAATGCCACTGTTAGTTTGTTTTGATGTTTGTTAAAAAAAGTTTGTCAAGAAATTACTGAATTTTTTGATATTAAATCATATATTATCGTTTGAAATACTTTTTAAAAGAGGAAAAAAACAAAATTAAATGACAGAATAGATTTTTTGTTTATTTTCTGGCTAAAAAAAAAGTATTGATTGAGAGTAATGTTTCAGAATTTCGTGCGTGAGAATTTTATTTTTATTCATATTTTTATTGTTTGTTATTCATTTTTAAAAATAAATAAAACATAAATCCCCAATGGCGGCAGTGGTTGGTGTTATGGCTTCAAATGGACTTATTCGAACTCAATTTTATAGTAATACTGGATTTCTTACCCATGAGTCGTAATTTTGACTAGATTTCAAGCAATAATAAAATATTATGGTTATTTACTTTTTTAATTAGTTAAGGGGGGGGGGGTCCTGATTTAGAAAGTTCAAAAAAATATTTTGTTTGGAATTTTTTAGAATTAAAAAAAAAGCGAGTCGAGCGAACATTATTTTATTGCACGTGTGAGCATGAGAAAAACATTTTTTTCGGGAAAATATTCATATGCTACCGATTTTTATGCACATTCGTGCAACTGCTGTTTTCAATTGGCGGGACAGATAAAAATCATAATTTTAATTTGGAAAAAAAAGCATCATTTTAAATTTTACATATTTTTCTTTTATATAAACTAAATATAAGTAAAAAATCCTGAAATTGGAATTTTTTCTCAATTTAAAGCAAAAAATAATCTTTGTAAAAAAATTGTTAAAAAATTATTCGGAATTTACTATAGGTATACAATAATGTGGGAGGTCTACGAAGTGATGTTTCGGTAAAGGCGGGACGTGGAGAAGCGCCGTCCCCAAAAATATTACATTTATTATTTAAAAAATATACAAATGTACTTTTTTATTGATTTTCATATAAAATTTTCTAAATCATAATTAAAAGAATAAATAAATAAAATAAAATATATGTTAATAGTTTTCTTCACAGGTTAAATCTGGCTAAGTAATATGAACCGACTTCTTTGGATTAACAAAAATCTATCCATTCATGGCTTTTACCCAATAAAAGAGTGCATTCGCCCAAACAACTTTTTTCAACGACGGCACTGAGTTCACAAAAGTATGCATAGATGTACAGTCATAGAAAAAAAAACGAAACACTCGCTCGTATTCGAAGACTATTTACACTAGAGACACGTGTAATATGTTATTTTTTCAGGAATAATGTGCTCTATAAATTTCCATTAGTAAATTGTTGTTAAGGGGTCGTCTTCATATAAAAATCGGCATCAACTTTAAAATTTTCTATGAAAACCCCCCTTTTTTATCGCATATTTGTGATCAGCAGCATCATTTAACTTTATATACCAAATCGTTTTAAATTTGCTCCAGCCGTTGCTTCACAATTGAACTGAGAAAAAACCGTCCCGTAATGTTAAAAATATTTTTGATACTTGGGCATATAATACATAAACCACGATAGGTACGGCAAAGTTGGTTTTTTTATATCAAAGTATGAACCAACCCAACAATAAAAACGTCATTGACTTCCTCTCTGATAAAATTTTGAATTTTTTATGAATTTTGAAATTAATATTTGAAAAAATGATGATCTGGAACCATATAATATTTTGATGGAGAAACAATCTAGAAGGGGTTTCAAAGAAGAATCCAAAACGGGAGCTCAAAATATCCAGTAGTTTTTGAGATATGCTAAAAGAACCATTTTTAGGGACCATATACAACTGTGCAAACTGAAACAATAGCAGGGAATTTTTATGCAAAGAAAGAGGAATATGCTTATCCACCAGTTGCAGAACATGCTCAGTGTTTTTATATAGTATTTAGTTTTCAACAGTTGTAATATGTTGAAAGCGAAACGATTAATAAAACAGTTAAGTATATTTGTTTAATCAAAAAGAAATGCAGCATTCTATCTTTGTTTAATCAAAAAGATAGAATGCTGCATTTTTCCCTTGAACTGTACACAGTAGGGTTTTCTTTTCCAACTTTCAAAAAATATAACTTTAAAAAAAAACGAGAATTTTTAATTAATTACGAAAAGCAAACGTATTATTGCGAGTAGCTTTAGGTAATTTAATCGAAAAAATATGATTTGTCTACTCTTTGTAAATTTCGACCTTGAAAGTAGCTTTTTAAATGTGGTGGTGGTCCCTAAATCTTTGGTCGGTCATAACTTTTGTTCTACTGGTCCTAAAGTGATACCGCTTGGTACCCAGCATACTTTTGGCCCTCCGCACCTAAATATGCAACCAAATGTAGGGGTTCCTATTTGAAAATTCAGACTTTGAGTTCATTTCACTTTGTATATAGCCCCTTATCAAAATTTTACTCACATAGTTTTAAAAAATACTTTAATCCATGTCAGAAGACACCTTTCTTTTGTTCTTGGCAAGTATAGCAGCCGAATAATTTAGAGTGTTTCGTTTTTTTTTTCTATGACTGTACATGTGTAATGGACAGAAAGAAAGAAAAAACAGATCATGCTATTTCTTGTTTAAATAATAGGGCTAAACATAATGAAAACCTTAGTAACCCATTTGGTAAAGATAAGACATCACACAAATACTTGAAAATACCGTAAAATGGGGTGAATAGGAACACTTTTCAGCTTTGATTGTAAAAAAAGCAGTTAAAAGATTTTTTTTTAATTTGATTTTTTGGGTAAAAACTTCGATCGTGCTTTATTTTTTATATTCCAAGCAAAGACAAAACATTTTGAACAGTTATTATTAAAATATATAGGAAATTATGGGTGTTCCGAATCACCCCGCTGATAGGGGTCAATCGGAACACATGTTAAAATTTTTATTTTTATCAATTTAACTTGTAATAGGTCTCACAAACATGATTAATATTGATGGGGAAGAACAAGAACAGATAATTACCGTCAAATAAAAGTATAATTTCAATACCAGTAAGCGTTTATAATTTGTCAAAATTCAAAATAATTTTTGAACTTATGAAAAATGAAAAGTAATTGTAAGAAATGCTTTTGAATTGAAATACAAAGATTTTACATGAATGGAAGTCACTCATGCCGTCCACAAATATGTACTTGTCCTTAAAACTAGCAATTGTGAATTGGCTTAAGTTTTTTCATAACATCTTCTGGGATGAACTCTGCCTTTTCTTTAGTTTCTTAAAATCTCTGGGTTCGGGGATTGTCCTGAAAGATTTTTTCGCTTATTCATCACTGTATGTGTGTTGGACGTTTACTACATAAAATCTATATGACTTTCCCCTCGTATTTTAAGTAAAAAAAAGTCTCCTGGAGAAAAATCTTTTGAAATCTGCAACTTTTTGCCCTTCTAAGATCTAGTTGCTCACGAGAAGGGATAAACAGTGATAAATCCTTGTCCTTGTCTTGATTAGAAAAATTGGGGGTAGAATCTTGAGTTTTCAAACAGTTTCCTTCAAATAAGTTTGAATTGGAGCAACAGAACAAAGTGTTCTGATTCACCCCGCAATTTTTTTTCCTCTGGCATTTTTCAGAATTCTTCAATTTTATTACACAATTTATCAAAAATGTAAATTCTAAAGTGGTATTCTGTTGTTCAGATACTTGTATAGTTGAAACACACCACTCTTAGGTTTAAAATATAAGAAGGTTTGTTCTTGCATATGAAGTTTTGCAGTCTATGAAAATGTGATGTTTTCTAGCATTCCACGTGCAGCCCTCCTTAGAAGCCAGTAGCCTTTCCAGATTGACAAAAGTAATTTTTTCCTACTTCCTATGATCTTACCTTTCTAAAAAAAAAACTAATGGCGAAAAATACCCAATAGTATATTTATGAAGAATTTCTTTGTACGGTCGGGAAGTTTTGTTCCGATTGACCCTGCTGTTCCTATACACCCCATTTTACGGTACTTCTTTTTCTTTAACATTTTTTAATTACAATTCAAACTTAAAGCGTCCATTATGTAAAATTTCTCCCTCGAGATAAACCTTTCAACAAAAAGTAACACTCCTCAAACTCGTCAAAATAAAAATTGTTAGTAGCATGCCCAAATAAACTCTCAGTTCTTGTTGACTTTTGTTCCTGAAAACATTTTGCATCTGAAACATGGTCCATTTCGAGTTCCCCGGATCTCATAACGTGAGGAAAAACTTCACGCATGGTGCGGCCGTGAAAGCCTTCTTTGCCTTTTGGAACTTAATGGAGCTGAACTTGAAATCCTCACGTGGCATTTTTCGAAGGCGGAGTGAACATTTTGTAATCCTTTCACTGCCATTACTGGAGTTCTTCTCTTCTCTCAACGGTTTTAAATACGCACGAAATCTCACTGGATTTGGAGAGTGGGTTCGGGATGTCGCTAAAAAAAGGAAAAAAAAAGCATAGATTTAAAAGATGCTTCAGCAGGGGCGTCCCGAACTAAAATTTTTGGGAGGGGGGAAATTATCAATTTACCAAATGAAGCTCCATTTTTAACGAATGATAAAATACAAGCATGCACATATGACGTACATGCATAAAATTTAGTGAAAAAAAACATTAGGCATCTTTTAAAAAACAATTCTAAAAACTAAAAAGAACGAATAATCTCAATGTTGCAATATTGTCTTCAAATTGCCGAATCGTCAGCAAAATGTACCGAATACGGAAATTATTGGGAGGTCACAGTGACCTCCCGTAACCTCGCATTAGGGAGCTGCTGTGCTTCAGGAGTATCAGTTGATGTAAAATAGAAATAATCAATGTTTTATTGCACAAAAGTTGCAAAACCTGAAGAGCATGCTTCGAGGCAACAACCCTAGCAGCATAATCTCATCGGCCGATGATCGGCCATTCATCGAAATCCGATGAGATTCTCATCGGCCGGTGATCTGATTTCGATGAGTTTTCATCGGGAATTGCTCCAATATGTCTCATCGGCCAATCAGAATCCGAGCAGCAAAATCCGATGAGTTTACGATGAGATTTGGAGCAATTTACGAGCAGTGCAGTCCCGTGCTGATGAATTTAGTATCAATTTTGGATGAAAATACGATGAGAGTTGGATCAATATACGAGCAGTGTAGTTCCGTGGCGATAAATTTTGGATCAAAATACGATGAGAGTTGGATCAATTTAAAGAAAAAAGAGAAAAAAAGAAAAAAGAGCGCAGTTTAGTTCCGTGGCAGTGAATTTTGGAACCTCTTTTTTATTTCCCCCAACCATTTGCGACTGGCCAACTCCAGCATCGAACCCGAGTTATCAGCGGGGAAAGCCAACGCCCTACCACCACGCTACCAAGTCTACGAATAATGAGACCAACACTGCATATTTAACAAAAATTTGAGATTGGGAAAATTTTCATCAGAAAATTTGATCTTTACGACCTCTTTCCGATGAAATCTGTAGCTTGGCATATTTTCATCGGGAAATTTGATTGGAAGTACATAGTTTTCCAATAACACATAGCTCGGTTAATTTCCATCGGGAAATTTGATAGGAAGGATATCGTTTTTCGATGGAATATAGCTCATCTTATTTTCATCGGGAAACTTGATCGGAAGGATATCATTTTCCGATAGAATATAGCTCATCTTATTTTCATCGGGAAAAGTGATCGGAAGGATATCATTTTCCGATGGAATATAGCTCATCTTATTTTCATCGGGAAAATTGATCGGAAGGATATCGCTTTCCGATGAAAAGTAGCTCATCGAAAACCGTGCTAAGATACTGATCGGAACGATATCGTCGTGCGTTACGGGATCAGTTTACGAGGAGTTAGTTGATCGGCCGAGCAAAATCCGATGAGTTGATGCTACTTGGGAAAGAACCTCTTTTTCAATGCAGCAAAGGGTGAGATTAAGGGTGAAAAATCATCCGAGAAAAGCAACACTGTGGACCAAAAAAGACAGTTTAAATGGAAAAAACTAGAAATTTACAAAGAAAAGAGAAAATAATCCCTAGAACTGAAATTTATGACAAGAGAACATCTTAAGAAATGTATGATAAGGAAACATGATTAGACAGAGCTGTATAGACCTCCCTCATACTGAAAGATAGTTATTGCTTACATTAATATGTCCTGCCAGAGAATTTAAATGGTATAATTATGTCTGTAAGAGAATGGCGTATTATTTGAAATTGCGAACTGTAGCCTTCAGTTCTTCCGCTACAGTTCTAAGACTGGTAAAACTTCATTCTCGTAGGTTTTATTCCCAAAGCTTTAGATTTTTACTGTTAGATTATAGCACAGATCTCTGTAGTAGATTTCAGGTCCGAGGTCAAATTTAAGCAGTGGTCCAATACAGGCGGTCTTCCCGTATTGACATTAAGAAACAAAATCTTCATTCAAACCTTTTTGATGAGAACTAAGAAAACGGCTAGAATAGCCATATCCTTGAAAGCCTGTACTAAAATTTTTGCTAGTGCGCTTAAAGGCTTGAACTATTGAGAAAAATGTATTTTGTCACAATTGTTCACAAGCATATTATTTAACATTTAATAGTTACTTTACCATATTAAATTTGAGAATATTATTTAGAAACAATCTTTTAAAAATTAGTGAAAGCATTTTTTAAGGTTTACTTTAAAAATAATAGTTAAGGTGAAGAGAAGGTAAGCTTAGGTATTGAAAGTTTTTTTTTTCCTTGTCTCATCTGTGAGTCTTCGCAATGTATCTAAGCCCTGTACATTAGTACCGTTTTAGATGTTCAGAAAAGGTAAAAGATTAGAAAAATGGGAAAATTGTTGTATATTTTTTCAACTAAATTAAAAAAATATTAGGTGGCACGATACAACAATGCAAAGAAATGCACAACTGTATTTTGATTTCAGGCCGGAAATCAATAGATTTTTTTTAATTAAAAAGAAACATTTACTGCAAGAAGAAAGAGCTATCAATGGAAAAAAACGAGCCTTGAAAATTAATAAAATGAAAGAATTATCGTTACGAAAAAAAAAACAATATAATGAAAAAATATCAGATAATTGCCTTTTATTATCGGAAATAGTGTTAAATTAATGCGATAAAAATTAATTTCGTTGATATTTGGTTGCTCCTCATTTAATTTACAATAAAAAAGAGTTTTGCATTAAACATTGATGGAATAAAAGCCTTAATAAGTTCCAAGCATAATTAGCGATATGAAAAGAAAATTATTAATTAGCAATAAAAAAAGGGCAATAAAGTTTTTCATTTTTATTCTTATAACTAGCTGGCCCGTACGAAGCATTCGCGCTCTATAGTGGAAATTTAGAAGCTGGCTATTCAAATATAATTTTCCGGGGAAAAACAATAAAAACGGGATTTTTTGAAAAATACTTTTGTATTTTACCAAAAGTAAGAAACTTTATTTTAAAAGATACCCTACTTATGAAATTTTATAAATTACTAAGGAAGTTTTTGCATATCCCCCCACACCCCGTCACACAAAAAAACCACCTTCAGAAATAACATTTATACTGAGATTTATCATTATGTTGAAATAATTGTTTTCTTTTCTAATCGTAATGCAACAACCGTGTTTCAGAACCTTGTAGTGAGAGACCACACGCTGCCAGTGACAGTAGCAAGGGACTACTTTAAGGGTCTTTAGGCCCAGGTTTGTCATGTTAATCCTATGTGTAGTAGGGTGGGACGAAAAATAAAAAAGCTTTTTAGATCAACTTCTAATAGTTGCCAAAAGTTGTCTTTGGTGATAGTTAGCTTTTGTGCAAAATTTGAGAAAAATCGGTTAATATCTTCAGGGTGCGCTGCGATCGCAAATTTTTATCATAGCTTTTATCGGGATTTTATGGTTAAAATATGAAAAATAATGCCGTTAGCTAATCTCATTGCATTTTTTTTTACTCATAAGATATATTCATGCATTCAAAGCATATGAAATAACTCACAAAAAATGTTTTATATGATATATTTATATTTCAAGCATTTAAAAAGAAACAAAAACGTGAAAAAAAGTGATTTTTTTGAAATATAAATATATCATATAAAATAATGTTTGTGAGTCATTTCATATGCTTTTAATGCATGAAAACATCTTTTGAGTAAAAAAAAACGCAAAGAGACTAGATAACGGCATTCTTTTTGATATTTTAACCATAAAATCCATAACAAAGCTATGGTAAAACTTTGCGATCGCAGCGCTCCCTGAAGATATTAGCCGATTTTTCTCAAATTTTGCACAAAAGCTAACTATCACCAAAGACAACTTTTGGCAACTATTAGAAGTTTAGCTGAAAAACTTTTTATTTTTCGCCCCACCCTAATATGCAGTGTGCTGTTTATTCTTGTGCTTCGTAAAGGTCATATAGCCCTCCATACTACAGTAATAAACTAGCGTATTACGATATTTAAGTGCTATTCTCCACACATGTAGTTAATACCTTGTCCCTTCGCCTGTATATGTCCAATTTTCCAACCGAACTGGCATTTGAAGGAAAGAAATACCTGCCATGACTTTTGCTCCGACCACATTATCTTTGACCTTACCATGATTTTTGAAAGAATATACTGTCTAATCACGGATGAAATGGAATTGTCAAATGTCCAGTTAAGATGAATCTCTATAGATGAGAGGAGAAACGTAAAAATGTGATGTTCGTGTTTGTTCATCTTAATATAATTCTGCCTCATTCAGAGGCTAACCCACATCTGCAAAAGCCACCATCCCTAAAAACTAATAGATGCGCCGTTTTTCCGCTGAAAACCGGATGATATGTATTCCTTCTTATTCATGTTCGGACAGTATATACTCGTATGTTCAGAAATTTCAAAACTACGGTGAGTTTCTCTTAAGTAAAACTAAAATTCTTAAAAATTAAACTAGATAAAGTACTTTCTCCTTCCAAATTTTGCAAGTTCTATTATTAGGTTCTTAGAGCGGCCTCTTAAACGCGTCATTGGGCTAAAGAAAAACTTCTTTGAGCTATAACCGCAACGGGGATCATATCTCGAAAATTTCCCGATCAATTTCCACAAAACGGCGGCTTCTTAGTCCCCGAGGTCTTAATTATTTCGTTTCCTGTCCGAACGTTATATGCGAAACCGACATGTACACGCTGTCCACCGACACGCATCATGTCCACCACCCCTTTACGACCCCCCCCCCCCCCTACGGTCAATAATGAGAGGCTTGCGTGACGTCACGTTCTGTTCGAACGGAGAGGTTTCGGTTTCCAGCCAGCCCCTTTTCTCTCTCTGTCTCTCTTTCATTTTCCAGGAAATGTGGAGGCTCCTAAACTGACCCTATGATCGGAACTTTTTTTTTTTTTTTTTTTTGTTTCTTTTCACTCTGTGATTTTTTTTTCTTTCGTATTTTGACCGGAAGAATGGCCGATTTATGATGGCTGACATTCGAGCAGTTTGGAGAGGTTTTTTTTTGCTGTGTTTTTGAAGTTTTTACGACCTGTGTCATCAGTTATTACGTAGTGGCTATAACTTGTTATTACCTCTTATGAAGAAGTAATGTGCAACATTCGTGGCTTCTGGTCATAATAAAAGTTTGAAGAAAAGAAAAGAATGAGTGTAAATGCATTAACTAAGAGAGTTCTTCAAAAAACGAATGACTTGTTATATATATATATATATATATATATATATTAGTCAGCCAGTGAAGACTGAATTATTTATCATTTCACTCCCTCACCCATATTCGCTTTTATGAAGATCCATGTTTTAGCTAATTTCCCACTGTAATGAATAAATACAGATAATTACACAGCTCGAAAAAAAGTTTAAATATCTCAACAAAGAAAAAAATTAAAAAATCTTAGAACAAATGCTATATTCTTATATTATGATTTGAAAATGTTTGTGGGTCTGTCAAATCCCAACTAGTTTAGAATAAATTAATTCAGGGGGAAAAACGTGATATCTCTCTGTATCTCTATCTATCTATCTTTTAACTTTTGAACAGGCGCGTTTACTTTGTGAACACGAATAGAGTTTGTTACTTTTGTTTATTTTGCTCTTTTAAAAAAATCAGTATGTATCGAAGAATTTTAGACCTTTTAAACATGCAAAATCAAAAATGTATAGATGTTACCAAACCATCAAAAAAACTCAGAGGTACAGGTCATAATTTCCTTTTTATTTAAAATTGAAATGTTAAAAAAATAAATAAAAATAAAAAGCAATAAAGAAAAATGAAATGCATTTTTTTTAAAGTCTTAAAACTAATTAGAACAGAAAGTGTTACATTTCGTGAAATAGAAAAACCTAAAAATCTGCAAATGAAAGTGGTGACTAACTGATTTGCTGGAAACTGCATGAAATTTAAACTATTAAATATTAAGAGAAAATCAAAACATAAACACAAAAATAAACTGTGAAACGTAGACATGAATGACTATGTATTTTCAGTTTGAAAAAATCAATACTTTATAGCATCATTGAATTCGTCTTAAAGAGACCAATAAAATGATACATCTGGTTGCGAAGATAAAAATGCGGGCTGCATAACCATTCGGAATAAGCGTATGATACTTTCGTAGAGATTCTTCATGTAAGATCCGTGGCCAATTTCTGAATATAGTTGAACAGTGACATTTTATAATCTTTCTAAACTGCCACGGTTTATCAGTTTATTCATCTTTTCTGATTAAATTTTTACTGGGGGAGGGGAGGGTGAAACTATCTCATAAAACTGAGTTCCGAAACGTCCACGAACTATACTATTTTCCTGCTTCTTATGACTTTTACAAAGCAGGCGAAAAGTTTATTACAAACAATGCAGACCAAAAATACCAGAGGAAACTACAAACCATGCTTTCTGTGCAAGCACACCAAATGTTATGTTATTCAAACAAAATGCCCTGAATACGCAAATGCATGGCAAGAACTCTCAAAGAACAAAAACCACCCAAGAGAAAAAAGAAAAACCCTTTACTCCCCGCGATGTTTTAAGGACAAGCTTTAAGAACTCTATTTCCTGCTGCGGCCCATCTTCAGCATTAAAACAAGACAAGCGTCGTTAAGCATGTCTTCGAGCACGACATATTTTGCAAGAAGAAACTGCTGCCAGAACCTGCACTAGAGAAATCCGGACTGGTAGGGAAATTGGCTTTGCAAGAATCCGAAATTCCGAAAGGAGACAAAGACTACAAAGAACAAAAAATGTAAGCGTAAAATCAGAGGGCTTTTTCGACATCTAGTAACAGCCCACTGGGAATTTCACCAGTTCCTTCCTAGTCTTCTTATTCCACGGTTTTTGTGCTGATACCCCTCCTATATTCTCTTATGCCGTCTGCGGTAAGAGTTGTGAAAGTAGGAGTTAGATCAACCGCCATTTTTGTCCAGTCCATGCAGTAAAGAACCGCAAGCAAAATTTATAGTGGCAGGTATTATTTTAGTTTTTTTTTTTTTTTTTTTTTGTAAGAACAAAAATACACACATTTTAGGTAGTTATGATCCTTAATTTCTCTATTTTAACTGTCCAGCACACCCATTAATAGAATTACATTATATATTCACATAAAATTAAAGCATTGAATATTAACTGATAACACTGATGAATAGTCATTTTACGGCATTCTTGCTTAAAGTCAATTCTGTATAGGACTAGTGCTGGAAAGATTTTGGATTATTCAAACTTACTACAGTTTTTGAGATAAAGACTATTGCCTATTTCACTGAAAAAACCTAAATAAAAATAACATCATCTATTGGAAAAATATTTTTATTAAGATTCTTGACTTGATAAATACGAAAAAAAATCTGCTGTTCATTAAATAATTAAAACAAAATTACACAAGCTTTTACTGTAAGATTTTCTTTTATGGTTTTTCTCAGGACAATCTCTTATTAAAGTCCAACAGTAGTCTACCATCATGTGGCTATCCCATTGACCTTGGTATCGTTCTTCCATTATCCTGATGTCCTAGTAGAACCGTTCTCCTTTTACCTCACTGTAATCGCCCAGATAATCCGGGAATCTTTACAAATGGCTATGCAAAAAATGCAATTTACTACTCATGGTAGCTCCGAATGTGGGAAAATTTTGAAGAATTTTAGCAACCAATTCTGAATAGTCTGGGGCTTTTAGATACCAAAAAAAATGTTTGGTTACTATAGCAAAGCTTAGCCATCCTTCAGATTCAATTTGTGTCTTATGGCTTACAAATACTTTTATAAGAGTGTGGATTTGCGGTCCATTAAAGATCCCTGCTTTTAATTTTTCCATGCTAAAATTTGAAATTTTTACACACATATTTAAAAAAAAAAATATCAAGGCTTTGATGAGCTTTTTAATTATACCAAGCTTTATGTAAAGTGGTGGAAAGAGGATATTCCGTCTGCTTATCGGTAGCTCATGAATCACGCTTGCTTTTCCTACTATCGTATTTTTCTCTCAAAGGCCAGACCTTTCAAATCCAATGTTGTATGCGCGACTATCCCATCGACATATGAAACAAGGATATTTAGTTCATTCACCTTGCTGGCTTAATAAAAAAAATCACCACCTTCAAGTCAAGGGGGTTAGCATAACGTTTTCGTAACTAACTTATATTTTTCAAGACAAAAAGCTCTTTTAAACTCACAATAAAACATTAATTGATATTTTCAACTGATATCTCAACTAATATTTTTCATTAACTGATGTCTCAACTAATATTTCTCATTAACTGATTTCTAGTGCCTTATGCGTGAAATTGCTGTACCTAGAGTAAATTATAACAGGACCTAAATTATATGCACAAAAAATCACTAAAATAAGCTTGCAAATATGCACTAAAAAGTGAAATTGTAATTAATAGACTTTTTTTAACATTTTCCGTTCTTAAACACTTACAATATTTAGATGCATATATTGCGAGTTATACACTTAGTAACAGTAGCGTAGAGAAACTAAAGTACATAAATTGTGCTATGGAGAGAAAGCTCTGTTAAAAATTGGAGACATTTCGTTTTTTTCCACATTGAAAAATTCACAGAATTAATTTATTTTTCAAACGATTCTTTGTTTTCTGGGCAAAGAAGAATTGTCCTTAAATATTAACGTTCTATGAGCAAGTTCCAAATGTAATAGAGCTCTGCAGAGAACCAATATTTACTAATATCGGAAAGAGCCGGCTCGGCTTCAAAACTCCTCACGATCTTAAGAGCAAATGCATGATAAGGCACTAATACAGCATGGCAGGCAAGGCTAAAATAAGGTTGTCAAATTTACCTTTTCATCATTAATGCACAAACGATGACTGATGTGCATTGGGTAGCTTGAAACATTGACCTTTCATTCAACAGTCACATGATTTAACTTGTAGTTGGGTTATAAAAGTCCTTAAAGTGGTCGTGAGAAAATTCGGTTTATATTCCATCCCTGCTTTACTAAGGTACTACTTATCTTATTTTACAGTTGCCAGCACAGCATAAAAAGAAAATGCTATTTGAGTATAAATACAGTCTCCAAATTTATCTTTTCATTACTTATGCGCCCATTGTGTCAAATATCCGTTTGGTTCCACGAAACACTGCTTTCTAATTCAGCAATCACATGATCTGACACGTGTTTTTAATATTCGAGAGATAATTTTGCTTCTATTTCGTCTTAGCGCTACTTACGTTCCTCTACTTAATTTTCACCGGGCAACTTACTAAGGAGAGCTATTTGTTCGTAAATACAGTCCCCAATTATTTTATTTCATCATTATTTCACAAGTCCTTTTATCACAAGTCCTTTGTTATTTGGATTGGATTTAACCCAATATTGATATATGCAAACATCCGTCCAATATTCAAAAGCAGCTTGCTTTAGTTACGTGTTACTCTACAGAACGTACAATTGCCAACTTTGCAAAAAATGCCATTCAGGCAAAAAATACCATTGTAAAATGGTATTTTTGCCTTTAACTACTAATGCATAAATTATAACAAACTAGCAAAAATACCCGGCGTTGCCAGGGCCAGTAAAAATATTGAGAAACAATTTATAATCGCTTTTTTTCCCCAAACTAAAAGAACTCAAAACGTACCGCTTTGATGATTTAAAATGTCGCTAAATTTGCGGTAACTGTTTTGGGATACCTAGGATAATTTTTCTCCCCTCCCTACTTTATGCAAATATGCTTAGGTATTATTAAGCCAGTAATTTTTGTCAAAGAAAAATTGTCATTTAATGCTAAGAAAATATTGCTGACCATGAAATGACGATAAAAGTTTTTGTCCTAAGTGATTTCGAAATTAGTAGGGAGCATTTGACAATTATTTGTGCGAAAAACACAAATTAATGGTAATTTTAGTTTTGGGGTCTGATTAATTTCGTATGCGGATTACTTTCTGCTTTGACGTAAGTTTCAAAAGTTTTTTAATGACAACGTACGGAATCGGCCAAAAAAAAAAAAAAAAAAAAACAACTTTTCTTCAACTGTGGGAGTATTATTTCGATGATTAAGATTTTGGCACAGTCTACAAATATCAGACAACAATCGTTTTATTTTAGTTATATCGTAAGAAGTAAAGTATTATTACATAGTCTTTGGCGCCAGAACTGGCGTCAGTGGAAAACATTACCCATAATCTTAGTTATTATAATATTTTTGCAACAAATTCGGCAAGATACCTGTTCGATTGTATTCTAAGTGACCAATTGTAAGTACCGCCCAATCAACGCCAACAAATTTTTAAAAATACTGTAAAATTGTATTTAAAGTTCCATTAAAGTGGAAAATACTGAACCTAATCCATTTATTAGTTGCCAATCTCTTCAAGCGATTACATTACCGATACTCTAAAACACTAAAACACATACTGTCGGCCCCGCTCAAACGAATACTGTCGGTTCCAAGAAATATTATTTGATTAAGCGGAGAATTCGATTAAGCGGAATCTTTAGCATTGCGTCTATGGCATGGGAAATATCTAGTTCCAGGATATTTTATTCGTTTATCCGTTAGACGATTAAGCAGGACCGACAAATTCACGAAACTTGTGAAAATAATTGATACAGTCAACAATTTACTAACAAAGGAATACAATTTATTCTAAAAAAATAATATTTTCACGCAGCAATGCACATTAAAAAACACATTGCTTAAGGATAAATATTCTACTTACACAACTAAGACTACAAAACGTTTTAAATACAAATCATGGTAAAAGCCTGGATATTCCCCATGAAGCTGGAAAAAAAACCTTCATGATTTGACTTGAGAAAAGCCTTGGACATTAAATACGGAAAGAAGAAATGATGCCCGCAATTTTAGCTTTCGACAGGGAGTTGAGATGATACACTAAATACTGAGTTAGTTTGGTCAATGCCTTTTGATTTATGAGAAATATGTACCTTAAATTGGAATGAAAAAGACGCTACCGATCGAACTTTTTTGAATATCGTTATAAATTATAGCCTATGTGTTATTCTGAAGTATATGCTACATTATGGTAAAAGTTTCATCAAAATCCATTCAGTAGTTTTTGCGTGAAAGAGGAACAAACATGCATCCATCCATACATCCATCCATACATCCATCCATCCATCCATACAAACTTTCGCATATATAATAGTAGTAAGATATTTATTCGGTACTACAAAGCATTAATTTTTTCTTCAAGAACCATAAGATCATATTGAATGATAGATTGCTACGTAGACTTGCACATTTGTGACATTTTCAAGCATATGCTAGCTTTTTATTGCTGGAACTGAAACTTTCTGTTTTGATTGTGGTATATTTGAATATTAAGATCATAATATAAAGTAACACTTTTCTGGGGGGAAAAACTTGAAAACTAATGATTTTTGAGCATTACGGCTGTGACGAACGTGAACGGTCACGCGCGCAGATAAAGTTTAGGGATGAAGTTTGATATATGCGTCAAATTGTCATATCCGTTCCAATGGATCAAGGAAAATAAAAATCCATCTACTAGTCACAAGAAAAAAAATTGTGTGCAACCAGTTTTTGCTGTAATTACTTGTAACTACTTAAAAGGCATTCTTAGACCTGTGATAGAAGCTTTGCTATGTATCTAATAGTCGCAAGAAAAAAATGTGTGCAACCAGTTTTTACTGTAATTACTTGTAACTACTTAAAACACCTTCTTGGACCTGTGATAGAAGCTTTGCTATGTACGTTGAAGGTAGTGGGTTTAATTTCCAATGGTGCTCTGGGTGTACCCCCCCCCCGCCCTTCTTTTTAAATCTGTCTTGTGTTGTCTTGCATGTAAAATAATAATAATAAATAAAAATAATCCAACATCTCGAAGCAATAGCACCTAATCTTTTCATGGTGCTCATCAGCTGTGGACAGGACACGTCAACAACTCTACCTAATTTACGGTTAGCTACTTTGCAAAATTTGCCATTTGGACAAAAAATGGCGGTGTCTGTCGACTTGTTCTTTTGACGCTGGAGCCTTTGCTGAATTCTAGGGGAAGAGTGAAATGGAACGAAAGTGGATCCCGACCACACGTGGGGGGATTAAGAATCGGATGAGTTCCGGGAGGGGGGAAGGTGAAGACATATTTGTCTTTCCTCTCAAAACAATGGGAGCTTCGTTCTTACAGGGGTTGTACATAAAAGATATACCAGGGAGAAATTTATTAAAACTTTCCCTTTCTTTTTTTGTGCACGGAAGGGTTCTGAAGAGGTAAGGAATTGAAATTCGAGTGAGAGTGGTAAATTGAATTTGAAATTGTTGAAGTTTATTTTGCCTTGTGTTTCAGTATTCATTGGAAGTTTCCGTAGGAAAACTGCATATGTAAATAAAGGAATTATTTTGAAAGGTGAAAGGAAAATATTAATTTTTTTTTAGTTGCGAAACAATCAGGTCGGCGTTTTATTTTCTAACGTGTTAATTTGATAAGGATGAAGTCAAAACATTTACACGAAATATAAACGGTAAATTTCCTGAAATCTTAATACAACTGAATTTATGTTATTTTTACTATCTTTTATTTATTTATTTATTTATTTATTTATTTATTATTCTATTAAAATACACAAAAGCATAAAAATGTAGAGTTGCAAGGATGCGAAATGAGGTTAAATAAATGAAATGCGTGTGTGCCTTGTCTTTTAAGTCAAACATGCTTTTACGTATTGTTATACCTTACGTAGACGGGATGCTTATTATTTATGTCACTCAAGAAACCTTTAAAAGTATTTCACTACAAAATGCCTTTTAGCATTTCTATCTAGGGGATGTCTATAAATGGTGTCACTCTTTATGGGGTTGCTCGTAAAGTTATAAGTTCGTAACGAGGAGGATGGAAGGGGCAACGTGAAAAGTGAATCATGCATTTTTTTTTAACAATATGTTAATAAAACATTGAGAGACATACGTATGGTGAAGTTAAATACTATATGAAAAAAAAAGAGGCGGCTCAAAAATTTGGAAAATAACTGCTATCTCTAAGTAAACCCCTTAACAGGTATAATACTTTGCCCTGAAATATGAGTAATCGAGCGACTCAAATTTAGTAAACGTAATATTTCTATTACTAGTATAAGTTATTGTATTTACAACCATTGAGGGTTACGTGTAGCCTTATAATCTCTATTGAAACTGCCAATTTTGATTTGACACTCCAAAAGAGCTGTCTAGCAATCCAATATAAAGACTTTTCATTGTTGGTAAATTTAGAGCGCGGCTAGATCATACATAGATTAAATACTTATTATATGTTTACTTATAATACTTATACATACATACTTATTATTATACGCACAAGCGTACACATCAGCTTTTATGAAATAATTTTTACAAATAATTCAACGTTATTTTGTGATTTGTTTATCATCGTTTGTGCAATAGCTCTTATGCGTTTTTCTTTACTTTTTGTTATCACTTTACCCCGGGCCGCCACTCCTCACCTCCTCTTTAAAAAAAAGAAAAAGAACTGAAGCTATACATTTTACCTATAGTTAAAATATAAAGATGTGAAAACGCAGTTTACATAATCCATTTACTATTAATCTTTCGCTGTTACTTTTTCTGCATTCTCTCTTATCAAGTTGACATCAATTCCTGCTTCAAAACCACGTTAATCATAGTTTCAAATTTTGAAACTAAATGCTTCTTTCCCTTTTCCCGTTACAAATTCTGGCAGCTCACTGTTTCCTTGCAGTGACTTTCGAAAGAAATTTAAAGCCTGAAGTGTTTTCACATAGCTCGTAGTTGCAAATCACAAAAAAAATCTTTCAAATAGCACTGAAATTCACTCTAGCTTTCCTTTTGTTATATTCGAGAAAGTAAACACGCTCATTTACTCGAGTTTAATGAACCGATTGATTTTTATTTTTTATCTCATTGACATTGGTTTAACCTTTTGCAAAGAAAACAAAAGATTACTGAGCTTCACAGCCTGTTAATATACTTTTAAATAATAATTTACTTTTTAAACTTGAAAAAAAAAAAGTACGAGCCCTTGGATTACGATTAAAGAATTTTGAGATTCCCTAAATCTCCTATAATTGCATATGATGATCTTTTGTGTCTGAGTCGTCAAAATAAAGTTGTCTCTGAAAACGGGAAAAGAATCTCCCAGGAAATCACATAGGAGCATAGGGTCCCACCTGCCAACAAGAGCCGCTAATGGGCGCATAAGAGAGACAAAGAGACAACTAAACAACTAAAATTATGTCGAACAAAACCCTTACAGATAACTTAATTAGTAATTTCTCACTTTAATGCGGCTAACGCAAGCCAAACGCTGAACCTACGGTAGATTCTTAAAGTTTTCACCAGCTGCAGCGAGACAAGCTTGGCATCAACGCTGCTTGGAATGGCGCACCTTCTCATTGATACCATATGTATTTCTAACACGTCCTGCTAATACTACGCTTCTTCCCAAAATGTTGTGCATTTCTTCCTCAAATACATGCCTGGCTTTGAAGTATGAAATTTTGAAATCAAACTGCTGTTCAACGATGAACTACTTTTAATTTGTATTGATAAATTTGTTGTTGATAGCCAGGGACATATATTTTACCGTTCGAAGTGAGAAATTTACGACTAAACTGGATCATAATGATAAACATCAATATTTGAATCTGGAGTTTTTTCATTCTGGTACGTTTTTACATTGCTGAAAGAACTTAAGTTTAAGAATTTTTAATGTCATTGGTACGAAAAGTTTTATGGAACTTAAACGTACAATTATAATTTTCTGATTATGTATCAAAATGCTCATATACTATTGTCTGAAAAATTTTTCTGTTTGTTTTGTGTCACAACAATAACAAAAAACTAATTTTGATTGGAAAAGTGCATTACTTCAGTATGCTTCGTTATAATTTTCTATTTACATTATCTTAACTGCCATTAGTAATAACAAACCACGCTAAATCTTTACTGATTTCTGATTAGAATTCTAATATCGATTAGATTTTAGATGGCATAAACCAGCTACCGCATGCAAGCAGTTCGCTGATAGCGCGTTACTGTAGCTAAATTAAAATGGCCGAACGGCAGATATGCGTAAGTGTTCTGCTAAATATGCTTCATTAAGGAATATCTCGTGCAAGCTGTTTAATGATAATGACTACTCTTTAAAAATATAATATAATTAATATATTACTCAACCTAAAAAAATAATGGATGAATCTTTAATATCAACAAAATGTGAGAAGATGATTTTTTATCGTATTTTGGTCAAATATTTTTGTTATATTTTTTTCATTAAAAGGCTTTAAGTTATAACAATCAAGTTTGAACGTTTGATCTGCATCCAAATAGAAAATATGGCTCCTTGACTAATTTCCTACAGCATTTTTCTTCATGTATCTATTTGTAAAAAAAAAAACTCAAATATTTGTTTACCGCTAACATCTGTAGGTATGTTTAAAATGCTGAAGGTCTGACAGATTTACGCTCTATATCAGTTTGATTACGTATCGGCGTTTTTATAGGTTCATCTCTACCCAGAATCAATGAGCTTAAATATTATAAACTATGGGTTTTTTTCCTAGTTTTGATGCTTTAACCTATTTCAATTAGAATTTTATGAATAAAAAAGTGATACTTGCTTTTTAATATAAAATTTAGCAATATCTACAAATAACCTGTCTTTTTTTTATCAGCAGAGGGCAATATTATTAGAATGACTTTTTGTAAGCTGTCTTTTAATTTAGGTGCAACTGCCATTTCGTTTAGTCTGACTTTTATTCCGCATAATTTAAATATGCCAAAGATAAATGGGCTGTAATAGGACTTTTCTCGTGGGAAAATTTCTTCAAGGAACTTTTTTATTTCATTCTCTTTCGAAGTTGTCTCTTAAGTAAACTAAGCTGCTTTTCAGCTGTTTAAATATGTACGAGTTCGTTCAATGTGTATTATGAGCTTTTGTACATTAAAATTTTAATGCTGATGCTAAAAGTTTTATTTCTCTTTCATTGAAGTGAAGTTTACTTTTGTGGTCCATTTTCTCTAAGTAGAATACTTTTAATGGTATGAAGGAATATTTTCTTAGCATGGCGACGAAAATAATATTATTCTTATAAATTGAGGATTGTGAATTTCAAGAAAAAGGTACAAACCAGGAAGATTCTTCAAGAATGCAGCTCCACGTCTGTTTTGAAATCATTTGCTTATGTTATGATTTGGATGTATTAATAAACAGAACTTGAGGCTAAGTCAGACGTAACTATGATGGAGCAAGTGACAAAAACAAAAAAAAAATGTTTTAATTTATTTATGGATTTGGTATCGAAGACTCTATAAGTTCTGCCATTATGCAGAAATTAAGCAACCGACCACAAAAAAAAATCCAGTCAGCTTAAAATTAATGCAGCAACATAAATATATTCAATTCGCATATAGGTTGAGTTTGCAAAACTCTATGAAACCTTAAGTCATAATATAGATTTAGCAGAATCACACCAGTAGAAAACGGCTTGAAATGTTGTTTTAGTAATATTTATGTTTTGTGATTGTATGCTCGAATCAATTTCTTTTTTTTTTATCAGCTTCATCGCTCTTGAAACATCCAGTGAGTCTTCTTCTGGTTAAGCATTGAATTGCATGTTGATTTGTATTCTTATTCCTGCCTTATTGCTTTTTTTTTTGATATTTTTGATATCATGAAAAATTAACTTAATTCTGAATAAAATATCCTTATTTCATTTATTAAAAAGATCAATATATATGTACTAGTAAGTATCACTATTATATGTAAGTATTTAATTGAAGATCTTGGAAGATGAATTGATTTTGCGACAAAACTGAAATTGCGAACAATTAAAGTTTTATTGTTGAAGTAGTTGCGGCTGTTTGTTTTCTGGTTTTGTCGTTAATTGAGTGTATAAAGTTGGTTGAATGGCATCTCCTTTTTAATGTACCAAATTTTATTTGCTTACCTGTATCTATTGCTTACACTGTTCAGAGTGTGTTTTTTTTTTTGTTGTTGTTTTTTTTTAATGTAACATAGCCCCTCCATCCTCCAAACGCTTCAATTGTAAAATCATGTACTAAGAAAAATAGTTACATTCGATGTTTAAGTATAAGTTCAAGCAAATATAATAAACAAAGAAGACTAATCCTTAAGAAACAGCTTTAGAGCTAGTTCTTTTGTGCAATTGTCAAAATTTAATTTGAGCGCTGAGTGAGAAATTTTTTCCCGCACTTAAAGTAAAACGAAGAAACAACGTGTAAAAAAGCATATCTCTTTATACACTATCAGTGGTGATTCTGCTTATATGTAAACTTGACCTTATTAAATAGAATATTGAAAAAAGCACGTGCTTTTCGTCTGCCACATACGATTTTTCTCCATACTCAACATCCTAAAATATTTTTAAAACTATGTTGAGAACTTTATAATGAGGAAATAAAATTGTATTTAATTTTTGGAGGGGGGGGGGGAGAGAAAAGAAGTTGACCATATTGAAAACTTCAGTTTGATTTCAAAACAACTTTGGTAATTGTATGAAACTCTAGCATGCAAAAGCTTTATTTATAGTTTAAAAAAAATAACTCTAGATGAAGATTTTTTTTTTTTTTAAATCTCCTCGCAAACAAATATTCAGCTTTAAAGAATGCAATTTTGTTTTTGTAAAGCAATGCCTTTTTTTTTGAAGGATAAAAAGCAAAACCTTTTCAACAAAAAACCGGTTGATACACTCCAAAAACTAATTCAATGTTAGCTGTGTAGGAAGCGAATCGCTTCAAAAGAATACAAAACTGCAACAGTGTAGTAATTGTATTAACATCTATGACAATAGGTCCGAGAGCAGACACCGTCGGTGAATCAGGTAGCAGGGGAAAAATGCGTGGTAAAAAAAAAAATAAATTTCCTCCGATTTTTCCCTTTTTTTCTCTCTGCCTTTTCCCTGTTTTGTTATTAGTACCGAAGGCCAATGAATGGGAATTTCGATGTTTTGGGAAACACGGGCCAACCTTATTAATCAATGCTGGTTCACACCTCTTTGCTAGACCTTTCCCTAATTAAGCTAGGCTCTTCTTTCCCTTTTTTTTTTTTTTTTTTTTCAATTTCCTCCACACGTTGAGTGAGAAATTCCTTTTTTCATCTTTTCCGTCCCTTTTTAATTTTTTTTTTTTTTCGTCTTCCATCGTTCGTTTTTCGTTGAATCGATCGTGTCGTTTAATAGGATGGAAAATGTGGAACTGGTGTTTTCTGTGTGTGTGGGCTTTATTCTTTTTTATTACACGCTATTTCCCTTTGTGAGAGACCGACAAAATATCCGATATGCACAGCCTCTGGGTTACGCCCTGGCTGCGATTTGTAAAAAAAAAGGGAGGGGGGAATAGCTTTCTGTGATAACGAAGTGGTTCAAGTCTTTACAAAAAGTTACTATTGTCTGCTATTCGTTAACATGTAACATGGTTTGCGTAGCGGAAAGCATTATTTTTTTATTTGTATTGGAGATGCTGAATTTTAATGATAGCAGCATGATTAAAATGACGTTGAAATATTTTTTATTTTTGTCAATAGGCGCTAAATAATAGTTCATTGAACTGAACAGTTTTATTTCACAAACCAATCAAATGACAAAATTTCTCATTTTAAGAAAACATTTATATTATCACATTAAACTATACAATTGCATTTACAATACTTTTTACTGGAATAAAAAGATCTAAATATGAATACATTTCGGTTAAAAAATATCCTAATAACTATCTAACATTATTTAAATACGAGTAAAAATGCTTTTTTGAAATTCCAAAGCTTATCGCTTGACTGGTCTTTGAAATAAACAATTCGTATCAATCCATATCATTAAATTTCACTTGATATTTTGTGTTTTACTGGTAAGATACTAATACTAAAGAAGACATTTTTGCAATATGTTTATTGTGACGCATAACATAATTAATGATAGAAGGTTAATTTTAAATCAGTTCTAAATATCATTCAGAGGGCAACTTTGAACCACAATTTCTCTACTTTTCCCTGTCCAACTCATATTGTAATCGTCTCTTTACTTATCTATTGGCCTGAAACTGATGAATCACTTCTAAATAGAATAGTTATAAAAAGTAAAGAAAAAATATTTTTTAAAACATCTTAAAATGTCTTCCTGCAACTTTGAGTATCTTTAAATCATGTAACGAACATTGCTTAAAATAAATTTTAATAAAAGTAGTGCTACTTCTAAACTAGATAACTAAAAAATCTTGTTGTGCAAAGTTACCTATTTTTATTCCAGAGTATCACAAGATTTCTATCTGTTCTTTCTGTTCTTTGTTCCATTACATGGAATATTTCAATTTAGTCGTCAGTAAGTTTCCGCTATGACTAAGGCAGAACTACACGCAATATACCGACAGCCCAGTTGCAACATCCTGAGACAGCAGTTTCGTCCTTGTCGTCAGTTTGAAATGGTCAGTAACCGGGCTGCGGAGGCATACAGCCTCTCATTGACTTTCCCTTAAAATGCAGCGACAATTAAAGGACATATGCCCTTATGTTTGTCATTGAGAATTTCCGAATGATGAGTCCTTAACAAAGACGAAAATGTAGTCTTTAACTGCCATAACCAGGATGTAGGCATGTTGCATGTAGTATAAATGTATGGCAACTGATTTCAGTAACCTCAAATTTGCATTTAAGATTACCTTTCAAACAGTCACTTCAAAATGAATGAATTATACAATTAACAGTGCCATTTTTTTAAATAAAAAGTTAAAAAGCTGAAAAACTAAACGTGACAGCAAAAATATGCATTCAACTTTTTAGATTTTTTTTTTTTTTTGGAGTCAAATATACGAAAAATGTGAAAGGCCACATGCTTCAAACTCAACCCTAAATGGCTGTAATGGAGTTACTTTGAATTCATCAAAATTTGCAAAGTAACAACAGATTTGATTTCGTATTTTTTAAAAAAATATCAAGCACTAATGACTGTAGTAGTTTTCTACACTTCAAAGCCAGACTAATGTAAGTCACAGTATCACTACCTTTTAAGGGAGGGGTAAAGACGGTTGTCTGTTGCATACAAAGATTGCGGTTCGTGTAAACACAGATAAATAATTATAAAATATTTTTTATAATATTCCGTAGCTATGGTTTAGTGCGGAAAAATATGCTACATACATACACGCTTCTTTGGATTCTTGGAATTTTTTTCCAATAAATAAGTGTTTCATCCATTGAAAATCATTGTTCTTCCGTATCGCTGCTTGAAGTGAACAGTGGCATATTTTCAAAACAGTACTTTTCGCTAGAGCGTTTCAAAGTTTTTTCAGTAAAACAGTATTTTGAAGTAAAATGATATTAAGGGTACTTATGTCGAATCAACTTACAAAGACTTAGATGTTCCTCCTCCAAGCAATTTCTTCAGAACTGACGCAATGGCGGCTGTGTCGTTGTTTACTAGTAGAAGCGTGCCAAAATAATAACTATGCACAACGACACTAACGATTGCTGCGTCATATCTTGAAACTAGAGATATGCCAATATTGTCACAAGAAAGAGTAAAAAAAATGAATTTTTTTTGATGTAATTAAAAAAAGTCGATTTTTGCAGATATGCCACTGTTCATTTCAAGCAGCGATATGTCCTCGCTGCTTTCAAATTTGAATGGTGATGCATGTTAAATATTTTTTTAGCGAGCATGTCAAACTGTAAAGCATTACGTAACCAACCCTAAGCCAGGGCTAAGGTAGAAACATGTTGTCCGGTACCAAGTGCGGTCGCTCGCTGGTGTTGTAATTTCACATTAGCTACCATTTTTCTTTTTTTTTTGTTTGGATCTCTTTGCTCTATTAGAGGATTTCTGCCTCCAGCTCGTTAAATTCCTATTCCATGCTAACTAGTGCAAAAAAAAGCACGAAACTGCAGCCCATGCATGGAATAAACGAGTTGATGGTGCACTGCATGTCAAACTATTTTTTTAAGTTAAACTATAATATTAATTTGTCAATGTGACGCGGGTGTGTCACATATCGCTGCTTGAAATGAACAGTGGCATATTTGCAAAACACTACTTTTCAGTAGAGCGTTTAAAAGTTTTTGCACAATCGAATAAATTATTCCTGAACATAGTATTAGCCACAGCGAAATATTTTGGTGGTAAAATAATTGTTTTTTACTGAACTACTTATACTGGCAAAGAAAAAATGTCTAAAATACTACTATTTAAGAGAGCACTATGCACAACAACAAAGTAACTATCCACAACGACACTAGCTATTGCTGCGTGATATTTTGAAACCAGAGATATGCCGATATTACTACAAGAAAGAGTAAAAAAAATGAATTTTTTGATGTAATAAAAAAATCGATTTTTGCAGATATGCCACTGTTCATTTCAAGCAACGATATGTTAATTAGGATTATTTATTACAGAAACAGTAACAAAACAGCACATTTAGATTTACAGTTTTAAAACTTTGAATTAAACACATACTTCTTTTCCATTGTATATTTTATCAAAAAGCATATATACAATCCACACACACATAAAACCATCTTTTCTAATGCACCATTTTCTTAAGAAAATAGATCTCTCGAAGCAGAAACCATCTAGGAACAAAAGCTACGATTCGAATCAGACTTCGAAAATGTTTCATCGAAGAGATCGGAATTCCAAAGCGATCAAGTGACTGTTGTGAGAGAATTTCCGTGTTATATCATGCCCATCTGAGCCTTAAATGAAAAAAAAAGTACTGTTCTAAACGCCCTTTTCTCTGCTATATTCATTCCAAAGGCGGAAACATTTTCTTCATTGTCTGTTCGCCGCCGTTCAAGGATTGTTTGATTTGTGATTTTCCCCCTGCGGGGAGAAAAAATGAAAACCTTTTGTTATCAGAATGTTCGAATAAAGAAATGGGGAAGTTTGGAATGGGAAATCCCACAGGTGAATATCGAATGAATATGAGAGAATGTCTTAGGGTTTATTTTGAGCTATGTAAAGAGTTATAAATATTTTACACACACTCAATGAAAAGTTCATGAGTGATTAATCAATAAATGTACTTTTTAATAGTTTAAATTAACTTTCTTGTTCCTAGAAATCGCACATATAAGACCCTAACTCTTTTCCTTACCCGAAAACAAGTTTTTAAAACAGAGAGAGAGAGAGGGGGGCGGGGTCTTTTAATTACGAGGCTTGAGCATACTTATATCACTTCTATTTTGGTTTATCTTGCTGGACTTTTCATGATATTTCAAAAGTGAAAAAGCAATCGTTTAAATTTCGCTAGTGTGTTGTCTTCAAAAGTACCTAAGAATGAGGTTTTTTCGTTCTGATAGACAACAAAACTCAATAAGTAATAAAGCAACTTCTCCTTACATCGCACCACATTATATAGATCACTCCGATATAGCGTGTCTTTTTTTGCCCTGTAGTTAAAAATTGAAAGTATATTAAATCTCATAAATGGTCATTCCATGGAAATGTCAATCTTAGCAGAAAAAAAAAATACCGAAGTGAAAAAACTATCAAAAAATAAATAAATAAATAAAAATCATACAACATAAGAAGTTAAAAAATTTGTAAAAGTATTGTAATTATCACTGAGATCAACCATAAGAAATAGTTTGTAATGTGTCTTCTGCTTATTATTCGATGGTCACGTTACGTTAGTCATACGCCATCTTGAGTAAAAGTGACACATAAGACTAAAAAAATATCAAGATTTAATAAATGTGTTTTATGTTTTAAAAAGCCAACTTTACACATTTTTCAAATATATCATTCAATTTTTAACACATGCTCAACTTTGAGAAATTTTTGCCTCACAACATGAGCATTCATTTTTAGGGTTGCAAAAATGTTACGTTAGTCACACTGTTATTTTGGTTGAAAAAATATCTACTGTCAGTAATTTTGTTGTAAATTCTTAGCAAAAATGATACGTAGATACCATGTACATTGTAAATGAACCAGCATAACTAAAAAATATTTTTTAGTCTTTAAGTTACAAGTAAAAACAGTTACAAAATTAGACCTCAATGTTACGTTAGTCACTATGGAAGCTCTCACCTAAAGCAGTGAGTAACCTTATAAAGGGGTTACTCACTGCTTTATACCCGAGCTCTGCCTTAAAACTTATGAGTTGTAACGTACCAAGTGCGGTCTCTCGCTGGTTTTCTCTTGTGACAATAGCTACCAGTTTTTGTTGTCTCTCTTTGCTTTATAAGAGGATTTTTGCCTCCAACTCGGTTACTATTCGTATTCCATGCTGATGAGTGCATAATAAGAACGAAACTGCAGTCCATGGATCGATATAACCGAGTTGGCGATGTATTGCATATATTAAATCTTGCTTTATATTTGAGACTACTGAAGTCGAAATGTTGCATTTCGAAAATTCGTTTATCTTGCTTCCCCTGCTTTTTTTTATGTAAATAGACAATACTGATGTGTTACACTCATATAAAGTCGCTGCAATTTAAGAAGCAACCTTGGACTGTGATTTCATTAAGTATACGCATCATGTATGTATAGATTAAATGAATAGGAACTTTTCATGCCCCCTGTTATATCGTTGTCTTGGATATATCGCGCTTTTCTGTTATCTGCCAGCAAGCACGATACTACATGGGGCCACTGTGATCTTATTAATACGTATTTAAAATTGTCACAAAGTTTCTCTTTTCTTTCTTATAAAACTTCAATTCCCTCTACTATTTTCTTTCTTTAACAATCTTTCTGCCACAAAGCCAATTCCTTTATAACTCTTGAACTATTTTTTACTTCTAACGAAATGTATCAAGTTAAGTAAAAGGAAAAAAAAGTTATAGAAAGATTGCTCGATATTTGTTATCATCCTTCCATTCTCTTGTCGAAGGGATGATATAAATTTCCCGCGTCCCGACTAAATCGAATTAATTTCGGAAAAGGACGTGTCGTTCCGCTACTCCTGCTTGTTTTCACTCCCACACAAGAGAACACCCCTCCTCCTCCCTTAAACTAAGACTCGTCGGACCATCAGAATTTAATACAGGAAAAGAATGCAATCTTCAAATTGAATAAGAGCCAAAAAGACTTCGCAAAAGAGCGGTTCACACTCTTTCTTTGGAGGTGACATTATTTTTGAAACATTTGCTGAGTACTTCCTAACAGGACAGTAGAAGTATTCAATTCTTCAAAATAAACCTTCGCTGCTTCCAATTAGAGGTTTCTTTTGAAGAACTATCGATTCTTGAGGAAATTGTACTTTCAGGTTTCGGATTTTTAAGGAAGGTGTTTGTATAGACTTTTTATTCAAATAGTTCCCACTCAATCCAATGTGGGATGTGCTCCTGGAGTAGTTGTTTACACTTTTGATAGTATGGGCTGAGAAACATAAGCGTATTTAAACATCTTTTATTTAATTCTAGTTGTTAGTGTAATTTTTTATGTGAAAGAGATGGAAATGCTTTAAATGCTATGTTTTTCAACCAGCATTTTTTTAACGTGTAAATTGTAAGTTATTGTGTCCATAAAGTTTTATTCCATAGCTTCGAATGTTTAAAAAAAGCAATTTATGTTTGAAGCGTTTGGTATCAAAACTTCACCATTTTTTTTTTTTTTTTTTTTCATAAAAGTGAAACGCTCTGCCCGAAAATTTAAAAAAGGATTTTTCGTTTGACTTAATTTTTTTGCATGACTTTTTTCATTAAAACCATTATCGTGTGATTATTTATAAATACAAATAATTTAGATTGAGCTGGTATGGAAATAAATATGCTCTTTTTTCCTCCAAATTACAATAAAGTTCATTGTAGTCATGCCATGAAAATTAGATTCCAATGTAAAATAAAAAATCTGAGCTGATACTCTGTTCACGAAATAGATAGACTGAAAGTAAATAAACATTTTGCCAGAAGCTTTACCGCTATACCACTTTTGGGAATTTTCTCTGGATTAAAAAAATTGTATAACTAATATCATTCATATTAGGGGTCTAATTGGCATAAATTCGTGTTTGTCCAAGCCAAACACATGGTGGAAGTCGCCAAATGACACAATTCTTAGTTAACATCTAGTCAATCTTTCCCGTGAATGAAGTATAAGCCATTCATCATGATAAAATGAGCTGATTAAGCAATTCATAATGATCCACACTTTTACAGTCGTCTTTTACAGAAGCACTGGTTGAACTCATTTTGAAAAAAACTTTTGAAAATTCATGGATTGCTTCATTTTGATGCTAAACGCTTCATTTAGCCCCGATGTGTAATTTTATGTTACGAAGTTGGAATAACAACATTGAAACGATTTAGCACATTAGAGAGTTTTTCTTTTAAGATGCAGTTCAGACCGTCTTGCGAGTGAACACAGCCTAACGAGTGACTATTTTAAAATTTGCTTTTAAAAATAATGATTTAAAAGGGTTTAAATTGGCTGCAGTTTCTTTAGTCTGAGAAATCTAAAAACAAAATGACAATAATTGGGGTAAACCTATCCTCTCAGTAATACTGTGATTAAAATCAGAAATTCCTTGATAATGCTACTAGGTTGACTTTGCCCCAACTATAGAATGTTATTTTTCTGCTTGATACACGTGCGTATTCACTAGGTTATTGCGCTTTTTTTTTCGTTTTAGCCCCCCCCCCCCTTCTAATAAAAAAAAAAAAGCCAAACGTAAAACCGTAAAGCTTTTTCCTTTAGGTTTTTCTTAGTAACTTAGCAGATATTTTTAATTTCATACAATAAATGTTACTGTTTTTGATGTGTGAGACATTACGCATTTATGAAAACGAAACTGTGCTTAACAGCTAATTTACTAGTTATATTACCATATCATCCCTGTTAAACTTAATTTTTTAATATAGTTTGTACAAAACTTCATATTTTTCTATACTTTCAACAAGGGATGAAAATATGAATTCATGTGGTTTTACTTGTGTGTTTATGTATGTTTCTCACTTATCCACAGTTCAAGTAGGATGCTCCAAAAATTTGGAACATTTGTTCGTAAGTAATCTGTGCAGAGAAACAAATGTAACGTTATGAAGGATCTTTTCTCTAAATCAGTATGTCATATCATTCCTTTTATAGTGAAATCTTTTTCATTTCATTGCAAGTATGAAAAGCACAAAGATCTTTATAGTTCCGTGCTTATGAACTACTCAGGGAAAAATATTCATTATATGCAGTCGCTTAATAGTGTTTTGAATATATGCTCCCAAAGAAGAGATGAAGAGAGATTTTACTGTTTTATATGCATTTTATAACTTTTTCTTTTTTCTTTCTTTCTTTCTTTCTTTCTTTTTTTTTTTTTGTAATAGTGTAGATTCCAAACAGAATTAATCATGTAAATTTTGCGCCAAATTAAAATTTTAAAATGCATTTTTTGTTTAAAACCCCTATATTTAGTATGCAAATTATATTGAAAGATAATGCTTTAGTGTACCGCTTCTACAATGAACTCTCACTTATGCACTGCCTCATTTATGCGCCTATTTCATTTATACGAAGGTTTTAAAAGGTCCCAGCCCATTCTATAGCAAAATACCGATAGTAGGGGAAGACCGCCTATATTGGACCCCCTAAGAACAGGAGGCCTGTGTCGCTCAATGTGAAGCAAAACAGAAATGCAAAATAGGTCATCGTAAGCTAAATTTAATCAGGAACAACCCTAGGAGCTTATATTTTCTAAAAATATGAAAATTATTTTTTAAAAAATTATCTTATAAAAAGTTGCAAAAGTCCAATATAGGAATATATGCGCCTAAATTGAACCATGCGCTTCCTAAATTGGACCGTACCAGGAAATCATAGAATAATTTATATTTGAACTATACAGCTTTTTTTCCAGGATTTGCAATAGAATTTCTTTTGCTTGGGCCTCACTTAGGCAGTGTTGATAAACTCGCCGATGGCATTTCATGCATTTAATCATGTTTTGCGCTTCATCTCTATGACAAATATTGCAATAACAATTGTTTTGTGCACTTTCTTGCTTATTCTTGTGTGACTTTTTCTGTTTTATGCTTCTTTCATACGGCGTTAGAATAATTGCTGAGATAGCCTTCCTTTTTGTTTTTTCTATTTTTTAGAAAAATTGATATGTGAGCCTGTCCTTTTCAAAATCATAGTTGAAGTTGACAATCATGCTTTGATGAGAACTATCCTCTGATTATCCTCGAACTCTGCTCCAACCAAGTCAATGCCGCTAAACACATGTCAATTAACAGGCCAAACTCCTGTTCTTTAGAATCTACTCACAGCATTTGCCATGGCCATAAGAGTTAACAAACAGTTCTTCTATTCGATTTTGGGTAATGGATCTCATTGGATGTTCTCGCATCCATGTATCACAAGCTCGATTAAAATATGTTGGCAGAGGCTGAAAAAAGATAACATCTTGCATGGTGTGCTTAAAGGGAAAACATTAGTATATCGCTCACGTTAGCCAAGTGTATTGCATCTATGTTCTTTATGTAAGCGCTGTGACTATCTATTACTAGAAGAACATTCTTTTTACATTGCTTGGCATAACGGTTTCAATGAAATGTTGTATCAATTGTGTGAGTTATCGTTTGTGATCCAACCTTTTTTTGAACAAACATATTGCACACCAGGGGGTGCTTTTACGATAAGCACATACATGGAACGTATTCTTTTGAAAACAAGCATGGGGAGGGAGGGAGGGTGTAGCAATTCTGTTGCACTCATGCAGCAAATAGCAAGTGTGTTTCTAACCCGTTCCCCACACATTACTGCTCCAAACTGGTGTTTACCTTTATACGTCAATATATGTTGGTGCTTTTGGACAGTGAAAAGACCGGCTTCATCTATATTGAACAATTTAGTATCATATTAATTGTTTCTTTTTAAAATCTTTTCGGACAAAACGAAGAATTTCATTTTCCTCGATAAACTAGCACAAATTTTATTTAAATTAATAACTATGTTTAACAACCTGAAACTGCAACTTAGTGGAAAAAGAGAAAAAAACAAATATTTCAAGAATTTGTAGCATCTGGAAAATGTGCTTGATAAAAAAATGAATATCGTGAATAGGTGTTAAAATATGCTAAAAATAATCTTAACTACGCTATTAAATCAGATGAGTCACTTATTCTATGTTACAATTAATAAAAAGTCTTGATTAAAACCAGATTCTTAAATTGGACCACCGGTCCAATATAGGAAATTTTTTTCGGTCCAATAAAGGAAAACATGCCATTTTTTATTTTTCAGCTTATTTCTCTGTCAAAAATTATCACAACCGCGCATGTAAATACATAGATGTGATCCTTATTAAACACAGATTATCATGCTATAACAGCAGTTTACCTCAGTTTACAAGTTTTAGTACTATCTTACTAGGTACAAGTCTGCAAAATAAGATTTTACACGTTTCCAACATAAATCACGCCGTAACTCACGCTACGCAGTTCGAAGACTGGTGAAACTTCATACACATTGATTTTATTTCTAAAACTTTATGTTTCTATCGTCAAAGTGTAGCATAGATCTCTGTACTAGATTTTAAGCCCGAGGTCCAATTTCAGCAGTGGTCCAATATAAGCGGTCTTCCCCTATCATTCGTTAATGCGTCGCTCTAAAGATAAATATTTCACTTATGCGCTGGATTTTCCGTAAAATGTTTTAAAAAAAAGTTTTTTTCTTTAAAAAATGAGCATTTTTCTTCATTTTCCTCTTTGATCTTTCGTCTTTATTGCCCACGGAAGGAATTTTTTCCGCATGAACTAGAGTTCGGAGAGAGACAAATACCTATTATGGATCGTTTTAAAGGGAACAGTTTGTAATTAGGTATGCCACAATTTTTGTTTTATCTTTAGATCATTGTAGTTGCGTTACAGTATTTGCCAAACCGTAGTAATACGCCCCTTGTCCATAGAAACATTTTTCATCATTCTCTCATTAGTACATATGTTTCTCTCATTAGTACATATGTTGCGTTTTAGTCCTTTAAATAGACTTGTTCACTTTTGCGTCTCTCTCACTTATACACCTTTTTCTGTTGGTCCCTTGGGCCGGCGCATAAGTGAGAGTTCACTGTATTTCAAGTTTGTGTTTAATGTACATTGAATTCTATTTGAAATTGGATATTATTGTACCGGTATTCGCAATAATACTCATTACATGGTTCTTCTTTTGCATCTTGACAGTAGAAAACACTGCTGAAATCGTAGAGTTGAATTATAGAGGGTTATTTATAATTCCCTGTCTGTTTCCAAGCGCTATACTAAAAAAACTGAGAAAAGCACTGCCAAAAAGAACAGTTAAACTATTACAGAAGCACTTTCTTATTTACATATCTCATAGCCCCTCTATGTGTGAGCCCTTGATTACACGTCGTGCATCATCGCTATAGTTCGGTTTATGCCACTCTTTACGCGGCCTAATACTTTCAAAGTTATTAACAGCTGGTATTGAACAAGGTGCGGCCAAAATAACTCCCACATTTCAAATGTAAATAACAAAGTAAAAATAAAAGCAATTTAAAAAATTGTTTTTTTACTCTTAAACAATAATGTTTACGATTTATCTTACATAACCCGCATCTGGTAAATTAAATCATCTCACCTTCATATCCTGTCTTTTAATGAAGCATCTTCTACAAATTTTGTGCATATTCCTTGAAGATTCGGGTGATATTGATTAGATTTCTTGATAGATAACAACCTTAAATTCTCATGATTTTTTCTTCTTATATTAGTAGACTTTTGCCCTCAAATATCCCCCGAGAAACAAATCGCACGGAGAAAGATCAAAGAAACCTGCTGATCATATGACATCTCCCTCGAAATGAGATGGGAACCCCAGAAAACAATCAAGCCATTTTGGCTCAGAAATCAGCAACATCACACCATACAGTAACATGTTTATGCTATGGACAGGTCCTTCCCGGACCTGTAGGGGACTACTTTTTTCCCAGTATTATTCTTGAAGCTGTCTAGTAAATAAAAGTGTTCTTCGTATTTTGACGATAATATGTTTGATACAGACTTTATTCAATTTAAATTCCATTCCTTAGCAGCAATTTAAAGGACAGACGATACTCACTCAAGGCCAGAACAATGACTAAAACTACATTACAAGCGACAGAGAAACTGCAGTGGCAACTGTGGGAATTATTTCTACCGCACCCTGTACTTAGTACCAATATACATTAGGGTGGACCGAAAATGACTTTTTTATTCGATGATGGGGAGTGTGGAAAAGGTTCCATTGGAGCAGCAAAGTGCACAGAAAAAGATTTGAAATTTTTTGGTTAATTTCTTGATCTTCCGCAATTGCGTTAAAGTTAAGAAAAAATGCCGCTTTTTGAGATTTTTAGGAAATTATTTTCGAAAAAATTTCAGCACCGAACATCTAAAACTGCATTCTATGCGACAAACAATGTAGTTACTTCAGATAAGTACGGCGAAAACAGCATTTTTACGTTTTGACGAAATAGAATTTAAAACGTAGAAGAAAACAGGAAAGAAGGAATGAATTATACCATAGACCTCAAATTTTTTATGGAATTTCTATGCCCCCAATGGCACCTTTTTCGAAAATAGAAAAAAAAAATTTAATAATTTACTAAAAATCTTGAAAATACTACGTTTTTTTCAAACTTCAACACAATTGCGGAAGATCAAGAAATTGACCAAAACATTTCAAATTTTTTGTGTGGACTTTGCTTCCCCAACAGCACCTTTTCTGCAATAACCATCATCGAAATAAAAAAAAGTTATTTTCGACCCAGCCTAATATACATGTGTATTTTTTCTGTTGATGGTACGTAAAAAACAAGTTGTTGTTCATCTTTTGCCGCTTAATTTAACAGAATTTATTGGTTAGGAAACACGTACTTACAAAAAGTTTGACGCTACCATTTTGAGTGGGCAACGGTATGAACTGGATTATTACATTGTAACAGAGGATTCACAGTATGACCAGGCACATAACACCTGCAAAACATGTAAATAAAACTAGAATTGTTTCCAATTGTTTCTTTTTGGTATATTCATCTTGATATAATTGTTTTTACAGTAAAACTTCTAAATCCCGGAGAAAATTATGAATTCCTTTGTATTCACGGCTGTTTGAAAAAAAAATCTTATCCTTGTAAAGCTCACATGAATGCAGCTTAAAAATGACCGATTTTATATAAGAAAAATCAAATTCCCTCCACCCAGCTGTTTTCAGCTTTCAAAAATAATAAGCTTGGTTATGACTTATAGAAAAGCACAGCATTTCTATTTATTCTTTAAAGAAACACTCAACCGGAAAAATTGCCACCAGAAATGAACAACAAAAATCCGTGAACGCCCTCTTCTAGTTTGAGAGTATCGCTTTTATTGGTCTTTATTTAATTCTGCCATCGCATTTTTCTTTCGTATTAAATTCGAAATATGGGGTGTATTCTATTGTACTGAGTAGCTCTAACAAGGTGAAGCGCAGAGTGGTTGAAGTGACATCTTTTCCCTTTATTAATACGATTTACTGAGAGAGACGGGAGTTTTCGATAAATCTTTTCAGCTAGTACGACAAGGAGATAGCTTCTGAGATGATAAACAGTGGGGCACTTTACTTTTTGTCTGTTTTAATACGCTTTGCTCGTCTTCAAAAAATAGGGCTGCTTCAAATCGCTTTATGGAATTTAGTGTTTCGGGAGGATAAATGCAAGAGGTGCACAAAATTTTGAGAAAGTTACGGTTGGGATTGTGCTCCCTTGCAAATGGTTTAAGCAAAATGAAGTGGTCAAATTTTAAAACCAAATATTGTATTTTGTTGATTGCAAAAAGTTTATTTTCTATTATGCAAAAATAGATTGAAAAATTAATTTATGTTGTGTTTCAGTTTGCTATCCGACATGATCTTCCACTTATTGAAAAAAATGTCACTTGTAATTCTATGCAACTAAAAAGACAACTTATGAAACTGAAGAGAGAACTCATACATTGCATAAGAGGGTTTAGTCTCGTGCAATCTTTTGGCACCAAATATCTTTTGTTGACTAGAAACAAATGTTCTAGGAGTTTGCTCTACCAGCATGATACAAAAACTTAGGACAAGCATAATTTGTTTGTTTGTGTGTGTGTGTGTGTGTGTGTCCTCATAGACGACCGTAAAACTTATGATTTCTTTTGACATTTGTTTTAGCTGCGATGATTTACTAGGAACAGGATTTTCTTTTTTCTTTTTTTTTTTGAGTTCGCGATTTGAACGCGAGACACGCTATGGAGCTGATTTTGAAATAATAAAGCTTAAAATTTACCGTGTTATAGCTTAAAAGTAAACCTGAAAATTGCTTCTGGGATTGAATGTGAGACAAAGAGTATTTCTTTAAATTGAAAGAGTGTCCGAAAATTTATCTGGATTAAAATCAGTATTTTTCCTACTTTTTTCACCCATTTTCATTTCTGTACCTTAGAATCAGACTTACGTAAAACAAAAAAGGTTGAGAGTAGCAGGTTTTTACTATATTGTATGTAGAATTATCTTCCGTCTCTAATTCTCTTTTTAACAATTATTTGTAACAACTTAATTCTATTTTTGAAAAAAAATCTTTGTAATTATTTACCAATGTTATAAGAGTATAATACCCAAACTTTTTACTCACTCCTAAAAAATTAGGGGTGGCCCTTTAAGGTCATATTTAACAGATAATGAACCTAAATGTGAAATATAAACGAAATAACACTTATTGACTTATAATAAACGTAATTGTGCATACTTGAAACACATTTTATTAACACATAAGACTATAGATTGTTTGAAACATAAAGTTAAGATATTATAGTACCCCTTATAATTTTAAATTTATAATCTTTGGAGTTCTATGTTTAAATTTGCACTTTCCTGTCACATACAACCATATAGTATAGAAATATGAACGTTAAATGCTTAGAATACCTAAAGGTATTGAATCTTAGTATAATCAATTCATAAGTTTTGAACTTATTTAAATTATACTTTTATATTATAAACAACTATAGAATTATCAATTAGTTTAATTTACTTACTTCTTTATAGCTATAATTATTATTATAACTGTTATTATTATTTTGTAAAAGTAAAGTATGTGACTGTTTTAGTTGAAAATAAAATTAGTTAGGATTCATAAATAGGTTTCCTGCATTTTGCAGAGTTAACGATAACGGAACATATTAAGAGTACTGCGTAGTAAATTTAACTGCACATTAGACCCATACTAACAGACATGAATGTACATTTGAAAAATACCTATCATTAATCCACAATAATCTTAGGTTCCCTGTTAAAATGTTGAAATATCAATACGTAAGGGAAAAGTTATGACACTATTCTCAATATTTTGTTCTGCGAAACGTCTTACGCTTGGAGAATAAAATCGAAACAATTTGTATATTTAAGAAAATAATATGACAGTTGGGAATTTACAGGAAAGTTTGATTAATATTTTTATAGTTTCTGCTCAGTTAAAATTTCAGTATAATTTTTAACTGCATTAAAAATATTTTTAAATTGCAAATGTACTTTATGTTTCTGAAAAAAAAGAATGGAATAACAATGTAAAAGTTATAATAAGTAAAATATAGGGAATTAAAACAAGGTAGTTAATTATCTATAATAGTATAATAGAAGGAAAGTAACTCTTTCACGATAACACTTCAATATTACTAAGACAACAACGAATGAAAAAGTTCTTTTTAAAATATTACGTTTGGAAATATTTTACTGTTCCAGGAAAAAAGTTTGAGAATAAACGTTCTTAAGAAGCTTATAATGAGGCTTTAATGGAAGTTTAAAAAGGAATAAATCTTCGCATTTTAATGGATACGCTTTTTTAATGTTTTAGAACAAATAAAGATATTTACTTCTATCTGGGTTCTCTTTTGGACAGCTTGAAGAATAATTTCCGAATCATATTGATTTTTTTTTTTTTTTTGCATAATGTATTAATCATGGCAATACACCTTTTTTTTCCTATTTCTAGCAGAAACCAATGAAAGTTTTGGGATCACTGCTAGAAATGTTTTCATGTTTTCACTGTGGTAAGAGATTACAGAAGAAAATCCTAGGCATTATTTTTATTGAATCACTTTTAGAAACATTTTTTTACCAATCTTATTCTTGTTTTAAAGTTTTCTTATAGTTATGAATAGGAGTTTTTAGAGATATTAACTTTAGATTTTTCTGCAGCTTAATACGATTTTATTTTCTTAGTTGAAGGAGAGGGATGATTTTGGAAGGATAGGTTAGTATATTTGTCTGTGAATGCTTATAATTTTTTAAAGGATTTACGTCAGATTTTTTTTTCTTTACAATTATCTTGACGTTTCATTCATCATGATTTATACGGTTGATTATAATTTATTTTTACAAATTGAGAGGAATTATATTACTTATCCAAAAAACCAAAAATAACGTTCTAATGCAGGGTTGCATTTTATTCTGAGAAGCAGAAAAGAAGAAATAAGCAACGGATCCTATGAGATGAAGAAATACAAATCATCACCTCTGACGTCATTTTGTACTTACCTACGTAGCATATCGCCTAACCAGGAAGCCACACGAATAGCGTGATATTAAAAAATGTTTAAATAGGTAGCAATCGAAAGAGCACATCGAGACATATTTTTGATGCACACATTATTTGCGCTTGTTCACCAGTTACCGAGCTATAAATTATTTTTTGTTTATAATCGCCGAATAAAAAGACTTGGCGAGAAATTGGTCACATCGTTTCGCCGTCTGCATGTGCAGGACATCTATCTACAAATCATGCAAAAGGTGTCTGCCATTTCTCATCGAAACTCGCTAAATTTGGAGACTTTTTGTTTTTAATTTCTACAAACTTTAAGACTTCATATTTCGATAATGAATTTAAAAGGGCAAATAATTTATGAACAGAATCATGTTTTACAATGATCTTTCGATTTGTGCTAATTTTTTTCCCATTAATACACTATCGTGTGGTTTGCTAGTAAGACTATCAAGAACTAACCACATGGACATTTCTACTAAAAAGAAGCAACATTTTGCTCTTAGTTGGTCTTAATGTTAACACACAATCTTCAATCTTTCGGTGCGCTTGTCGTTTCTTCGCCGGTGTCACTTATGCAGCGGCACGCGTAGTCTGTATTTTGTGTACTTTCTGTGAGTTTTTCCCTAAACACGAAATATAATTTCGCATCTTTTTGTGTTACTCATTCTTATTCCAGCACGGTTTCAAGTTCAGGTTGGGATCTTAAGATTCCTCTTTTCTGCTTCTCAGAGTGAAATGTGACGCACTGTTCGTAAGTAGTTATTAGTCATCTGGATGGGTAATATCACCCCTCTTAATTTGTAAAAATAATTAAGAATCACTCTGCATAATTGAAAAATTCGATTTAAAGAAGGGACAGCTCAAACATTCAAAGCTTTCAAAAATGACAAACAGTTTTAAGACTTCATTTTTAAAGATTTTGTCTTTTTACTTAAAATTTCATTTATAATTGCCGTTATGAAACCAATTTAAATGGAATTAATTGTTACGTTTAGGAGCTGTCGCGTTTTTACTCCAAATACTTGTAACCACCTAATGGATTTTGAATTTTTAGTGACAGTTCAAATAATATTTGGCTCGTAAACAAACTGTGGAGGGTCGTGTTGTTAAAAGCACTATCGAAGCAAAATAACACAAAAATTGGTAACGTATTTTTTACTTGCGCCTGAAACTTATCCTTAGCAAAGAGTGGAGGTGTATCTTTTTGCACCAAAGTTTTCGAGTGTAAATGTATTTACTACCATTTTTGATTCTACAATTACTTTACAAAGATACGCACCCAGTAAAAAGCTTCTTCCCATACAAAAAAGAATTTATAAGCGTTACATTTAAATGAATTCTTCAATTCTAAAGCTTTCACATATGAAAGTCATATGACTCCTAAGTGTACGTAAAATATGGAAGATATCGTCAAAAACAGACCATCTACAATTCTGCAAAAGAAAAAAAGTTTAAGCGTAAGATTTATCAGCAGAAGGTCACAGTTAGCAGTTCGTCAAAGAGAAAAATAATGCTAAGCAGATATTTTATTTCCAGAAGCCATTTCTTATCCTGAGCCGTCGTTCAACAAGACATATTCTTCATGAAAAATGGTACGAAATATAAAACCTGGCCATTATGATTTTTATAAACGCAGATCTACACCTCAGCGTTAAACGCCCAAGAAATAGGAAAAAAAGGACAACCATTGCATATCCAGGCAGCAGCATAGATCATCTTTTCCGGAACGGAACGTCATGGAAAGAAGTGACCATTTATCTCTTATTTCATCCTACTCCAGATGCATTTTACACGTCCTCTGAGAAGATCAACTTGTCTATTCAATGTATTTTATATTTAAAAAAAAGAAAGTCGAGCATTAAGAAATATGTTTAAAAAAAATAAATACTGGGTCATCAAAGTAATCTATTCAAAATTAAGAAGTATGATTATACTAGTTGCCAGGGCAGCTAGATTAGCTTCCTGCGGCATGTTGATGCATAACGTCCCCCCCTCTCTAACTTTTACCTCATTCTGAAGTATATTATTTGATATAATTTAATGTTCATTCGATTTCAAGAATTCCACCACGCACTTGGCCCGGCGTTGCACGGGTACTTCGTGCCTTGAAAGTAGTGAGGAAATCTTCAAGGAACTACTCTCCGCCAAAGCGGCTCTCTAAGAGGCAACTATGCGCCTTTTCTTTTTTCCTGCATCAAAAAATCATTCGAATTATTGAGATGTTACACGGGCACTTCGCGCCTTCAAGATGGTGATGAAAGTTTCGGTAAGTTCAGTTCGCTCAAAGGAAAGAAGCAGACATAGATACTCAGTTTTTAATATAAGTAGATGGCTTTTTAACTAATTTATATTTCAAAAAATTACAAGTAGCTAGCGATAAAAGGGGCACGGGACATCTCCGACGCAGCGTAGGACATCTCCGCCGCAAAGTTTTTATCTAATTTCCTCCCGTGAGACATCTTCGCAGCGTTTTTTCCCGCTGTCTTCGTACGAACAGGACAACTCCGCCGATTGAGCTAGTTGGGTGCAATACTTGGCGAAGGGAATTTGGCGAAGCTTAAATTCATTTACACTCCATCCAGTGTTTTTCTGATTCATTGATCTAAAAGAAGTTTATTTAAATATTTAAATAAGCTGCTAGTCGCCAAAACACGATGTGTTGCCAAGAATGGAAGTTTAAAACCAGCAAGCCCTTTCTAACCCCTGAAAATAGCATGGCAGAATTGTCCTGTGCAAGGCAAAGAGGCGATAGGAGTCGCGGCGGAGATGTCCCATGATGGGGAAGAGGGCAAAAAAATTTTGGCGGCGGAGATGTCCTCTTCCGGATAAAAGTACAACGTACGTGACCCGCTAATGAGTTTCATATTTGATTTAGTTAAACCTTCATTCAAAATTCTCATTATCATTGTTATTACTGTTTCATAGCAACCACGTTTTGCAACAATGGATTTCATATTTAATCATTTAGGCCTAATCGCTTTAAATTTGACTACTTATGAACTGATATCTTCGTTAATTAAAATCGTATAAAAATATGAATTAAAACTAATGAAGCTTGAAAAATTACCTATCTATCGATACCTGGTTCGACTTTCAGTTCATTGGCGTTCAGGAGAAAGAAGCGTGACATAGATAGATAGTTAAAAAGAAAGATAGATAGAAAAATTCTAAGCTTTTAATATAAGTAGATGTTTGTGTGCATGTTCAGAAGGGTAGAAAAAAGTTTCTCATGGGGAGTTCACACTAAAAAAGTGGAAGCTGATGCTTGTAAATAAATATTAGGTTGACTGAAAGGAATGGCGCCTGTTTTAAAAATTTTTTAAAGCTTTCATTTTTTAATCATGATAAAAATACTCTCGTTATCAACAACCTTTTACAGTAGAGTGCAAATTTTCAATTCTGGATAGAAAGAAATGAATCTATTTTTGAGCAAAATATCTAGATATATAGGGGAGAGTGGTAATGAATGGGCCACTTTTTGGTTTTGAATTTTTGTAATTTTTTCTAACACTTTGTTTTAACTCTAAATTGGTGTTTTAGTTACTTTACTTATCTGGCTATCTAAAAAAGTCATAAAAGTTGGATTAGCACCTGTCTGTAATGAATTATAATAGAAAATAAAAATTTTGAAATTTGGCCCATTTAACCCCACCTATGGGGTTGAATGGGCCATCGAAGGTAATGAATGGGCCACTAAATAAATTCAATGAAAACATGTGGATTTAATCTTTTATTTGCTGAATATGACAAAATAAATGTGGCACTTGACATGATGATACAAAATCATACTGATTTAAAATTATATATAAATCAAAACTGATGCAATTAAAACAAAACTGATGCATACCAATTGTAGCAGAAAAATGACTAAATAATGAGATTGTAAGAAATAAATAGCATGAAATATATATAAAAAAATAACAAATAATACACACTATGATTTAACAAAATTTATATATTTCAAAAATAATATTAAAAATCACTTTCAAAAACTTCATCTTTATTTTCAAACTTGTCAAAATTCAAAAAAAAAATTTTAAAATTTACTAGACGTCGGGAATAAGAAATATCTAACTTAAGTTAGAAAGAAAAAAAAAATGAAATTGTACTGTGAGGAATATAATATGAAGGAGAGAGGGGGTCTTTCTCAAGCCACGCACTGCGACCAGAGGTCTATTGTACTATAGGAATATATTATAGATCTGCAAATTATATTTAGAAGTTACTATAAACCTATTTTGACGACAGTAATCTTAATCTATCTATGACAGTCAGTTGTGTTTCATATTAATGGGAAAATCCAAAGAAAAGGAAGAAAAACAATATTTAGGTGGCCCATTCAGCCCCACATATACTTTTGGAGTACATTTAGGTTTTTTGAGTTCATTGAATTTAAATAACATCAAAATACATCTTAAAATTAGTTTATAGATATGGAAAGACTAGCTTATACATATGTATGCAGTGAAATACTTGGTACATTTTAGCTAGGAAATGTTTTACTAAAAAGGGAAAAACTTACTTTTCAGTCAGATTCTTGACCATGCCACTCTAGTTTGAAAATGGCTCAGCGCAAACGAATAAAAATTGGACGAGTTTAGTAGAACAAATAGCTACATCTATTGGTGGCATCAAAAAAAAAATTCATTCAAATGCTTTTTCATATTTTGTTAGTGGTCCATTCATCACCATGGCCCATTCATTACCACTCTCCCCTATATGAGAATCTCATTTTGGATACTGAACAAATTTTCGAGGCTTTTTGACACCTAAAGATCTGAATAAAGGGAAATCAGATGGTGAAATATCAGGTGAGTGTGGAACATCCCACCACTTATTATAAAGCTTTTAAGGTTTCCACTGAGCAGTGTACTCTTACATTATCATGTTTCAGGACGGTTCGTTTTTTGCTGATATTGCAGGAAATATTCTTGCAACAAATTGTCTCACCTGATTTCATTTTTCCGATCGCTAAAACTCTTTCTATTGAGACAAAAACTTAAAGATTCAATTTGTATCCAAAATGCTATTTCTAGATATTTCACTTCTAAAATCGAAAAACTTTGGTGTGCCACAATGCCCGGGGACAGATTTCACACTTTGCTTGGTAAAAAAATAAAAAACTTTTTAAACTGAGGTAATGCAAAGCAGTGATACTTAGATAATTTTTCCATTTTATCTGAATTGAAACATCGTACTTCTTTAATATCTTGATAAAGTCTTGTTTTCCTTTCTGATGCTCCTTTTAAATGGCCTTTTAAACGGTTAAGAACAGCTGATTGATACAATATTTTAAACAAAGCTTTCTACGTCTGTCATGATTTCGGTGAGTTTTTTTCCACTTAGCTGTGATTTTTTATAATAATATTCTGAACAAAAATATTCAGATAAATAAATTTTGTGCCGGTAGTAAATAACAATTAAAAAAAACATAATGCAAATAAAAATAGATAAAACTGAGCCAATATTTTGAAAAGTGCCAATTTGAAGTTGGAGTTTTCTGATAAAAAAAATTTTTTTGCAGAAAAAAATTAATATTGGATTCTAAGTCTAAATTGGATCTAAATGCAAGAAAATAAAAGGGGGGAGGTCAAGGAAGTTATTTACCCCCTCCTCAGATTTCCTACTTTTAAGCCGTTACAGATCTGATGAGTGTTACAGATCTGATGTTAATATGAGCTACATATCTGAGTTTATGCTTTCAGTCTTCATTAACATCTCTAAAAATGATATCATTTCCTTGCATTTTTAGCATAGAATTAAGATAGCTATATTAAAAAATATATATTAGCTAAAAAATCAAATTTCATTATAAATAGCATTTCTTGGAAATAAAAGTGAGCGATAAGATTTTTAGATAAAATAAATGATGAGATTACCAAATCCAAGCTAATAAAACATTTGTTTTGTTTTGAAACAACACACAACTTCAACTTTTTCAACACACAACTCTGCTGCTTGCTTTTCTTTAATTAGTTGCAGAAAATTTAATTTCTTGATCAGAAATTCAAATTTAGCATGCTAGTTATTATCTAGTTAATTAGCGAAGTTATGAGAAATTGAAGCACCAAAAAAATAAATAAATAAAATAATTCTAATTAATTAACTTAATTTCTGCAGTGTCAATTTTTCTTATTTTACTAACTTCTATTGTTAGGTCATACAAACCACAAATGAAGCAATTGTACTAAAACTCATTGCTTTTCATTTTTTAAGAACAAAGATATTCAATATATATGGCTAAAACGTATGTTTTTTGCTTTTTATAATTCTGAAACGTGTGAGTTAGTTCGGTAACATATTCACTGATTTTCAATGTTACCGTTCTGACAGTTACCGATCTGACAAACTGACAAAGTTTTTTTTTTTTTATTTCCGAGTCGATCGCACTAAACCAAAATCAAACACGTGGTTTTTTCACTTGTAATAAAAGACTATACTTATACTAGCTGACCCGGCCACGCGTTGCTGTGGCTAAGGTATGGGTTAAACTATAATGTTTCAATAGAAACGAAAAACTTTATTACCGTTTTAGAGATCAACTTTATATAAATATGAATTTGAGGTCAAAATATGAAAACAATCGAACAAAAATTTCCTAAGTTTGCTAAAAACAAAAAATCAACAAAAAATGTAGAAATTTAGTACTTAAAGCTTGTAACAATTGAGTTAATTAAAAATTTGATAATTGCTATTGTAACATTTTATTTTTAATGTAACATTTTATTTTTTAATAATGTAGGTAGGGTAGATAATTAACCAATATTATTTGTTATTTTTTGAATTATAAGCATTTTTAATTTCAGTTTAATTCAACACTAATCGGTGCACAATATTCTTTGTTAATCTGTCTCTTGTAAACAAAAATAGATTGGACAGTTTTCCCACACGGGAGCAAGCGACCTATAGTTGCCCATGGGGAAAACATGGATTTTCTAAATCTAAACCGCAAACTGACATTGTTTGTCCTTGGGGCTTATTAATGGACATGGCGAAAGCTAAGCGAATGGGAAACTGTAGCCTTTTGAAGGGTATTGAAGATTGTGACGGTGTCATTGGGATACGTAGCAACAGAACTACTTCATCTTTAAACTTGCCAGTCAAAATGATTGTCTCAATAATGTTCCGGTGATTTTTTTGATAACTAAACGCGTACCATTGCATAATCTCGGTGGATTTAAATTACGTAGAAGAACTATGGGTAAACCAATTTTTAACCGCAAATTATCTGGTAGCATTCCAGGTATGTTTAAAGAATTTTAGCCAAGAATACAGAAAAGCTGATAGCTAAATAGATAATTTGCAATAAAAAATATATTGCGGTCCTAAATTGAGATAAAAACTATCCTATCATTTTAATTGGACCAAACTGAAACTGAGTGCAAAATTTGGTTAAAATCGTTTCAGTAGCTGAGGAGTCCATTGGACACAAACACAGGGACACGTAATTTTTATATATCATAAGAAAGATTATTACTTGTTTACTGCGCTCCAGAAGCTGCCAGAACGTGTGCTTTATGTCGCTCAGCCATGGAGGTGTCAAAAAAGGCTTAGTAAAAAGGCTTAGCCAAGAACACAGAAAATGCGGTAGCTAAATACATAATTTGCAATAAAAAATATATTGCGGTCCTAACTTGAGATAAAAACTATCCTATCATTTAAGTTGGACCAAACTGAAACTACGTGTAAAATTTGGTTAAAATCGGTTCATTAGCTGAGAGTCCATTGGCCATAAACACAGGGACACGTAATTTTTATATATTAAGATATAAAATAATTTTTAAAATAATAAAAACTGCGCATTTTAGAGCGTGTTACCGATCTGATGACTTAAATGACACACATTTTATAAAATCACTTAAAAAAAAATTACCGACAATTTTAGATGCAGAAATGCAAATTTTTAATTACGATTCCATAAAACATCCCATCAGGTACTCAGTATCACGTGGTATAGGTGCAGGAAATGATTTTAGGAGCCTAAACATAGATCAGAAGTTATTGTTACCGCTCTGACAGCGGAACTTGGGACACGCTTATTTCGCATCGGCTAGAAAATCAGAAATCGATTAAAACAAAAATGAAGTAAAATATTAACAAATGGGGTAAAAATAGAATTGTTTTTTGTGCAAGTGCGTTTTTTTGGGGAAGTTAGAAAATGCGCATGACCTGTTTGCATGCTAAGCTTTGCTACTGGGGACACGTTACCGATCTGATTTTTGATGTATAAAAACAATGTTCTCTGAAGGAAAAAAAAAATATTTTCTAATGTCATTAGATGAAATGAAAGCAAAACCTTATCTTCTTTCCGGGAAAAATTATTTTTTTAGCTAGTTATTGAAATACTAGTGAAAATTCACTTGGGACTCAAATTGGCACTTTTCTTAATATTAGCTCAACTGTTTATCAGAATAAATTAAATGGGCAGTTGTATGCAATGTATACTAAAACAATGTGTGGTGAAAATTTTATGAACGAAGTTGCTGACGTGTTTAGTAGTCATAAACTAATAGGGATTAAAAATCCATTCATTGCTAAAACATGCTTACTAATCTGACATAATTTATAGATATCAAGAGAAAATTTCTGCATCAGCAAATTCCTTAGCTGAACATTTTCCATATCATGCTTTTTACTAAATTTTCTTCTGTATATGAACACACTTCAAAACAATATTTACTGCAGAAAAACTGTATTTTTGAGCAATGATTGCTCAACACTACGCAACATTAGCTAAATCAGAAATAGGATTGCCCCACCCCAACTCAAGAATTTTTCCCCCCACCCTTCTTTTGTCTGCTCAACGGGAAAGAGGCAATCCGTTCTGGTCAAATTTTCCCTCTTCCGAACTTTTCATATTAATTTTCCCTATGTTATATGCAGCATCCGTAAGATAGGGCATAAGATAACCTGATGGGTAACCTGGGCTTGCACAGAACTAAGATTGAAACAGATTCATATGCTCTTGGATACAGTAACTAAATACTCAATCAGTAAATTTTCTGTGAAAGTTCAAGATTCAAAGGAAGAAACTAATATGCTTCCCTCTCCCGAAAATTTCCCGGGGATACAGTAACATAATGCTCAATTAAACTCTGTAAAATATACAGTAACTAAATACTCAATCAGTAAATATTCTGTGAAAGTTTAAGATTCCAATGAAGAAACTAATATGCTTCCCTCCCCCAAATATGTCCTAATAGTCCGTGGAGTTAGTGCAAACATATTTCACTTCAAGATACCAGTCTGAAATTTTATGTGGGGCTTAAATTCACATAGGAGGACAAAAAAACGCCGGGAGACACTTGATTGGAGGTCAAGGTCATTCCGTGATGACGTCATCAAAATGGTCGCTTTTACAGGTAAATACGTTCGTTTAACTGCATAAAACTCCATCATAGATTGAAATATTGCAAAACTCAAATATATAATCTGAAAGCTCTTTAAAAGAGCTATTTAGAAAGACTTAATTTTTCTTTCTGAGGTCAAGTTCTTACCTGTAATGACGTCATCAAAATGGCCGTTTTTACAGGTAAATACGTTTGTTTAACTCCCCCTAAAACTCCATCATAGATTCAAATATTGCAAAACTCAAATGTATCATCTGAAAGCTCTTTAAAAGAGACATTTAAAAAGATTTAATTTTTCTTTCTAAGGTCAAGGGCCCACCTGTGATGACGTCATAAAAATGGCCGCTTTTACAGGTAACTACGTTTGTTTAACTCCCCCTAAAACTCCATCATAGATTCAAATATTGCAAAACTCAAATGTATCATCTGAAAGCTCTTTAAAAGAGCTATTTAGAAAAAGTTAATTTTTCTTTCTGAGGTCAAGGGCCCACCTGTAATGACGTCATCAAAATGGCCAATTTTACAGGTAAATACGTTTGTTTAACTCCCCCTAAAATTCCATCATATATTTAAATATTTCAAAACTCAACTATATCATCTGAAAGCGCTTTAAAAGATCTATTTATAAAGATATAATTTTTCTTTTTGAGATCAAGGGTTCACCTGTGATGACGTCATCAAAATGGCCACTTTTGCAGGTAAATACGTTCGTTTAATTGCTTAAACTCCATCATAGATTCAAATATTGCAAAACTCAACTATATCATCTAAAAGCTCTTTAAAAGAGCTATTTAGAAAGACTTATTTTTTCTTTCTAAGGTCAAGACGTCATCAAAATGGCCTCAAATGACGTCATCAAAGGTGGGCCCTTGACCTTAGAAATAAAAATTAAATCTTTCTAGATAGCTCTTTTAAAGAGCTTTTAGATGATTTATTTGAGTTTTGCAATATTTGAATCTATGATGGAGTTTTAGGGGGAGTTAAACAAACGTATTTACCTGTAAAAGCGGCCATTTCGATGACGTCAGCATAGGTGGGACCTTGACCTCAGAAAGAAAAATTAAATCTTTCTAAATAGCTCTTTTAAAGAGCTTTCAGATGATATATTTGAGTTTTGCAATATTTGTATCTATGATGGAGTTTTAAGCAGTTAAACGAACGTATTTACTTGTAAAAGCGGCCATTTTGATGACGTCATCACAGGTGAGCCCTTGACCTCAGAAAGAAAAATTAAATCTTTCTAAATACATCTTTTAAAGCGTTTTTAAATGATATAGTTGAGTTTTGAAATATTTAAATCTATGATGGAGTTTTAGGGGGAGTTAAACAAACGTATTTACCTTTAAAAGCGGCCATTTTGATGACGTCATTACAGGTGAGCCCTTGACCTCAGAAAGAAAAATTAAATATTTCTAAATAGCTCTTTTAAAGAGCTTTCAGATGATACCTTTGAGTTTTGCAATATTTTAATCTATGATGGAGTTTAAGCAATTAAACAAACGTATTTACCTGTAAAAGCGGCCATCTTGATGACGTCATCACGGGAGTTCATGACCCCTGATCAAGTGTCTCCCGGCGGTTTTTTGTTCTTATATATGTACCTAAGCTCTGTACCAAATTTCACACTGGTATCCGGAAGTGAAATATTTAGGCTGTTTTTGTCGCTAACTCCACAGACTATAAGGAGTAAATTTCAGTTTTTTCCCTCCACAACATCGGTATTAATTATACAAGAGCTGCGTCAATTCGAGCAACTCGGAATGTTATTGAAAATGCGAATGAAAATGAGTTCCTGAGATTTGTATTCATAACAAATTTCCATTGTTTTTAATCTCGCTCGTCCATAGAATAAAACGAAAAAGCAAATTTAAATGAATAATTTGATTCACAAAGTCCATTCCAATCAAAACTCACTTTCAACTTGAAATAACATTTACTAACTTTTCCAATCCATAACTTTGGAAGATGGATTTTTCGAACATTTCTTTTTTCTTATTTTGAAAACTTTAAGGAAAACCAATCTTTCTAAATCGTATTGTGAACATAAATCCTAAAACTAAAAAAGGAAGAAAAAAAGTTCGAAACAAGAAAAAAAAGTTAATATGTTCTACTCTCAGAAGTTCTTTTAGAAGTCAGTGATCGTCTGTCGATTCTTCAGTGCTGACCAGGATATATATCTTGATTCTGTCACTCAATAAAATGTCATTGATATTTATGACTTGTCATTTACTTTCCGCAACGCGATGTATATAAAATATCTGTAGAACTACTAGCACTTCGATTTTAGAGCTAAAGAGAGAGAGAGAGAGAACTTTTATAGGTAACAAAGTAAAATAGAACCTTTATGATAAAGAAGAATTTAATAAAAGCTGCTAATTAATCATAAAGATTGAGAATACAATGTATGAGTATAATAATCATAAATACGTGTGCTTTATTTGCAGTTTTTGTTGATATTATAGTGTTAGAGGTTTTTTTTTTTTTTTCGTATGAATGAGAGGATAGGGTAGCATCGATCCCACTTAGAGCAACAAATTATAGACTAGTGCAGAGCAAAACTTGTGCATCTTTTGTTTGAGGGAGGAGTAATAAATCGTGTTACAGAGCTAGAATTTAAGAGTAAGTTTCTGTAAATAAAATTTAGATATATGTAGTACAATGTAATTACAGAATTCCTGTTTTCTGAGTGATTTTTAATACGCTTTTGTTAGTATCACTTGTGGGTTTGTCAGTATGTATGTAACTCTGAATAAAGGATAAAATTCGCGCTCTTTACAAATATAAAAGTAATGATATATTTAATAATATTATTAATCTCTACTAATACTAAAGCTGAAGGTTTGTCTTTCTGTCCTTCTGTCCGTCTGTCTGTCACGCGCGTAGCACCAAAACTGTTCGGTCGATTTTTATGCCACTTGGTATAAAATTAGTTTGTAGCATGTAGTTTTGCACTTCGAAGCGATTTTTCGACAATTCCATTTCGTTCTTTTTCTATTCGAATTCTTAGCAGAAATTCGATAAAATAGGGAAGAAATATTTCACACACATTTTCAAGTCTTATGTCATTCGAAAGCTTGAAATTTTCTGCATAAAATGAAGATTTTTCGAAGTTTCTACGATTATCAGGAGAGCTGTAACAATTGTTTTTAGAATCCCGGAATTCAAGGCTTACCTTCAGTAAAGCAAGCCAAACGATTCTAAAATGGTTTTGCTCAAGAATAAAATTTGTTTGAAAAGATAGATGAAATGAATTATTTTATCAACGGAAATCAACTTTTCATGTTGTTACCATGGTTACGTGTTCATACTTATTTTTGTTTCGTTATTTTTCCAGCATTGCCAGACGTAGTATTTTTGATACTACGGTAGTATTTTTTCGCCCCAAATAAGGAGCGTTGTATTTTTCTGGCAACCCTGTTTCCAATATACTATAAACTTAATTAAAAGATTTGGCGGATTTTTTTTTTCATTTTCATAGATTTCGCATTTTAGCAACATTGATTTTGGCAACGTTTGGAAACAGTAGTATTTTGTAATATTTTTTTTAGAGGAGGCGTAGTATTTTTTTGTTTCAATTCTATGGCAACCCTGTCTTTTTCCCGATGAAAATGCTTTGGGACCTTACTTGGCGCGTTTTCGAAAAGTCACCAACTGGCGCGTTTTTGCGTGTCTCGCGGAACTGAAAGCTCCGAGAGAAACTACGTAAAATAGTCAGGGTTACCACGCTTGGTACGCCTATCGCCCATTTAGCGAGAAAAGGGTATCTAAAGCACAGATTAACCAAATATCGTATCAATTGCGTTATTGCATCGTTCTTTTTAAAGTGTTTCATTTCGAAAAATGTATTGTTTTGTTTTTAAAACTAGGAAAGAAAACTTTCTTCTTCTTTTAAACTTTGGTAAGATTTCTGTTGGTTTCTGTGAGCAACAAAATTGTTCTTATTTTCTCTTTTGACTTATTTTTGTGCATCTCCCCTTGGGGTTGCATTCGAATGTTCCAAGGGGGTGTTATACTCTTTTTATGGAGTAAATCAGTGTTCATTTCAATGCAGACAAAAGTGGTATGAATTGGCACGACCACTTGGCGATATATTGCCAAGCTTTTGGTTGCCAAGTATTGCCGCCAATTTGGCGACATATAGCCAAGTTGGCGAAAATTTTTTTTTTCTTTTTTTATTTGGACCCAATTTGGCGCTATTTGCGATATTTTGCAAAAAATCCACTGAATGATGTTAAAATCGGCGATATTTAGGGGGTTAATCATTGTAAAACATTTTTTTTTTTGCATTGTTTCGTGGCAAACTAGGGATATAAATGTTTGAACTGTTATCTTGCTCACTCCAAGCACTATTTTAGCACTTAAGGCATCTACTAAGAAATTTACACATAAAAATAAGTAGCGGGGGGTCCATACCAGATTTTTATATCATACTTTGAAGGAATTATAGTTGAATTGCAACTAAAATAGAGCATTTTTTCTGCTATATCAATTATTTTACAAATGAACTTTTAATTTTATACCACGGGCAAAGCCGTGCGGGTACCGCTAGTAAATACTAAAGGCTAAACTATATTGTTTCATGTTCGTGTGTTCAAGTGTTTCAGTTGTTTGTATGTAAGTCTGAATAAAAGATAAAATTCACGTTCTTTGCAACTATAAAAGTAATATGTTTAGTACTACTAAAGGCTAAAATATATTACATAAACTTTATTACTATATTACATGTTGATGCATTATAAGGGCATCTAAGAGAGTATTTTTTAGTTTTTTAAAACTTATTTAAAGATTATTTTTAAATTTACTTCCTGAAGTAGTCCATATACCCCACATATATTTTGCAGTGCGTAAACAAAAACGGAGTACATAATAAGGTTAGGTCAGGGACGTCATTTCAAGTTTTTTCGGGGGGGGGGGCGGCAGAGGGTAAAAACACAATACAATTTCACCAGAAAACTACAAAAACCACTCCCACTTATATGTAAATACATTGATTTCTAGGTCATTCATTTTCTAGTCACTGGGGGGGGGGGCAAATGAGCCCCCTGCCCCCCCCCCCCTAAATGACGGGCCTGGGTTAGGTGGGGTTATCTTCTCGAGCCAAAATTATAGTTTCTCTTTCAAACAGCAATCGCTAAATTTTGCCTGGTGGACTGCTTGAAATATTTAGCATTTGGAATTCCATCCATCTGCAAAAAGAGGAAAGTAAAGGTTCAATTTCAGTTAATAGCACTTTTTCATGAAATAGTAAGTACGAAAAAGGAAAAATATCCTTGTTTTATCGTAATGTCTCAAGGGCCACTGTGTCTTGTTGTGTCCACAAGGATCCTGTCTGTCTAGGTACAAGGATGTAGTTTTTGCCTTTTATGAAGCTAATGACTAAATAATTAAATAAGCACTCAAAGTCGTATTATGTCAGTCAGAAAACTCCATTATGTTCAGTTAGATATTCCATTCAATGAACAAAAAACTACGAGAGAAGCCATATAGGCCCTTTCCGTCTAAATAGAGTAATTTAAAACATAAAGGATTAAACACCAATAAGGTATTAAAAAATATATATTCATATAATCCGTCATTACTTTGTTTGGCATATCGGTTTCCATTCTGCATCCTACTTTACCCTTTAGTATAGGACCCAAAAGAATCATCTTGAAAAGTTCATCACAATCAGCGAGAATATGAGGCTAGTTACAGTTTATTCTGGAATTTCCATTTCTTTATTTTAATAATTTACATATTAGTTGCTCTAATAGCTTGGCAGGAGATCTTCAAAACGTCATTTTCTTCGATTAGCTGAGTGAATTACGGCGGTAAACCTCATAACTGAAGAAAAAAAGTTTCATATTTTCCCATTTTTCTAAACGCTACTTAGTTTTGATTTACGAAACAATTTAAAAATTCATTATAGTCCCAGGTAGCACAAAAAACGTTTAAACGTTTTATAAACGTTTTTAATCCGTTGTCACAACGTTAATAACCATTTTACAACCTTTAAGAAACGAAGTGTGCTACTAGGGATATGATGCCTAACCCTAGCAGAGACCTGGGGCTGATTTCCGGGTCGGTCATTGTTGACGCGGTAGTTAAACGCTTTAGTGCGTCAATAAAGTGAATAACAAGCGTGCCTGGAAACTAAGCACTAGGAGTTCCGCATTCGGCTAACCACCAAACCGAAACACGTGCTTTGTACCAAATAGCCTTTAGTCATAAAAACTGATATGAGTACAATAGGCGTTGGATAAATGAGACATTACACTACAGAGTAAAGTTTATTCTATATTTGTTGCTTGATGCAGTAGAAAAAGTAGTGATTCATTTAATCATGAATCTCATCGTGAAATATTTCCTAAAGCACACACAATGATTTTATCCTTAGTTTTTCTAAACATACAACACATTTTAACTACAATAAAACAAAATCAGTAACATACACTAATTTGCTAATTGCTCTCTTTGAAAGAAATAATAATTCCATAATCTTACAATTATACTAAACACCTCTACAACTGTAAAAAAATAATAATAACGAATCATCTTTTTTATAACTTCCACTAAAAGAATCTAGACCTTTTGAAGTTCGATGAGCAAATCAATAAATCATTTAGCATACATTTCATCCAAGCGCTGCATCAGCCTGTTGATAACATTAGCCCCCACTTGGCATGCGAATCACGTCTACTCAGTGGCTGGGAAGCACCAGTCGGGATTGATACCTCCAGGGACATTAAATTAGATACTTTATTTCCCGAAGGTGGAAAGAAATGAAATTAACGTGTCCAATTATTATTAGCTTTTACGATATGTTCCCAAAAACTATGCCGAGGGCATAATAAAGTAAGGTTTTTAGTAATATCATTAAGTACGAAGAGCCTGGGTTCTTTTACGACGAATAAAGCCTTTTTGAAAATATGAAAGGGTATATTGCGGTGGATGATATGAGATTTCTCGCAATTGTTATGCAGTAAAAGGTTTCTCCTTAGCTCGTTGGCAACAGTTATACATTAAATGGACGTAATATAGTGTAAAGATTGTAAAATATGTATCTGTGTAGAAGTTATGACGCATATGTTGAGTTTTATGTCGATAAAATGTGTAAGGATGCTTCGTTATTACTATTCTGTTTTTTTTTTATCTTTGTTGTTTTAAGGCAGAATTGAACAACAAGAAAAGTGATGCTACATAGGTCGAATTTGAAAAAACAGAACGATCATGGTTAATTAATTTTGAACCCTGCAGAGCTTGCTCTAATAGTAATTAAATCATTGCCACTTGGTATCACATTATGTATAATACACTAGATGGTAAAGAAACTACACGAAGGAAAAAAAATCAGATCTTTACCATCCGGTGAGTGGTGAGCACATAAAAATAAAACATCTAAAAACAAAAACCGAAAGGTGTTTAAAGTGGATCAATTTCACTTTAACAGTAATTTGATTTGCTTGCACAAAACACCTTCTAAAGACAACAAATATGGTAGATAGTAAAATGAGATACAACGTTCAAAAGCACAACTAAGATTAAAATATTAAAAGTTTTAAAAGGGGCAAACATGTTTCTGAGGCAAATAGCCTCCTTTTTCAGTACCCAGCAAGCAAATGGAGTAAAACAAGTAAGTTCATGGAGAGTTTAAGTTCGGAGTTGCATCAAAAACATGTTTGCCCCTTTTAACCCATCTATGCCCAAGTTTTTTTTAACAATTTTTTTTTCAATTTTTATCTGCTTAAAACTCTTACTTGGAATGGTTTACATACATTTTAGGCTTAAAATAGTTCGCCGTTGCCATATTTATTAAGTTTTTTAACGTCCTGTTTATGGGATATTTTGCAGATATGTGAGCAAAATACGACCTTATTTGACTTTACTTTTGTGAAGTAACATTACGGAAGGCATCTAAGATCAAGTTTAAGCAAATCTTTTTAATATAGTTTAGTTTTGTGAACAATAGGTTCGCAAAAAAAAACTTACTTTCTGTTGCTACCCGTGCTGGATCGTTGCTTGACTGATTTGTCTGAAAATAGCTGTCAATAAATAAACTCTGATGTCCAAATAATGGTTCTGACTGGTTTTCTCAAGAAGAAGGACTATTTAACTTGTGAAAAACAGCTTTAGTAAAATGACATACCCATTACAGGTTTTTGTATGCAGTAACTAACAAGCGTCCCGTTTTTAGGACACTGGGCATAAATGGGTTAAAACTTTTAATCTTATTTGTGCTTTTAAACGTTTTATCTCATTTTATCTCATTTACGCACAAAGCTATCGCTTTTTAAATATAGTAGATCTTTGTTTTATCGTACGAACAATGTCAAAAACTTCGATTCTACTTCCACACAATTCAATAAAGTCTTGAAACTTTCCAAGAAATACTATCTAAATACTGCTCTTTATTCCAGAAACGGACGTATCTTATACGAGTACTTCCGTTACTGAGAGAAAAATGGCATTTAAATAATGTTTCTGGAAATCCTCGAAGTTAAATGGCATTAAACAGAAGAAAAGTTTATGTTCTTCAAAAAGTGTATGCAACGAAACGACCATATAACGTAGGAGGAATTTTGTATGGTGTTTTGTGCAAAATTGATACGTCCACTGTCATCGAATTCTCCGCGCCCTTCCCATTCACGTTAATTAAAAGAGTGTTACAGAGTGTTCACTAGTTACGGGATAGGTTTCTTAAGCAATGGCAGGACCCTAGCAATGAGAATTGCACCCGGTAAAGAAGTCATTCAACTTTAAATTAAGCGGGTAAGATTTAAACTATTATTTTCATATCGCATGCTGCATTTTTGTATAATCCAGTTCATATTTCTATCCAGTTTAAATGACATGTGTTTATTATAACGAGCTCTACGTTGCTTCAAGTATTTTTTGGATGCAAGAAGCTCAATTTTCAATGCGAAAACGTTTGAACTGAAGCCCACCAAACACAGAAAAAATGAATAACTCTGTCTGCTATATTTTGCTCCAGACATTTTTGTCTGTTTGAACACTCTGATAAGAGACAAGTTATCAAAAATATTAAAGGATGCAGCGCATCAACCTCCCGTATTTAGAGAGGACTCTGCGTCTTGTGGTGGGGATACGATGTTGAAAGTGATATTGATGCATACAGTACAAGCCTACTCACAACAGTACAAGCCAAAGTAACAATAGCATGGCGCAGTGAGCATCGTCATGTGTCGCGGCAGAATAAATTGGTAATGGTAGTTTCTCAATTATACCACTCAGCAACAACTTCAAGCTAGGATCCAATTTGGCAGACAATTCGGTTTCAGGTAGAAAAAATTCATATTTGATTACCAAATTTTAGAGTCACAGGTACCGCATTAGAAACAAAAGCGCCTTACAGACCACAGAATGGTACAACACTGAAAAATATGGCACAAGGGATAGCGTCCATCCGTTAATCTTCAAAGCATTTAGCACTTAAACCTGCAACTGCCCATCAGTTTCCTAATGAAATTGCAAGAAAAATTCTGCAGTGATCTGTACACCATGAAAAATTTTTCCAAGTTATTTAAAAGGATTTTTTTTAATGTGATCTTATTTTAATTGTATGTATAGGTGGAGCAGAATTTCATTTCAAAGTTCGTAAATTTTGAAAAAGAGTCTATTCTAAAAAGAAAAGTGCTTTGTAGATATTTTCCTGAGTCCAGAAAATAAAACAAAGGGAGAGGGAGAATATTCATTTCTTCAAAAATTCACGAATTTTGAAATTAAATATCTAATCACCTCCTACAGCTAATATAAATACAAAAACATCGTTTTGAATGGGATTTAATTCCCTTTAATTAATCAATTTTATGATTTTCCTTGCAATTAAATAGCTTATGGCTTATTCTCACAGAAACAGTCACTTTCATATCCTTGTTATAAGTTTTACAAATGTTTTATGACTCTCAGATATTTTTCTGTATATACTTCTTACAACAGAGTTTACCAAGATATTTGAAGTAAAACTTCTATACTTTACATTAAATACATTTTAAGTAGCTTAAAAGTATCAAAATATAATACCCACCCTTGGTCCCATTGCAAGTACAAACTATGCGAAAAGTATCTCGTAATAAACAACAATAAGTAAATAGTTTTAAGCTTTTTATCTTAAAATATTGAATACGTTTGAAAAACAAAACCATTGAAAATGAAGTTTTCATTAAAATTTAGTCCTTTCAAGTATTATTAAGTCTGTGTTTAGTGAGTAGCGTTTGTAAGCTAAAAAAGACGTTTTTATGAGAACGAGATATGAAGAAAAGATATGAAACGTAAGCTGAAAAAACTCAGCGAAGTCCAAGATGGTGGCCCGAGTTCGCTCTACGTCCTACTATATTTTGATAGGTAAACTGGCAGAAATTAAACCCTCTAATTAAATTGTAATTATCTACAAATATGTAATGTGATCACATACTTGTAGATAATTAATGTAATAGCAATAATACACTGCTCGACATTGACAATGCAACACCAAGAAGGAGTGGTCAGAAATTGATGAAATTTGGTAAGAAGACAGAGACAGCATGGAACAATAAGTGATATTTATTTCAAAATAAATAAGCAAAATTTAGAGCGAGGACGGCGTCGGCTCAGTAAGAAGTAGGATCACCGCGGACAGCGATGCACGAAGAAACACGTCTAGGCATGGAGTCAATAAGCCTGCGGATGGTGTCCTGAGGGATGGCACTCCATTCCCTTTCAACCATTTGCCTCAGTTCGTCCTCTGAACGAAGCAGTGACAGGTTCTGCAAACGGCGTCCAATCACGTCTCACACATATTCGATTGGTGACAAGTCAGGAGAGTATGGTGGCCAGGAAAGCATCTGTACACCTCGTAGAGCATGTTGGCTGATTCGAGCACTGTCAGGCCGAGCGTTATATTGTTGAAAAATTGCATTTGGCAGACCCTGAAGGTAGGGGATTGCCACCGGCCGCAATACATTATCTACATATCGTTGGGCCGTCATAGTGCCCCGAATACGAACTAGAGGTGATACGGAATTGTATGCAATAGCGCCCCAAACCATTATGCCACGTTGTCGCGCTGTGGGGCGTTCCACAGTTACTGCCGGATTCGCTCTTTCTCCACGTCGACGCCACACACGTATGCGATGACTATCGCTGGACAAACAGAAGCGGGATTCATCTGAGAACACTATGGTTTGCCATTCTGCCATCCACGTCGCTCTGGTCCGGCACCATTCCAAACGTTGGAGTCTGTGCTGTGAGGTCAATATCAGTCTTCTTAGCGGCGCCGTGATTGCAGGCCACGTGCAACCAGTCGACGGGAAATGGTTCTGGTCGACACAGGAACATCCAGGAAACCTTTCACGTGCTGCAGAATCGACGTACAAGTGACTTGCGGGTCCGCCACAGCTTGTCGGTGAATCCGTCTATCCAAGCGGTCTGACGTCACTCTGGCTGCACCTGCACTCCTCAATGTGGCTACATTTCCTCTTTCCAACCATCTCCGACACAGCCGATGCACAGTACTTGCATCCATTTGGGTATCAGCTGCAATTTGACGTATGGACCAACTTCCCCTTCTCAGTCCGATCACCATACCCCTTGTAAAGTCGTCTATATGCTGGAAGTGTCTTCGTTGAGGACGGCGTGGCATTTCCTCCTATCACACGTATCCTTCGAGACAAAAACCAAATTTGTCCGATAATTAGTCTGGCAGAAAAACCAACATGAACATAGCCCACTTTTCAACTTCATTCTCTTATATCTTACTTCACGTGCGTCGGAGAGCTGCGCATTTCATATCATTTGCATAACTCAGTGACGTGCATCTACGGTAAAATTTGCATGAATTTCTGACCACTCTTTCTTGGTGTTGCATTTTCAATGTCGAGCAGTGTAAATGTAATTATCTAAATTAGTGCAGTAAAAGTATTAGTCTTGCACTAATACTTTTTTACCCTAACAATAACGCTTTGATGTACAACAAGCGTCAGTTGTTGGGGCACTTCTCAAGTTACCTAAGAATAACACATTGCCACTGTCACCGTAAAAGTCACTTTCCCAAATAAATATCAGTAAATAACCCATATTCAATATTTACTGCCAGTCTCATCCCCCCAGCAGTTGCGATCTTTCCCCCAGCGCACTAAGGACGCCCTGAGTGGTGGTAATGCGGGAATAAATGCACAATGTCCTCGGCTATCCGTCAGCCGGAACTGTGCGGACATAAGGCCATCGACGGCACCTGGCGTCACTACCATAAAAGAGCGATATCCGGCAACGGTTACGGCCACTTCATCATCGTTGCCAACCTCCCACACTTAATGATCTCCTCTCTCTCTCTCTCTTTCATTCCCGGACTCCTCTTCTATCGGGAAACAAAAGGCAGTTTTGCGCCACGTGGAGTGGCGGAGGAAGTTTGTTTGGTGAAGGTCAAATGTATTCGCGGCAGTAGAAGGGTGGCCAGTGGAAAATGCTAGATTCAGAGAGAAAATTATGTGTGATTCAGTTTTTTACTGACAAATTAAAAATTAAGAATCAAATGTTGCAGCCAGGCTTTCAAGCAACGTTTTTTTTTTCATTCCTTTTCCTTTCCAATTTCTATAATCTTTAGCGCTCTATAGTTGGTTACTCTGTAAATTTTAAACGTTATAATTTTGCGGAATTTTCAATCGACTTTTTGTCCACGGTTATAAATAATAAAGTTTCTAAAAATAAAAATTATTTTTATCTGTACCACATGTCCTTGACGCAATTAATTTTCACTTTGTACGCAATAACATTCTGCTAAACCACTTCTACTTTAATTAAGCTCAAAATTTCTTGGAAAAAGGAAGCATTTTTTCGATTATGAATAAATTTCATATTAATGAAACGTAATATTTTTAAGTTGTATTTTACTATATAGTACAACATTTTAAAAACAAATTATCTAGGCAGTAAAATATAGACAGAATTGAAAAATAAACGATTTCCTATAGAAATTACATTTAAAATAAATCTTTATTTTAAAATCAATCAAGATGAAATTTCAAAAGGCTAAATGATTTTATTTAAACATAATGTGTAATAAAAATATCTTCAGCTACATATGATTTTTTAAAAATATATATTTCATACTTGCCTAGATACGCTCGCTCTACAAAAAGTTATATAAAGATATCTTCCAATCGCAAAGTAAATAACGTGAATTGTTCAGGGTAAGACAGATATTTTAAAATAAATCAAGAACTAAGTAACTAAGGGGAAAAGCATGAACCAAACATTAACTTCACATTTTTAAAACTACAACTGCATATACAATTTAATTAGGAAATAATTTCTAGTTTAGTTTATGAAAAAGTTTTCAATGTTGGAAAACTTTTTTTTTTCGGTGAATTTATGTGTATCAAAATAGCGCAGGTGTGAGTATATTCCTTATACAAATTCACAGTTACGTCGAATCTTTAACAAATTTGGCAATGAGGTCCATTGATGCTCAGAAATTCACAAAGGGGCTTTCCCCTCCCCTACTAGAAAATTCGTAAAACGAAATATTTACACTTATTAATAAATGACTGGATTCCTGGAATTAAAAAAATCCAAAGAGATCTAATTTCACATTTTGAACCATAAAACTATTCTTTTCTACTCGTTGACAGGAATTTCTACCCTGTTTGTTCTTCCTTGATTTCAGCTTGATTGCTGAGCATGCGTCACTTGACACAGCTTTTACTTTCGCGATACATCTTTGAAAGCCGGGCAGCGTAGATAGTGAATTATAGGAATAATTCCAAAACATATATTGATTACAATATAATTTTAAACCAGGTATCGATTGAACCCATCTTGAACTGTCTAGGGCTGGACTGGGACGACATACATTCCTCTTCCCTTCTAGCTTTAGACTTTATTAATGTCAAAGATTTATTGAACTGGTCTGAATCCGCCAGACCAGATGGGAACAACAACAACCACAACAATATAATTCTAATTAAGCATACAAAAGTGTCCATCAAAGATGAAAATTGAAAGACTTTAGGCTATTAAAATGCATCCAATGAAATGCAAAAGTCTCAAATGAAAAGTAATTCAAGGTTGTTAAAAATCAATTAGGAACAGTAGGAACGAACTTTTAGTTCAATAAAGGATTTAAAAAATGAGAGCATTTGAAAGAACATTAAATTTGTATACAGTCTTAAGCGATAACTAAAGAAAGAAACGAAGGAGTCAAAAATTAAATTGTTCAGTTAATTGTTTAACTATTAACAAAATGTTTCCAGTAGGTAAGAGGTTAAGCGTATTTCTCATAAGGGAAATATCTTAAAGGGATGCATATGATAAAAACTGGACGTTCGATCGATTAAAAAAAAACAGTCTATTGTTCCATGGAAAAGTTCTTTTAAGGTATATAGTAATATAGAAAATATAATAATATAGTTTATATATTTACACAGGGGGGGGCTTAAAGAATGTAACAATATTCCCTGAAATAAAATCAAGGTTTGATAAGTACTGAAAAAGTCATTTTTTAAGATATTAAAATAACAATTCCATTTCCAACGAAGGTTTCTGTTAAATCAAAGTAAAAGTGTTTTAGCTGGACGACACCACGCTCAAAGCGACATATTTAAGTGTGTCAAGGATATGGGCACAGTTAGAAGTAACTTATATTTTAAGAAACTATATTATTTACAATCAAGTTATCTATAACTATGTATTTCAAAATAATCTCACTTTTTCCGAAATTCTTATCTAATTCAGTAACGACCGAATATTTTAAAGTTCATTGAAATGTAGTGAGGCTCCATAAGCTTCAGAAGGCAAGCAATTGTAATGTCCAACAGCTAATTTGAAAGATTTTTTTTTTCTTTTGCTTCAGGTTTATACTTTAGAGCAGAATAGCACAAACATGCAAAACTTGTTTCCAATTTAAAAATTGCATACCACACTATCTTTCAAAGTCCAAACAAATGCAAAAATGATTGCAAAGCGATGTTTTAAATCATTCTTTACGTTGTAGGAGAAAAATAACCAGAAGAAACTACATTCCATTTTAAAGATAACCCAATGAATTATATCACATGTTTTAAACTGTAAACAAATGTAGTGTCCGAGAGCCATTCTTTAAGTGGAAACCTCGCTATAAATAACAGGGCAGATAAAATTCGTAAAGTTCACAAAACTTTTATTAGAGATGGGTACGTGATTTTTCAATTTTTATCCACTTCCAATTTTGTCCCTCCGGGTGTCTTTTACAATCGTCAAAAAAGAAAAATCTTTTCACTCTGAAAAAAATTATCAAACGGCAGGTCACGGTGAACGGGGAGATATTAGCAGGATGGAGTGCGCGCTTTTGCTAAGAAATGGATGGTACGGAGGAAAAAGATACAAAGGGAGCGAGAGAAAATGTGTCTGTGTGTGCGCTGCTTGTAGTTGTTGTTTGTTATTCTCCAATTTGAGAAAAATATGGCAAGAGCCTATCTCCAACTTCCAAGATGCGTTTCAGAGGAGGCTACAAAGAAGATGAAAAAGGACACAGACAAAACAGCCGCAAAAGAAAAATTTGAATGATTACCTTTACCGAGAGAAAAACTCCGGCCCCGATTGATTTATGCAAGAGCAGAGTCAGAGAGAAAAGCGCAAGGGAGGAGAAAAAAAATGTTATTTTCTTTTCTCTTTTTGCCGGCTCTGATTTATGTACGGAAGCGGAAACAAACCGGTTGTTGAACGTATTCATTGTTGTTAGTGTTGCATTTTTTTTTCAAAGGGAAAAGGAGAAGGTCGGTCCTTATCGTACGTGAAACAGACTCTGTATGGGTGCAAACGCCCACTTTCATTTTTAACGAGAGTTGGTGACTAGGACATCTGGTATCCTAGGGTATTCCAGCTGATTGGGCGCAGGACCTTTTGTTTTGCTTTTGTTGGGAATCAAAACACTGCTCTGTGACAAAGTTAGAAGTAATTCTGAGTGCTGTGAGATTTTTTATCTATTGCGACAAGAAAGAAAAAAAAACTTAATTTTTTTTTTGTTGTTGTTGTTTTAGAGATACAGAAGGAAAAGGTGGGAGTATTTTTTGTTGTCTTTGATATTGCGTTTTCTGGAACACAAAGCATGGAACACATCATTACTTCTACTAAGTTGGTTTTTCAGCGGCTGTATATTATTTTTTGTCAGAAATGATGAAGGGTTTTCCAAGCTCAACTTGACAGAAAAATATCTTCAAACTGTGTTTTCCTTTAAGTAGAAGTTTAATTTCAATGTAACATTTTACGCGTTTTATTTTATTAAAAAAACTTCAGAGTTCTCAATAGAACATTACTTAGCAAACGTATTTAGTCAATTTTATAATTTTCCCTGTTAAATATTAACCTAGCATCGTGACATTTAATTTCCTATTGACATAGTTTAATATTGTTTTCAGTTGATACGTTACTTACGTCCGATGCCACAAAAAAAAAAAAAAAAAACCACACACACACACACACATTGCGAAGACTACACAACTGAAACCTATATTACTAAAAATGTTAATATGGTAATAGAAATCACAATCTTCCAATGATACCTTTCATCCGGTTAATCTAGAAATGGCAGGTACGGAAGGTATCACTAGCTACATATAAAAATTAATAAATAAAATTCAATAGTTTTATTATAGATTTTGGAATCAAGATGCATAAAATGAAACACTAAAATCAATTTAAAGCATTTAATAATACGAAAAAATGCCTGATATAATATTTTACAAAAAATGGCAAAACATTCTCTTGCTAAATGTACTTTCTATTCTGTGTGGCATGTTAGCACAATTGTTCAGCGTGCAAATTCTGCTACTAAAGTGAAAAACTTTTAAATAATAATACAAAAAAGTTATATTTATGCAACCACTTTTCTGCCAGCTCTAAGTCAGTATCAACTTCACAGTTCATTGTAAAAACTAGATCATAGTGTTGTTGCTGTTGTTATTGGTGTATTATATTCCCCGTTAAAAGTAGATGCGAGAAACATGTTTATAGAAGAATAAAAGCAGCACGGGCGACTTTGAAATCTTTCGTTGAAAGCAGGAGCCAGTGGCGTATTCAGGGGGTGGGTTGATAGGACTGCAGCCCCCTCCGAAATTATCAAAAAGGAATTTAAAGCATTTTGGCTATTACCTTTCCCCCCCCCCCCCCTTTTTTTTTGATGAAATCGCGACATGAGAAAGAATTTCTGCAGAAAAAATTTAATTATAGGACAAAATTCAGAGAAAGAAATAAAAAGAAGAAAATTATTTTTTAAGTATTGACATGTCCATTTTACTGTTTTCACGTTTAGGACTATCTTATAATTCAATTTTGTTCATTTATATTTCAAATTTCTCTCAGAAACAGCGATTAATGCGTGTTAATTAATCTGATTCTGTGCAATACATTTCAACATATGTAATTGAAACATAACATTAGGAACAATAGTAAAATAAATCGCAAAGTTGATGTTAGCACAACATTAGTTGATTAGAGCACAAATTTGCCAAAATATTGCTTGTACTTGTTGGGGAAACCTTATACCTTATACTAATTAAGATAACTTGTCAAATTTTAATTTATCTTTTCCTATTTTCATCAAAATGCTTTACCTCTTAGCTACAACAATAATTATAATGCTAAAAAAATTAATGATGCATTTTTGTCATCTTAAATTAGCATTGATATCAGGAATTCGAAAAATTTACTTTTCTTAGCTAAATTTTCTGAGGTTCACTGCTCTCTTCTGTCTTAGTCTCGGCTCAGCCCCCCCCCCCCCCTGAAATAATTTGTTTGCGTACGCCACTGGCAGGAGCTAAATATCCGGAAGGACCAAGACTGTGCTGAAGAGTTTGGTCTGTATGGCAGAACACCCACAATAAATTCCTAGCACCTTACTAGAATTGCGTTGTTTCTTTTATAAACTTTTTTTTTTTTTTTTTCGAAAAAAGCATGGTCTAAAACATAGAAACGTTACTTTTTTTCTTCATTCTGACTCGTTTTCTTTCTTCAAAAAAATAACCTTAAAAGTCGCTTAGTCACAGTTTTATTTTCGCTGCTGTAGTTATAAGTGAGCGAGTCAATTTTAGCTCAACCGCTTGACTCTACACCACTGTTTCTTTACTTGTGATGTGACACGAGACTTTGCTTTGTTTTAGAAATCATACATTTTAAAATAATCATTCAAAATTAACTCTAGGGAAAATAAAAGTTATTTTCTGGCCCATTTTAGTTATTTATTTATTTATTTGTCGTGTATTTGTTCTAACAGTTTCGCTGTCTAAAAGTAGTACCTTTGACTAAAGGAAACACCCGCATGAAATCATTAGATTTAGTTATTAGTATATTATTCAATTAGTCTATATATTGGGTCATTCCCAGTGGTTGGAAAAACTACATATTTTTTGTAGCGAACTACAACTACAACTACTTTCTTATAAATGTAGTTAACTACAGCTACAACTACTTTTTTTTAATGTAGCGAGCTACACTACTTTTGAAATGTAGTTGCTACTTCGCTACTTTTTTAAAAATAAATAAATAAAAAGAATACACCGTTTGAGGATCGACCGAAAAAATTCGAAAAGTGGTTTAGATTAAAAAATTACTTCATTCGAATATGGAATAGAAATAGGAATTGTCTTCGAATTTATTTGTTACTGTTCCTTTTTGTTCCTTTGTTTTTGCTAAAATTTGTCCTTTTTTAGATTTTTTTTTACAATTTTACGAATATTCGCCACAAGAACCACCTTGTTTTCTTTCTTCGCTCTCTTTTTTTTTCATTTATTTTTTTTTTATTTAACTTAAAGTAGTTTCTAGAAATCGCTACAAACTACTACTTTTTTGTATCGCGCTACTCGCTACTCTACTTTTTTTAAAAAGTAGTGCGCTACACTACAAACTACTAAAAAATGTAGCTACTACAGTAGTTTCGCTACTTGTAGCGCGCTACTTCCGACCACTGGTCATTCCATGTCAAGTGATCCAACGTTTTTTACCTTACATTTTTGTATTTCTTTCAAATTTGGCTCATCAATTGTACCCCTTGAGGTAATCAAAAATCTCAACTTTTGGATTTTTATCTCTATTATTTTTTCATTTATGAGACTTTGAACTTTGGAAAAACCCTCGTTTTTCCATGGATAAGGGAACATAAAAGGAACCATAACTTGGCACCAAATATAGATAGAACGATTTGGTAAATAGCATTTTAAAGTACGTTAGTTGCCGCTTAATCTGATATGCAACATGACTAATTTGATAAAAATTTTCTTTTTTAAAAAATGAAATTTAAATTTCAAATTTAAGTTTCTCGAAAAACATATAATGAATTTTTTTGAAAAAATTCTCAAAAATTCTTGTGTATTTTATCTATGTTTGTACAAATTTTTAGATTGGGATCTCAATGGGATCATATTTTTTTGAATTTTTGAATAAAACTATATAGGAAAAAAATGAGATTTTTTTCGATTATATTTATTTAAATACTAAGTTATCTTGCTTGTGATGGTCTAAAAAGTAGTAAACAAACATGAATATGTTTAAAGTGAGCTAGCATGAGCTTATAGATTTGTCAGGTTCACCCCCCTCCCCCTTCCTCCCCCGCACAACCACTCTTTATTAATTCAAAACTGTTCAAAATGTCAAAAAAAAAAACAACTCTTTGATACAAAATGAATAGTAAACTTATTTAAAGTTGGTAAATGAGTTTCCTTATAACTAGACGAAGTATCCCCCTCCTCCACCCAAATATACCATTAACGCTGTACTATTATGACGTCTAACCTGGGGATTGAATTGACTATTATTTTTACTCTAGGTAAGTGAGCTAGCATTAACTTGCACATTGGTCAGCTCCCCCTCCCTTTCTTCCCGACCCAACCATTTTTCCCCCAAACTGTTTAAAATGCTAAAAAAAAAGCTTCTTTGATACAAAATGAACAGTAAATTTATTTAAAGTTGGTAAATGGGCTTCCTTATAACAAGGCAAAGTACAACCCTTCCCTCACCCAAATATACCATTAACGCTATATTAATATGACGTCTCACCTGGGGATTGATTTGAGGATTATTTTCCCCCTAGGTATATATTGTTTTTCAGACAAAGTGTTTCGTTTTCAATCCGAACTTCACAAAGTGTACTTCCATTCAATATTTGAATTTAAATTTATGGTTCATTTCATCCCCTCCCCCAGCACCAATCTTCAATTTTGAAGGGAGGAAATAAATGGGTCGCCACAAGATCATAGCTAACAGCAAAATAGCACTGTTTCCCCTTGTTCTCATAATGTTTTCCCATTATTTTCACACAAAACTGAAAAGAAATCAAAGTGTCACGTTATATGTCAGTCCTCATCACTGCCTTTCCTTTCTCTTATTGGACAAAGCTCATGAGCTAATAGGAAAGAGTAACAAACAGAACAAACTGAAACACTACCAGACATCAGTAGAGACTAAGGCTTTGAAATGGGGTTAGGCGGGATGATAAAAAAAATAAAAGTTTGGAGTGGGAAGGTAGGGTAAGGGGGGGGGAGCAATCTGTAAAGAAGTGAGGTTGTGCAACATGTGAGGTTGTGCTCAAAAAAGCAGTGTTTGTTTAACATATGTATATAGATATATCTTGCTGCATTACTTTCCTTTACAACAAAATGAAAAAGAACACAAACAATTAAAAAAAGTAAATAACAGCTGCACACTAGATAATGTGGAAAGATGGTTATGGGGACACAGACATATGATCTGATATTTTGATTTATTTTCAGTTTTGTGCGAAAAGAATAGAAAAAACGATGAGAACAAGGAGAAACAGTGCTATTTTGCTGTTTGCTATGATCTTGGGGCGACCCATTTATTTCCTCCCTTCAAAATTGAAGATTGGTGCTGGAGTAGAAGATGAAATGAATCATAAAGTTAAATTTCGGATATTGAATGGAAGTACACTTTGAAGTTCGGATCGAAAAAGAAACACTTCGTCTGAAAAACAATATATATACCTAGGGTAAAAATAATCCTTAACTCAATTCCCAGGTTAGACGTCATATTAGTATAGTGTGAATGGTATGTTTGGGTGGGGAGGGGGATACTTCGTCTAGCAATAAGGAAACCCATTTCCCCACTTTAAATAAGTTTACTATTCATTTTGTATCAAAGAGTTTTTGTTTTTTTTTTAAACATTTTGAACGGTTTTGAATTAAAAAAGAGTGGTTGTGTGGGGGAGGAAGGGGTAGGGGGGTGAACCTGACAAATCTATAAGCTCATGCCAGCTCACTTTAAACATATTCATGTTTGTTTACTACTTTTTAGACCATCACGAGCAAGAGAACTTAGTATTTAAATAAACAGAATCTAAAAATATCACTTTTTTCCTATACAGTTTTATTCAAATATTCAAACAAATATGATCCCATTGAGATACCAATCTAAAAATTTGTACACACATAGATAAAATACACAAGAATTTTTGAGAATTTGTTCAAAAAAATTCATTATATGTTTTTTGAGAAATTTAAATTTGAAATTTAAATTTCATTTTTTGAAAAAGAAAATTTTTATCAAATTAGTCATGTTGCATATCCGATTAAGCGGCAACTAACGTACTTTAAAATGCCATTTACCAAATCGTTCTATCTATATTTGGTGCCGAGTTATGGTCCCTTTTATGTTCCCTTATCCATGAAAAAACGAGGGTTTTTCCAAAGTTCAAAGTCTCATAAATGAAAAAATAATAGAGATAAAAATCCAAAAATTGAGACTTTAGATTACCTCAAGGGGTACAATTGATGAGCCAAATGTGAAAGAAATACAAAAATGTAAGGTAAAATTTTTCTCAGATTTTGAAACACTTGACGTGGAATGAACCTATTTCAATTTAGGTGGTGTCAACAAATAATAGTTCGTGTTGTTGATTTTTTAATAAACGTTTGAAAATCTCTCGCAGATGTTGATATTTGAAACTTTAAAATTATTTAAAAAATTCCTTTAATACGGTTTAATTATAAAAATATTTTCTACATATGTTTTTATCAATTTCTTCTTCCAACAAAGTTTGATGCAAATCTGTCTTTACGTTCAAGATCTATACATCTGGCTTGAGTTTTCCCGTAAGCACTAATGTTTGGTTTTTGTGACCTATTCACAATTGAGTGAAATATTTTTTTAATCAAATATTAAATATGGGAATGAGATATCTTCTTTGAGATCTTTTGGGAAAAAAAATTGTTAGAATCGAACTATACGCTCAAAAAATAGAGGGAGGGGGTACACACAAACCAAAATGCATTTTTGCTATCCCAAAACACTACTTTTAAATTTTCAATTTCTCAACATTACTTTCATTATTTTTTTTTGTTCTTAGCTATCTTTTTGAAACATATTTGAGCCTTTTTTTATGTTTTTTTTTTCCTTCCTATACTTTTATGTGAAAATATTCTAACAATTCAAAAATTAAACACCTTGACCAACATAGCCCTCTTTAAAACGAGAAATGAACATTAGACTTAAAAAATTCTACAAAAATAGTGAGAAAAAAAGCGTAACGATAACTTCTAAATACTTTTAATAGATCATACATATTTCCAAAAACATTGGTATTTTGCAAAAACACTTTTTCCAAAAGAAACGTGACTTCGACAAGATATCTGACAGGATGAATGCTTCCTGTTTCATGTCTTCTGCTGCTTCATCTGCCAAGTCATTCTTCATCTCCGGATGTCTTCCACGGATCATTACTCAGAGGACAGTTAGGCCTCCTCTCATACACTCCCATTGGCTGATGCCTCTTTAGGATAAGAGAAGAATCGCTGACGCTAAGAGACTCGCATCCTTCGTCCAGTACTTTGTTATGAGAAGGAGTAAGAGGAAAAGGCGTGATGGATAACTGGCAATGAAAAATTGATTTTTTTTTTTTTTTTTTTTCGTCTTTATTATGATTCAGAAGTAAAAGGTTGAGGTTTGGATATTTTTGGGACTTTTTTCGTTGGACGAGATAGACTCTTGATGTTTTTCTGCGAGTTTTTCTATGAGCATATAAAACAGCATCACAAATAGAGCCTAAAAAAATTATCGATATGATAGTTACTTCTTGCAATATTGTAGAAATTTGCTTTTTTTTTTTTTTTTTAATGTTCTACGGCCATTTTTTCTTTTTTCTATATTCTTCTATATTCAAAAGAAATTACATTTTTAAAAACATTTCTTTTTAGAACAGAACAAAACAATATAACACATATACTAGTTCGAACAGAATGATATGCATAAGATGATTTTTGGAATGTATTTGCATAAACATTTTTTTTCTTTTTTGTGTTTGTGTGTTCACGGTATAACTCAAAAGGAAGTCTACAAAGTAATACAAAATTCAGTATACTGACGATCCTCTGCGTCTGATTATCAGTTTCCAGTTCAATTTCGCAGCGGAGATGGCGCCAATAAGCATTTTTTAAAAAAGCATATTCACATAATAGATACAGCAATAAGTTCCACGAAAAGCAACTTTATATTTCTCTCTTTTATGAGCACTATCAAATGCAATTCTCAACAACAGCCAAATAAAAAAAAATAGCGAAACAAAAACCCCTATATTTCCTCTCGAAGCTCCACCCGTTCGAAGGAGAAATACAAACTATCCATTAAAACACCGATCAGAAAAAAACCAAAACCGTATGTGACGTCGAAGTCGTAGATTAACAGAAACAAGCGAATTACATGTTCGCCGTTTCGTTACTCCCCCCCCCAAACCCCCACCCCCCTCATGCTTTCTGACGGGGAGGCGTGACGAATGCGGTTTTCGTGTCGCGGTCGATTAACGGCCAGTCGTTCGCGTGACCCGAAAACAGGGATAGATGACCGCTAAGTGACCACTCGCCGGGGCATTAGGAACGCTGCTGAAAACTACGAAAACAAAACCGACGAGTGGACGGCGACATAGTTTTGGTAAGTGAAACTGACGTTTCGTAGATTGCTTAATAACAAGCGCTACCGTTTAATAACCCGGGCTTTGTTTACTCGAAAGGACGATTTAATTTGCAATAACTGGAAGAATAAGAGAGTTATTAGACGCATCGACAAGATTTTTTTTTAATACTTTAATGTTTTGCTTGTTTAATTCTTAATAAAGTATTATGAAACATTTACCATTACTCAAACACGCCAGCTATATTTTTCGCTTATATTGTGATTTTCTCGTACATTTTATTGAAGTTTGCACAGATTAGAAAGGGCAGGTGAGCTGACAATCCGTCAATTTTCATGGTAACCAATATACCAACACGCTTTTGGGGTCATGATCACAAGTTTATCTAGGTTTGATGAAATGGGAGTTATAGGAAATACCTTTGGTCAGAAAAATTGAGTAAAATAAAATTTAGAAATAGTATTACGGCAACGAAATAATGTCAGTGAAATTATATTTAAATTTCACTAATACGTCAAAAAGTAAACAATTCAGATTCGAGGATTATACTCAATTCGTATAAAATATGTAGTTATACGACAAAAGCCCTCAGGTATGCAGATAAAAGAGCAATTAAAATGAGAAATTTCAGAGAACACAAAGTATGCAGGAAATAAGAAACCTGAACAGAGAGCAGATGTAAAGTCACGTCTTATTTAGTAGCTGTTGGCATAAGAGATGATGCATATCAGAAGCTATCATTCCTTAAACAATCATTAACATAGATGCATTAAAGTTTAAAGGATATAAAACAGAAACAAAAATTAGTTGTAATGAAAATGATTGTTTGTTTTAAAACCAAAAAGGCGACACTTTAAAATTTGTTAACTTCCTAAATATAATTTTAACAAGAAAACGAAATCGGAAAATGGAAACGCAAAAAAAAAAAGTTCACTAAATCATTTCAGTGGCTTTGCACAAATGAAATTGGTGTCATTCTTAGTTGTAGTCGTCTGTAGCCCCAATAGTTTTATATCTCTTCAGGAGCTGTCTTCATAGAAAGGTGCTCACAAGTGATACAAAGCAGCCATCTCGAAATATCCATTTTCGATGTATGTCTCTAGCACAGACGTACGATTTTGGAAATTGAAACGGCAAAACTTTTAGTACCCAAGAATATACTACTGAAACGTAGGCTGCTATAATATAGATACATTCTCCAGTGAAATTTAGTAACTAATTTTACAGATTCGGGAATGCCATTAACCGAAAAAAAGTTTTTGACAAGTAAACAGCATAAAAAGTTTAAGCTGGAAAAAAAGAAGTTTTTCAGGAGATTTTTCGCTAAATTTGAGCCTTAAGCATTTTTTAAAGGGAAGGAGAGGCATTATTACTTTCATTTTAAAAAAATAATAATTTTATTTGAAATTCTTTAAGATGTTAAATTGTTTTGCTCAGTATATTCCTTTCATTGCAGCTCGTGCGGTCAGCCAACGGAACGTTATACATGGCCGATACGGACGTGACCACGTCGGGCACTTACAAATGTGAAGTGTCGGCGGACGCGCCTTCCTTTCAAACAGTATCAGCTTACAGACTACTAGTCGTCAAAGGTAAGATTGAAAATCTAAATTATTTTATGTTAGTACTTTTTAAATAATGGAAAACAGGATTTTTTACGAGTAACGAATTTTTACGTTAATTCGAGTTTCTTACTCACTACGACAATACTCTAACATGAATTCGTTTGGAGGGAAATAACGGGCTTAATTATATGCTTCCTTATTGGCTACTAAATGTCCAGAAGACCAACTTTTCACCTTTTTCTTCTTACTCTTCTTCTACAAAATTGCCTATTGTGTATGTTGTCAGCAGAAGACTGATAATGATTTGGTCAAGCTGTATAAATCATCAATTTCCGAGTTATAAAGATAATTACTGTATCTGCTTTAAAGTATTAATTGTTCTCCATTTTACTATAACTACTACGTAATTAACACAGTAAAACTTAACTCCTTTACATAAGAAACATAACGCATGGTTAAGAAAAAATTTAAAACGGTTTAGGGATGTTTACAAGTGTGTAACATAACTGGGTACAGTAAAATCTGTGTATAACGATACTCAAGGGACCGAGAAAAAATATCGTTATAGACAGATTATCATTATAGGCAGTTTGAGCAAAAAGCTCAAACTGTTGGCAGGGACCAAACCAAAATATTGTAATAGGCAGATTTATCGTTATGTACAGTATCGTTATACACAGGTTTTAATCCAACGTTAAAGAAGCACAAATATACAGGTATACGTTGGATTAAAACTTCACATCAATCGCACAAAGGTATTTCTTGTATTCATAGCTGGGTATGTTTTTAAGAAAATCGTACGCATACCCTTTTCCACAGTGTGAAATTTCGACTTACGCGAGGGTCTTGGAACGCATCCTCATCATAAGCCGAGACTTTACTGTATATAGCTTGCAAATCACGGGCGAGATTTAATCTTATAGAAAACGATATCCTGACTATATTTAGATGTTCTATTTAAAAATGCAGAAAGTCACGAATTAAAAAGGGAACCAAATTTTATAAGTGAATTTAGAGACTTTTTCATTGATAAATCAACTTCACTATTGCTCTGCAATTGTTTTGAATGCTCTTACCACCTTGAATCATACTTGAAAACGAACAGGACTTCAAACTAAACAAACGCATGGCATTTGAATGGAGGAAAAACAGACATACGCGTGTAATTACTTAGCAAACAATATCTCGAGTCAAATACTTCCAAAAATAATTGCTAATTCACGTCTCATATAATAACTTCGCCGGAAACTTTTAGCTTTTCTCCTCAACATTCAGAACTTGTTCAAAAGAAACGCACTTCCAAATGCCCCGGGGTTTTTCAAAGGAAGGGAAAACTTACCGTGGAATAAACGCGACGGCGGTGCATTTGATTAACGGAGTTTTTTCCCGACCGGGCTTTAAAAGCGAAATGAATAATGAAATGAAAATATTACCACGTCCCTGAGGTTGTTGACTCAAAAAGACACGAAGAAAATCTTCCGCCGTCTCAACTTTTCATTACCGGGAGACGAAAATTTTAAATTCGTCTCGGTAAATGAGCTGCGACAAGAGGCGAAAATCCTTTGGACATTGAGGAATTGGAAGAAACAAGCCATTTTTCTCTCTGCAGAGGCTTTGGAATGCGATGTCACAAATCTACTTGGAAATGAAGAGCGGGAGGCTGTATTAGAAATTGTTTTCTCAATAAATGAAAGACGAAACGGAAGTTATCATAACTCAATTGAGAGGGCATTCAAAAGTAATGAATTCGTCAAAGGAAAGAAAGTGATTCCGCGCATAATTTGATTCGAGCGAAAATAAAATCATTCAATTTTTCTTTCCAAGTCCCCTTCCATTTCGATAGAACAAATTAATTATTTTCGAATGCATTTCTTTTTCGGAAGTATCAAGGTGATACTTTAAAAACATCTTCACTTTTTTTTTTTTTGCTTAAAATTTCAACATCTTGTTTACTCGCAGAATAATATTGCAATTTTTGATATCTGATGTAGAATTACTTTCAAAACAAAAACGAAAAGGAAATCATCAAAAAATTACACCCGGCTCTCAAATAAATGCATTTCAACTTAACCCATATTGGCCGGAATTAATTCTTCATTTTAGCTTAAACTCGTTGCCAGAGTAAAAGATAAAAAGTTGTGAAAAAAAAATAAGGCTGAATTAGAATAGCTGAATCTTTCAGTAACTCACACACTAAAAATAAAGTTCATTGGGACTCTTTAAATTTTATTTTTGCTATTTGAATCGAAGTCGATAAGCGTGACACATGTGTTACGCTAGGCTCAAATGGGTTAAAATATTAATAATTCAAAATAAACACCGAAGAAAATTATCTGATAAGAAAGTATTATTTTAAGGCATTACGTAAAAATATTCCTACCTTTAAATGTTTACTGGAAGAAAATCCACTTAAAATAAACCATCTCAAAAACTTTGAAGTTCACAAAAAGATTTGTTTAAAATATTGAACTTAGACGAAAATTTTTGGGGGCCCATTCAAAAATAAACGAACAATATTTTTACAGTTTTGAATTGGAGAAGAAACACACTTAATAAAAACGTAAGTTTCCAATTTATATTTTTATCAAGGGATTAATTTCACATAGAAATACACGTTCACTGCTTTTCTCTGTGTTAACTCAAAAAGGAACTTGTTTTAAAAATCTAAAGGTTTAATTGGAAAAACTAATTTTCTATCCTATACGTAATTAAATTTCCTATGTTGACAGAATTTATAGAGCATAAAACTTTTCTATTTTATGTACCTATTAAAAGGTAAACGCATCTAGCTTAAATGATTTGTATAATTTTTAAGGTCCATTAATACATAAATAATCGTTTTTAAAAAGAATGAATTTTGATATATTTGATTAAAATTACATTTTTCCTAATCATGATCTACAATAGGACCCAAACCGTTCTATTTCGTGTTTCTCGAAATGCCTATTGTCCCTCAAAATATACTTTTTTTATACCTGGCGCTATTGTCTTTACGCAACCCTCTTTAAACGAAAGCAGCATCCAACACATTACAAACATCTTCGAGTGTGTCTCTACTTTTAGATGGTGGCGACCATGTTCTTTTGTCTACGGGCCTCAAGAATGTCCCTCTTCTTGTGCGGTGGTGCGTGTGTGTGTATGTGAACGTGTGTAGGGGGATGTAGACATGTGTGGGCGTGATGTAGGCATGTGGGGTTTTGTATTCGTATGCTCAAGAAATGCTGTGAAATACAGTAACCCCTCGTTATATCGCGCTTTTCGGGGGACAAGAAAAAAGCGTGATATATCCGAAAGCGCAATATAACCGAGGTCATTAAAAACAGTAGTAGGATCATTCTTCCTTTCTTTGTTGCAAATCCTAATTCGTTCAACCAAGAACAAATCTTTTCTATACTAAAGGGCAGTCAGAGAAGGGGCGTGTGTTTTCTTAACACTTACCAGATGCGTTTCACTCATTGTATCAATACAAAAGAAAGTGTTCAGTAGTTTTCAAACTGTCTCTGCAGTATGCAAGTTTGGGTGACAGGAGTTTGCTCCTTCTTTTCAGCGAATTCAGAAGAATAGAAGAACCTTCGTTTCGTTCATTGATGACAAAATAAATGAGAAAGAAACCTTTTCTGAGCACCTTACATATTTTCTCAAAAATGGTTCTGAACTAAAAGTTGTTTTTTGGGTTAGACAAAAGAAGAGAGCGATATATCCGAATGAGCGATATAACGAGGGGCTACTGTATTTGTAATCGAACTGCATGTAAAAGATACGTTGATCAAGGAAGTGTATCTCCGAAGTATGCGATTCGCAATTTAAAATAAACAAAAAAAAAAATGAAACGATTCCATCTTTCCTGTTGTAATTTAAACCCATTATTCTAAGAATTACTAGCTTTTTTATTTGTATCATTTAAAGCACAAGCCCCTTAGACATAATAAAAACTAGTTCCGGGAAAACAGGATTCCATCACTCCATATTCTCTGGAGGTTTCACCAGCAAGGTAGTAACCATTAAAGTATTAGGCATTTAATAACCTTACCTTAGTTACCGACACACAATCGAATGTTCAAAAAAGACACCAAACACATCATGCTCGTGTAAAATAATCGTATTCATATTAAAACATTGTTGTGAAATAAATGTAATCGTATCGTATCTTATGAGTACGCTATGTCATCTAATGACGATTATCAAAAACTCTACAAAAAAAGAGAAAAAGTAGCACACACACTTTATTTTCATTGACTCTTTACAAAATATAAAAACCTTTTTTTTTAATTAGTTATTAAAAAAATTGAACATGGTAGCTCACATGCGACACACATTTTGTAAATGTCAACACGTTCTTCCGAGAATTAACCGCTCTTCTACTTGTATTGTTGAAATTACAAGTCCTTCAGATATAATAACAGAACTAGTTCCTATATGCTGGATTCATCACTCCAAAAAATTGCACATAAGCCATTCTCTGGGGGCCATCACCAGTGGGGCGGTACTGCGTTGTTTACTCCCGACCGCAAGACACTTTAATCAAACAAGAGGCTTCCAAAGAAAGAGTCATCTGTCCAATGACAACAAGGCACCGCAGGTTCCATTAACCGAAATACACTTCCCAGAGATCAGAAAAAGGGCAACACGTGCGTGACAGATGACCACGCGAGCTTTTTCTCTCCTCTGTCCGGATGACTGTTTGCCTTCTGTCCGGCTCGGATCCGGGAGACAATCGCCTGGCCATCGATTGCGCCACGCCCCTCAAGGTCTTCCCGCGGGAGCCATTTGCCGGATCGGGGAGACGCCGGAATGAAACGCTTTTTAATCTATCCGCCGCTATTGAATGGGCTGCCACCACCCCCTTTCTCCCCCCCCCCGCTATTGTTGGGGGTGGTTTTTTGACGCCAGGTGGGTGTAAAGGTTGACGTTTGAGAAAATGCTTTACGTAACGGGAGAGGTGTGTTTCGTTACTTCTCTGACATTTGTTCTCGGAGTTGAATGATATAGGACATTTGTTATAATTTATGTACGGATATTCGGACAAGTATTAAAGTAAAAATTTTTATGAAGGCAGGTGGAGACACATTGTTCTTGTATTAGAGCTTAATATGAATCACAGAAGATCGAATGTTTAAAACACAATATTTAGGTTCAAAATTAGTGTTTTTTTCTAATCATTTGTTTTTAATTCGCTTTAAAAATAAACAGAATCAACAAAAAATCAGAACAAAATGAGAATTAAACACATTGATTAAAAAACAACGAAATGCAAAATGAAAGCTAAAATTAAAAAAAGAAATCCCTATTAGTTTCATGAACTAAAAAAACTAAGTAAAACCGATTTTTAATCTAGCCGCCGCTATTGAATGGGACATCACCTCTCCCTCCGCCCCCCCCCCGTTTCTCGCCACCCCCGCTATTGTTAAGGGTGGTTTTTTGACCCCAGGTGGGTGTAAAGTTTGACGTTGGAGAAAATGCTTTATGTAACGGGAGAGGTGTGTTTCGTTACTTCTCTGACATTTGTTCTTTGGAGTTGAAATGATTTAAGGCATTTGTTATAATTTATGTACGGATATTCGGACTAGTATTAAAGTAAATATTCACCATGAAGGTAGGTGGAGATGTATGACTCATGCATCAGAGCATACTAGGAACTATACCACAGATGATTAAAGGTATAAAGCAAACATAAAATTTAGGGATAGCGTTAATGTTTCTTTTAAATTCGCAGAAAAAAATAGGCAGAGTACACAGAAAATCAGAAGCCAAATAAGGTTTTAAAAAAAAAATTCAAAAAGTGCAAAATGCGAAGTAAAAACTAAAATGAAGAAAATAACCATTACTTTCACATACTAAAAAGAACACACAAAATAAATGGCAATCAAACAACAGAATACACCGCCGAGCTTCGGCATTCTCATTTTTCAAACCTAAACATATGGCCCCTATAAAAGCTTAAAAAGTTCAAAAAAAGTTCATCTCGCGTAAAAAAATCAGACCATTAGGTTGGTATGAAAATGAGAAGCGTGCAAGAATTTTATATTTTTAAGTCGGAGAATGATTGAAATAACGTTTAAATGGTGTAAAAAAGAAAACGAAATGAGTATTTAAAAATTCCTTTTTTTGTACATATCTACTGCCCAGTACTATTTAATACTATCAGTTTTGTTTTCCTCCTCTTATTATTAGCAATAGAAAGAGGAAAAGGAGAACAACTTTTTATGTTGACGTATTAATACAACCGTCGTAATGTGGGGTAATGTAGGTCAAATTAAAATACTTAAAATAATTTACATTGTTCAAAATGAACAAACGATATATAAATAAAGAACACGATATATAAATAAAGAACAATGTAGTTTATAATGTAGATTGTATTTCCACGTAATTTTTCTTTTTGGCTTCTAATTCTAATTTGTATCTAAAAATTAAAGTTTATCACTTCGCCCTATACATGGAACAGGAGGACAATTTTTTCCAGTAAAATAATTTTTATTTGCCAATCCAAAATATTTTTTCTAAATGAATTAATAAATAATAAATAAATGAGTAAGTAAAAAATTTAGTGCTTAAACAAATGAGAGGATTTATAAGGGAATAAATGACAAAACATGTGAATATGTGAATAAATGAATGAATAATTTAATAAATGAAATAATACATAAAGTTTTTCCCATTTACTTGACCTCTTATTGAAAATTGTGTTGCACATTTAAATCAAAACATACTTAATCATAGTTAATAAATAAATACTGTACCAAACGTCAGTAGGTCTCAATATATTAATATTTGAAACAATAACCAGATTCTTCTCGTTCTGTAGTAATCATTTTTTAAGCACTACAAACCACTGCAATAAGAACATCACATTTTTAAAATTACTTTTATTAACTAATTTTTTAGGTTTAGAGGGAACTAATTTTTGACTGCAATTAATTATATGTGGTTTATTTACGTGGCTGAAATACTGCCTGATAGATGGCACTGTAATCTGTGTGTACAATGTTTTAGATTATACTTTGCCTTGCTATTTGTGTCGTGCATTGTAAACGTAGTTGTTCTCCATTTTTTAATACTAACTAGTATCGCATTTTTTGCAAAATGGTGTCACATTTAACCCTTCACTGCACGGTGTGCCAGATCTGGCACAAACCAAATAAACCCCCATATATTCCTATGATTTTTGAATGCAGTTAAACTGAGCTTTGTGCCCCTTCTGGAACATTGCTATAACAGTTTAGTGTGATTTTTATGCACTAGTTAGTTGTACTAGTCTAGGTATTACAGTTCTTGCTTTTGAAAGAAAGATGGTCTGCATTTCCGTTAGAAGTGTGCTTAGTCATTATTTCCTTTGTTCTAAAAATGCTTAAATACACTTAGTGGAAAGTTTGTTTATACCACTTATGGTACAAAACACGTTGTAGATTATTACACTTATCGGTATACAAAGCATATGCTATGTGCTTTGTGCCATATATAGAACAAACAATTAAAACATCATTTTTGGTGCATATTTTTAAGATTAATTTTTTTCTTCATTTTTCCTGAACTCAGGGCTATTAAAAAGGTAACAAATGATTTGGTTCATGAAAATATAAAAAATCGTGCAGTGAAGGGTTAAGTACTAATTTTTTACAGACTTTCAGGAACTAAATGTGTGTAAATTCCCTAAATATATTTAAAATCATAAATATCACATTGATTACGTTAATGGGATGCTCTATATAAAAAAATGCATCTTTTAAAATCGGGAGTTACACCACTGTTCCATTAAACGGCTTATTTCACCTTAGCCACATTCCCCGATCTGGTCTCGTCTGAGTCTTTGTGTTTGTTTCTCTGCCGAAGCAGTCCTCGCACGGTGAAACCTATTCTACAGTCTCACAATGACGGTAGATTTGTCCGGCGCATCGCAATTAGCGTTCCGCGAAACATCGTTAAATTTTACAAGACATCAAAAGTATTTATTATACAAGTAAAATCTAGATAAACTGTTTTTAATTAAGTGCATGAGGGAAAAAAAGCGTAAGTGAGAAGTCAACAAGTGCGATTTAAAGCCAAAACTCGAATAAAACAATCTTCTATGCATTAGTTCACGTATTGTATACAGTATACAGAGCTCACAGGAGATGAGTTCTTTTATTATTTTTCAACTTTGTGTGAATGTTTAGTATTTAGCAAAATGCAAGTTTAAAAGAAGTTCTAAAGGTAATAAGGCATTTTGTTTGCTAAATTACTAATTTATTACTTACCAAAATGCCGAAGTCAATCAAATATTAAGAAAAATAAGTGGTATTTGTAAAAACACTTTTTTTTTTTTTTTTTCAACTTTTAGGTTAAAAAGCAAGTTTTCAAAATGTACTACGTTTTAGTAGTCCTTTTCTCTAATTTCATTTTCGGGTAGGTTTAAATATGTCAGCTTTACGTTACATTGCGAATACGTTAGCTTATAACTTTTTAACACTTACGTAGATTGAATTCCATCAATTAATTAGCGTAGTTTCTGATGTGGTAATTTTTTTAAACATCGGAAACATATTATTTTTTCTTCTAGATTTTTAACTCAAAGAGAAAAATTAACCATGATGACACTCGAGAAAATGAATTTTCGAAGAGCAGTACAATCGGGTTTCATTTACGTTATTTAAATGCAATATGTGCTGGGACCAAGGAAATAAAACTATCAATGCGAAAAACGATGGATACGGGAAGAATATATAGAAGTTTAACTAGTTTCTTCTAAAGAGTATTTAATCTATCTGTCTGTATGTATTTGTGTGTATTTGCGGTTTGAAGAAACTTTAGTACATGGAAGTTAGAAGTTCTTAGAACTCTATCTTAGTAAGGAAATGAGCTTTAAAATATAGTGAAAAGCTAGATTATAATCTTTGCTTGAAAAACTCAGTACAAGTATCGTGACCAGAACTAAAAAGTTAAATTAATATTTATAAAACTGTGAAATCGGCCTTAAAATATTAGTTATCATCAGGATTTGACGTCAATGGTGTCAACTAAATCTTTTCTTAGGCTACATTATTGCTTCGAAATAATACATTTAAATTTTACCAACAGAAAAAACTACTACGTATTGTAAAAATTGTCAAATTTTTTCTTTCGAATTACCACGCGTAACAATTTAGTAAAGGTCATCAATCAATCTTTTAAATAGGATAAAATTAAGTTACTTGAACACTGTGCTTTTATATGCAATCATGCAAACTAAGAAAAAAGATTTTTAAAAAATCATGCGTAAAACTCGTAATAAACAAAGATGTCACTACCAAAAAGATTCTACTTAAACAGGTTAAAAAAAAACAACTTAAAAGCAATTTTACAAAAAATACTTATAAAATGTATTATAAATGCGAAATATGTAATCCAAGTAAATGTAATTGCTCTTTTCTTGGATTACATATTGATGAAACTTTGATGATACTTTTTGATGAAACTTTTTCAATAGCTGAAAACCAGATTGAAAAAAATAAATTAATTAATAATTAAAAATTAAATTATTAAACCTTCAGTAAAAAAATAAAATTTGAGCCTCCTTATTTTTCCCAGAAGGATTCTTTTTATGATTGATTTAAATAAATTCCACACACACACATACAACAAATCATTGCAAGCAAAAAATACATTGAGCTTGATTTAGTAAGATATTTCTAAGTCAAAGCATGAATCTTTTCACTTCTCAAGTGATAGCACGAATCAAAAGGGTACTCAAAAAGCAGTAATTTTAATATTTAAATAGGATAGTCTAAGAAGAATGATTTCAACGGCACGACTAATGATATTAACCGACAGTAGAGGAACCACCACAATACACAGAAATAAAAATAAATAATAATACGTAATACATCTTAATCCAAGGGTTACAATTGTTTCCATCTTGTGAATTTCAATGACCTGTCAGGGCAGTGCCACCAATTTCTCCTTTTGAAAACTTCATTTAACACAATACCAGCTAACACCGAGTCGAAGAAAGAGAAGAGATTTTCCCGCCCATTCCCACGTCAGCGGCGATGAATGACGAAAAACCTCGACGTGGAGCGGGAGAAGTGGCGCGACCGAGAAAGATTCACCACCCTTTTCCGGAACAATTCGAACTCTAGGTGTGGTTCCAGCCGATCACGCAATTAACGGAAACGGAACGAACCAGTTCCCATTCGGGAGAGTTTTGCCCTTTGTTTCGTTCCTGGCTGGAATGCCGTCATTACAGGGATTATTTTCGGTTCTTTTTCGGCACACACCCGACTGCCACGCTATGAGCGAGCCTCACGCGTCGGGCCCGCGACGCCGCGCGGTCTACCCCAGGGCTTATTCGTAATGATTTGGGAGTTGACGTAACTGTAACTGCCAGGGGGTCAGGTGATTAATTTATGCACGTGATGGTGGACGTGATACTTTTGACTGTCAAACGAGTGCCAAATGATGTTATTCTAGCTCTTGAAGTGTGCATTAAATACAAGTCTTTTTCCCGTAATAATATTATATATATATATATATATATATATATATATATATATATATATATATATATATATATATATATATATATATATATATATATATATATATATATATATATATATATATATATACATATATATATATATATATATATATATATATATAATATTACTAATTTTAATCATTATGATAAAAGAAATTTCTGTACAGCATATGTCACTTAAAGTAGACAAAATTTTTAACTCAGTTAGATTTAAATTCTTAAAATAAAATTTAAACAATTTCTGATGACATTTTCAAAGGAGCCTTTAACAAAAAATATACAACGTTTAATCATAATATTTGCTGAATCAAATAATTATTATGATAATTTTTTAAGCCTTTTTTACATATTTTGCTATACGTATGAAATTTTGCGAGATTAATTATATTTTTGTTATACTTTACTAGCACCCTCCTCTGTGTGAAAACTAAAAAAGTGTTTTTTCAATCTTTGGAATGTTCAATTAGTTAAATACTACTTTCTTTGCCTTTAGAAACTATTTTGCCAGGAACTTAGTTGACTTTTACATAAATTATTTCATTCCTTTAATCTTTTTATCTGTATACAGTATTAAGGCTCTATATTTTCCCGAAACTAGTTACTCTGAAGAGAATCTGCGCCTTTTTCTGTTTTAATAGACATTTTTTATCATCTGCATTTTCAACAAAATTTACAACGGCGAAACAAAATATGTTTCAAAATAAATTTAGAGAAAGTTTCTTTAGCAATGATTTATATTTAATTACAGACAGATTTCAGGCTTAACCATTCTTTTCTGGAGCATTAAAACCAAAGCATGAAATGATGCATGAAAAAAAAAAACGATAATTATGATGAATGAGAGAGGGAGAGAATTGCAATATTTCATGCACAAAAACAGGACACAAGAACTAGCTCACGTAATTATTTTTAAAGTACTATCTCTACCTACAACTATTACTGATTTTCAAAAATCACAAATGCACGACCGATTTGCAAAGCTAAAGGTTATGTGCATTCCATAAAAAAGAAAACTTTCAAAACGTTTTTAAAAACTGTTTCAGCTCATCCGCGAGAGACAACTCCCCTTCCTCGAACCACAATCGCTTTAATTCTAGCCCGTTGAGCCTGGCATTTATACGGAAATGATTCTCCTGTTTTTGCTTGAAACACAGACGCCCGGAGCGCAATCCGATTTCCGTTCGCCTAATTATTTCCCATTCAGAGACTCTGAAAACTGCTGAATCCCGTCCGTTTTTTATTTCTACTTTTCGTCCTCTTTGTGTGTGTTTTCACCCCCACCTAACCCCCCTTTTCCTGAAGTTCCGTACAGAATCGGCTTTTTAATCAGCCCCCCCCCCTCGCCCCTCCCCGCTCTCGAGACACGGATGGGAGCAAGAGAGGGTGAAGGAGACCATGGAGGTACGCCAGGTATTGTGTGCAGGAAATATCCAGCGGTTGACCCAGCTGCTTTTAGACGAAAGGGATAACTCTCTCTACTGTTGGTCTATTAGTTTTGATCTGGGGTTAAGGGAATTGATTATGATTGCGATATTATTAGGGAAACATGAAGCATGATTAAGGGTAAAATGAAGATGCAGAATGTTTTTTGTGAGACTGCTTTATCTGAAGAAAGAGCGAGTTACCGAGAATTAAATAGAATTAGGTTTTTCTTTAACAAAACAATAAAATATTTACCTATGTGGTTTTCGCGTTTCTAGATTATGTCAAACTTCTTTCAGGTATGCTACAATACGACCAATCCCCCACCTTTTTTCTTAAGTTCCGTTGATCGGTTTTTTAATACCCCCCCCCCCCCCATCTGTCTCCTTTTTGCTCTCGAGACACGGATGGAAGCAAGAGAGGGTGCGAAATGTTGGAGACGGTAGAGGTACGCCAGGTATTGTGTGCAGGAAATATCCAGCGGTTGACGCAGCTGGTTTTAGACGAAAGGAATAACTGCTTGTGGTCTATTAGCTTTGAGTTGGGATTAAGGGAATTTAATATGATTACGACTTTATGAGGGAAACTTGAGACATCATTAAGGGCAAAATGACGATGTAGGAAGTTTTTTATTTCTTTTTTTAGTCCTCTTTGTACGTGTTCTCAACTTCCCTAACCCCCTTTTCCTGGAGTTCCGTACGGAATCGGCTTTTGAATCAGCTACCCTTCCCACTCCCATTTCTCTCCTTTCTGCTCTCGAGACATGGATGAAAGCAAGAGAGGGTGGAGAAGACGATGGAGGTACGCTAGGTATTGTGTGCAGGAAATATCCAGCGGTTGACCCAGTTGCTTTTGGACGAAAGTGATAACTCTCTGCTGTTGCTCTATCAGTTTTGATTTGGGGTTAAGGCGACAAGGGACTATCATTTTTTTCTTTAGCAATTTTCAATGAATTTCTTTGAAATTTGCAGCATAGCTATATGTTGCAAAAACTAACACATATAAAAATTTTCGTTGAAATATTTTAAAATTTGTTTTTTTTTTTTTTGAATTTAAAATTTGAATTTTAACGATTTTTCTTTTTTATTCCAAGCGCCTGAAATTTCATCAAAATGATAAAATACAAGCAAAATGTGGAACATAAAACACCAGAAAGTGAAATGTTGGGAGTACTTTTTCTATATATTGTGGCAAAAATTAAAGAAAAAAAACAAACTAAAATTTACGTTTTTTTTTGTGAAAGATATCCATATTTCAATAAAACATAGCAAATATATTCAACACAGCTAGTAAAATAGAAAATTCCTTCCCAACAAAATGTTAAAAAACCTCTTAAGTACATGGCAAAAAATTTTTAGCAAATTTAAATAATAATTTTTTACACTGGAGCAGTATGAAATTTGTAAACACGCGTAAAATTATGTTTTGAGAAAATCAACATTTACTGTTGTATATTTCATTATTAAATTAGTTTTGAATACAAATTCACCACAAATAAGGTAAAGCTATTTATTTACAATAGCAATAACATGTATTTCAATCATATAGTTTTTAGAAATATCATCAAAGAAGAACCGATTTTTTGACCATTTTTTGCTCATCTGAAAGTCCCTTCTCACCTTAAGGGAATTTAATATGATTACGGCTTTATGAGGAAAACTTGAAACATCATTAAAGGGTAAAATGAAGATGCCGAAACTGTGTGGTGAGGGTGCTTTACCTGAAGAAGGAGCAAGTTACCGGAAATGAAAACGAATTGGGTTTTTCCTTAACTTGAAACTATAAAATCATTATGTACATGATTTTCTCTAACAATATTTTCACATGTATCTAGATTATGTCAGAACTTCTGTCAGTAATGCTACAATATGACTCATCCCCACATCTTTCCTTAAGTTGGGTATATGATTTTTTGTCAGCCCCCCCCCCCCCTCTCTCTCCTTTCCGCTCTCGAGGCACGGATGGGAAAAAATAGGATTAAAAAATTGAAGTCAGCAGGGGTTCACCAGTGTTGCTGCTCATGAAATACTCAGTGGTTGACCTAGCTGCTTTTAGAGAGTAAAGGGGTAGGTTGTCTATTAGTTTTTATTCAGGGTTAAATTAACTTTCGTTTAAAACAAATTAATAACGCTGAAATGTTTTGGATTTTCGAGGTTCCATATTGCATTAGTTGTAGAGTTCTTACAAAATAGAGGGTGAATAAACCTGTGCGAACTTAGTATTTTTTTTTTTTTTGTTTTAATGAACTAAACTGATATTAAATTAAAAGGAGAATGAGAAGGAATGCTTAGCAAGTAAATATTGTTTACTGATAAAGTAGCAACCTGAAATCTCTGAAAATTGACTAAATAATATCAAAAACATCAGAATAAATTGTTAGTATTAAAATATTCAATGTTGCAAATAACTTTTGACTAAGGGAGTATAAACGAAAGTAATTTTGTGAGGCGAAAGTCTGTTAAGGAATAACATTATTGCCTACAAATTTTTTTTCGTCAATTTAAACTTTTTCTTAACTGTCTCTAATTGCGACACTTACAATGGTCAATGTCATTTGATTTTAATACACGACAATAGAAACTCGCTTGACTACTATCCTGTGAGAATTTTAAAATGTGAAGAAAAAAAACACATACATCAATAACAAAATTCTTTTGAAATGTTAATGAATTGCTAGTATAATCAATGAATGCGAAGAAGAAATATCAACGAGTTGTCTTTCAAGACCGGAGTTTCATATTAACAAACAATAAAAATTAATGGATGGATTATTTCTTCTCAATGTCGCTCGTTGGACATGTAAAATCATTCTCCGCGCATCTACATGACACTGAAAAAAACTTCTGGTCTGTTTGAGAAGAACTTTATGGTTCGGCAAATTTTCAACAAGAAGGTTTTCCATAATGTTTGAAGGTGTGTTACGTAAGAGGGAACTTATATAACTGACAGTTTTCTTTCACATTCCTACAACACACTTTTCGGACTAGGCCTTAGCAGTAAAATAATCTATAAACTGTTTCCAACACTGTAATCATATTTTGATAGTGGCCTTTTTTTCTTTTTTCAACCCATTAATGCCTGACATTTTTTTTTCCAAAGATATTTTGTATACTGGTTACAAACAGTGTTTAATGGACGAGAAAAATAATTTAAAAAATATCATGTAAAAAATATTTTTTTTATTAAGGAAAGAAAAATCGTCCCTTAAAAGTTACGATAGACCCCAGAGGGTACATACTTTTTTACTAAATTTTTTTCTGTCAACGATATAATATTTAAAAAGACATTTTATAAGAAGAAATAAAATCAGCAATTAAAATAAACTGGGAAGATGGGAATAACTTTGAAAACTTAGCTTTTTTATTGAGATTGTGAACGATGTAATTTTTGATAAAGATCATATTAAAACTGCTACAGAACACACTTTACAATGGTTATGTGCTGCAATCTGTTAATAACGAATTGAAACAACACCGAGGTACTAATTAAACACTATAATTTGGTTGGAATTTTTTTATTTTGGGGAAATTCAAACCCTTTTTTGGACCGTCCCTAAAAAGTGACGCTAGGCATTAATGGGTTAATGTTTATTCTGAGGAGACAAAAGAGCTTGTTTGAGTGCTTCCACATTAGAACGGCACATAATAATTAGACAGGGATTAACAAATTTCTTTGAAAATTTAATGCTCTTAATTTTTATGGCTTACGTGTTCCTTAATGTAATGGATACGCAGAAGTTTTCTAATCTTAAATGTCCTTTAAGATTCTTTATAGTTTAAATATAAAATTCAAAGCAACTGTATATGACCGGATGAATTTAAATCATGTGAATAATTCATTTTAAATAGTTTTTATGATTAATATTTCTTAAATTTTGGTATTTATGCATATTTTAGGAGTTTTTCGTCCATTTTTGGCAGTCAGATACATTAACACGATTAAAATATGAGTAGCACAGATTGAAAAAAAGACATTATGAATCAAAGTTACCCTGATCGACTATATATCAATCTTTAATATTTGATCGATTTTCTAGCCTAAACGCCTACATTTTAAAGATTTTTGAGGGTAAAAATGTTAAAGCAGACAAGTACCAATTTGATTTTAATACTGTGACGAATAAAAATATATGATCTTAAAGCATCTCTTAATAGTATAATTACTTGAAAATAACCTGTCACCCAGCCACAGTACTGAAAACCAAACCAATGAACAAATTTAGAGTTTGGATCGATGAGTATAAAACAAGTTAAAAATCGAAACTTCAGAGTAAATTATCTCAACTTCGCTTGACGCATTAATCTTGTTCAACTAGACGATTCCAGATTCAATATATAAGACGAAGTGGAAAAATTATGCGAGTCATTTCCCTTTGTTTTCCGAAACAAAAAGCGCAATTGGATGAATATTTTTCGAAATCTAAATAATGAATTCTTATCTGCTACTCCTTAATCGACTTCATCACGTACAGCTCGATGTAATTTGTTTCATTACCTAAATGATACGGAGCAATTGCTAGTTGCAGACATAAATGATTTTTTTTAAGTCTGTAGTCCAGTCGAAATATCGATTTCAGATTTCATGCACTTTTTCATCCGTCGTCACAATTATTGTTTTTGAAAGAGAGGGAGAGAGAGAAGAGAAAAAAAACTTCAGCTTCATTTAATATTTCTAATTGAATTTCGTGCCTTTTCTAAAAAACCGCAAGCTACTAATTTCAGCCTTCTCCGAAATCGGGGGAGTAGGAAAAAAAATGTCAGCATGCAAAAATTGAATTTTAATGAAAAACCTTAAAGCTACAAAATGTTTTAATGAAGGCATTAAAAAACGCTTTATGTTAAAGCAATCTCGCTCTTCAATTGTTGAAGGAATTCACTAGAGATATGACATGTGAAATTATTTGAAAAATTTTCTCCACTATGACGTAGTAAAAAAAGATGTTTTTAATATTCAGAAGGCATAGCCATCTTCACTTGACTGAAAAGCGCGAAAAATGAGGATGTTGTTTTTTTTTTTTTTTATTTTTAGGAATAAATGACGTATGACTCTGAATAGAGAAAGCCCTTTTTTAAAAGAAAATCGGTATGTACAGTCTGCCCATGGTTGTTAAGAAATTGGCAAACGTCCAGTTAGGACGAGTCTATCTGAATGAAGGAGAACATGATTTGATGTGAGTTTTCCTGACTTATGGGTGGTAACTCATTGCATAAAACCGGCCAGTTATGAAAAGTCTATCTGAGTGAAGGAGAACATGATTTGATGTGAGTTTTCCTGGCTTATGGGTGGTAGCTCATTGCATAAAACCGTCCAGTTATGAAAAGTATATCTGAATGAAGGAGAACATGGGTTGATGTGAGTTTTCCTGGCTTATGGGTGGTAACTCATTGCATAAAACCGGCCAGTTATGAAAAGTCTATCTGAATGAAGGAGAACATGATTTTATGTGAGTTTTCCTGGCTTATGGGTGGTAGCTCATTGCATAAAACCGTCCAGTTATGACGAGTCTATCTAAATGTAGGAGAACATGATTTGTTATGAGTTTTCCTGACTTATGGGTGGTAACTCATTGCATTAAACCCAGTTTTCCCCCTCAATTTCGAGCTGAGCAGCACCATGGTTTGCGAACGCTCGCTGATGAGGTAAATGCATTTTATCTACCAGTTTGAAGGCTATCTTGGCTACAACAAGACGATATCTGTCTTCAGCTCGATTATTGGCTATTCCGGACTTAGGAGTTTAAAATAAGGATGAAACCGCGGTCTCAGGATGTCATGATCGAGCTGTGAATGTATTTGCTTAACTATTTTACAGTTTGTCACTGTAAAACTGGCCCTTTTACAATTTATTACTGTAAAATTAGCAATATTATCCTAAATTTAGCTTCATTATACTGTAAAAACAACAGTATAATACTGGCAGCAGAGGTTCTAGTTTAAAACTGTAAAATGCAGAGTAATAAACTGTGAAACAAGCAAATTTACGGTTAGTTACTGTAAACTAGCAATTTTACCATCTACTACTGTAAAATTAGCAATTTTACAGTTTATTATTGTAAAATTGGCTGCATTATACTATAAAAACAACATCTATTTTTTTACAGTGCACTGTTTTTATGCAGTAACCAAATAATCAAATAAGTTTGCCTCCTTCTATACCTGAAATGACCATTAACCCTTTTATTCCGAGTTTGGGTTTCAACATAAGCGTACTTCCAGTTGAAAGCGACTGTAATATATCGTGTATTACGATACTTTTTTCCCCTTCTCTTTTTGTCCAGAAGGAGAAATCCATTTCTCATAAAAGTTGTTATTTGAATGATAAAGATTTGTTTCATCAAATTCCAACAGCTGGGTCCCTCCGCCGGAACGAATCAATTATATTTTTTTTTGTGTAGATTTAGATCAAACGTTATAAAAAAAAGATTGCTCTCCTGTATAAATGAATCAAATGTTCAACGGTAAATCATATCTCTTCATGTTTAATACTTTTTGTCCACTTTATTTCTTTACTTCAAATTGTTTAACATTTTCTTGGTTTGTTACAATTTCTGATCGTAATAGAATATTTATTCGTGGTTTTTTTATACCTTTTAGAGCTTTTAATTTATTTTAAACTTGCCCCTTTCTATTAAAAGATAAAAAAATAAAACATCTTAAATGCCTGAAAAGCGTTTCGTACTTTTATATTGTAGCAATGATATATTTTTTAAAAAGAAAAAGCTTATTTTAATACTCCAAATTGTTCTCAAATGTAATTTGCATTGCAGATTTACGCATTAAAACTTCTTTTTCTCTCACTTACTGCAGGCGCAGCTATTTCTTCTGAAAATATTTCGGGATTAATATGATTGAAAATGACAAAAACTAAATTCTTATTTTTCCTTTTTTAAAATTGGTATTTTTGTAGAAACTAAATATTTCAACCCTGTATGGCAGCTGATATTTGCTTATTATTATATAACTTTTCACTGATTTTTCTATTAAATAAATAAAGTCTGTTTGTTTGTTTTTTTCTGCTTGACTGCTTCTAGATAATCAGTGCTGCTGTAATTTTTTAAGCTAGTCACAACAAATGAAATACTTTTTTTATATTTTTGCAACTTGATTCTTCGGAATGTAAGTTTAATGTACTACATTTATTTATTTCTTCTGAGAAATAACTGAAAGTTTAAGATTTCTTAAAGTAGGTTGGTTATAAATATCCTGCTATGAGCTAAATTGAATTCATTCTGATGAATGCAGGAAGTGGTTTTATACGTATGTAATAAAGAAAAGCCAACAAAAACAAATACTTGATTTTATAGCAGAACGTGTTCAACATAGATACTTTCTGTTTGCTTCCACCACATGTTCAAAGCATGTTACAGAGTAAAATGAACTAAAACAACGTTAAAATTCCCAAATTCTCAAATTAAATGCAAACACGTGTTTGTGGAGCTAAAACGGACCCATTTTTCAGTGCAGAGAAGTGAGCTTATGGATGAAGAAACATCCGATAAAAGCCAGCATAAATGCTTCTTTTTTGTTGGATATCTTTCAATCCATATGTGGGAGTATTCCTCATGAACTATAGTTACAGAACTATTTACTCCTGTCGACGAAACCCCCACGCGCGCAGAGACACGCGGAGTGACGCGGCTGCGGCTTGAGTTGGACGAAGAGTGTGAACCGAGTCGGTCGTGAAGCGACGATGATGTTGGTGTCCTTAATTGTTATATTTTAGATGATTGTATGTGATTTGTCCTGTGATACTGAGCTTTTGTGTTAATTAAATGCTTAAAAGACAATGATCATAATTGTGTAAAACAGCAAAACCCCTAGACAACCAAGCGAATCCCACACATATGCTCACTTAGTTACACTAAAAAATTGGCTATTGTTGCCCTGATACACATGCCGATATATTTATTGTAGTGTATAAATATTAGGGTGGAGCGAAAAAACTTTTTATTTTATTTTTTAAAGCTTGTATGCGGAAAACTTGCCTTTTTTATACAGTAACAATTCCGAAAAATCACAATATTATCTGACAATTTTTTGATCTCTCTTCGCCTCGCTGAAAAATTGACATTTTGAGATTTCATGTCAAAATACTGCATTAAAAGACTTTGTAGGGCACTTTGATTGTCCTACAATTTTTTTTTCACCTTTTGCATCGATAGTTACTAAAATTGACATTTTAAATACTTCACTTTAATTTCGATGGATGGAATTGGTAGTTATTTGAAAAATAATAGGTTATTTTCCCACCTGTTATCATTAGTTTTGCAGCAGCCCTCCTGTAAGTGTAGTAGACATTCAAAGGTTAGTTTCTTTTTATATATTGATAGATTTTCATTTAAGACTTTGTAACTAGATTCAGTCTGAATTCAACACAGCTTATTATAGCATTTCTAATATTTGATAATACTACTGTTATTATATTACAATAAGAAACTACGAAACCATAACTATTTCGGTTTTCTGTTAGATTGGAATCGAACTATTTTTAAGAGAAAATCAATTTCAGTTATATAGTTGTTTTTCAAAGAGATATTTTCTATCATATGAATAATAATAATATTAAATATATTTTTTATTATTTTTGAAATAGTAAACATTACATTTATTGCATAAAAGAAATTGATGTCAGTTACAAGAGACGAAGTATCATGTGTAATATATGGCTCTCCAAGAAACTTTCCGTCCAGTACTTTCCAACTTACACCGATGTTATGAAAAAATACATGCAACTACAAGACAGAAAATGGAAAATACCCATTATTTTTTTTGATGTAACTTTGTTATGATGTGGAAAAGATCTGGACAGAGGTCTCACTTCCAACGGTAAGTCACGTAGATGCGATTGAAAAACTGAAATCATTCCACAACAAATACAATACGATCCTGAAGGTTTACAAAGGGAAAAAAGATAGGATCAACTACTGGCGGAAACTGACTGACTTTTCTAACAATGCCGACATCCTATTTGATCTTAGCAAATGTAAATGTTTCGAGATGACTTCAAACAGGAACTGCCCTAAGAATTTAAAGCTCCGGCAAAGGAACGCAATTTTTTGCATGATCACAAAGAGAACCAAGAAAGATCATAATTTGTGGTGTAAATAAGGGAGAGACGGCGATATTGTGGAGAAAACTTAAAAGAGAGTAAGTCATTCTAAGTCGAGTAAATAAGCTAAGTATCATACAGAGAAAAAATACATCCAATTTTGCCGATACTGACAGTATTGAGGAGGAATCTCACTCGTTGGGTAGTGTTATGGATGACAGGTATCTGATGAAAAACTAATTGAGACTAAGGCAAAGAAAATATAAAACGCAAGAAAAGGACAATCTCTCTACTTTCACTTGTTTAAGCTTGCGATCAGATAGTAGTCTCGGATAGATCGGCTGCTGCATTGGCAACATCAGTTCTGCACGATGTTGATCTCGTGTAGCCAATCGACCGATCTAAAGTAATAGATTGAAGTAAGATCCGTAGAGAAAGAATAAAAACTCGTAGGAAACTCGAACAAAATGATAATCAGATTAATCAGGTTCATCATGACACAGAAGGAATACATTTTGATGGTCGAAAATAGCAAACTTAGACACAAGTAGTCGACAGTGACAGCAAGTTCTATAGAAAATTCCTGACAGAAGAACATATAAGCAACATCGCAGACACAGTCAATTTATTCTTACTTCAGCCACATTACTCCGACATCAAGCTTCAGCAAAGACATTGCTGAGACAATAGCCTCTAGTTTCATAGAGCAGAATGCACAAATGGAGAGCATTAAAGTTATAGGGTGTGATGGCATAAATGTGAACACAGGTCATAGAGCAAGTGTTAAACGACGACTGGAGGAAACATTAAAGAGTCGCTGCAGTGACTGCTATGTCTGTTTCACGCTAATGAGCTGCCTCTGAACCATCTTTTCCATGCAATGGAGGACACGACTACAGGACCACGGGAACTTTCTGGAGATATCGGAAAACGGCTTGCTACGTGCACCAATCAGCCTGTTACTTCCTTTGAACCCATGCAGTTAATAGAGGAGCTGTCCAATCTAGACCCGAAAAAGTTAAGCACAGATCAACGTTATCTACTGAAAATGTGCAATAGCATTAGCAACAGGTGAATGTAATTTTACTGTAGCAAATAGATATCCTGGTTGCCTAAATCATTCGCGATTGACCACTACACCCAATAGAGTTCTTAGATTATATACTAGTGAATTGGAACCTTTGGAAAATTTGAAAACTTGAAATTTTCGAATTACACTCGAGGCGTGGAAAGATTTGTTAAGCTGGTGAAAGAGGCGGCGAGAGCTGTTTGTGGGCACACAGCACGAGATAGGTTCGTCAGTGCCCGAATCGTTTCGCGAGAGCTAATACCGAAGTTTGAGACAAAACGTGAATTTTCGCATTTCACTTAGTAAATATTTGACATTTATTTTATTTTTGCATTTATGATACATTATTTTATTTATTTATTTTTTTTTTGATAGTTTACTGCATTTATTATGATATTTATGATATTTTGTTGTGCCTGAAGGTTGCTAAACTGAAAAACAGTTTGTCTGATGTATAATCAATTTTTTACATAATGTCACTAAATATTGTAAATAAAAGGTCGCGAAGGGAGATCAAAAAATTTTTCAAATCTCTTCAAATTTTCACACTTTTTTTTAGTGACCAAATGGCACATTTTGACACATCAAGCAAGTTGAAATTCAAAAAAAAGTTTTTTTCGTTCATTTTCGCTCTACCCTAATATATATAGATAATTGCTAGATTTGCCTAGAATGTATCATATTATTATTGACTTAATAGTTTAAATTGATATTTTGCCACAGAAATTCAGTCTTTTATACCCCCCCCCCTCATCCATTTGTCCAGATTAAAACATTTTAGAAAAACTTAACGTATAGAGAGCCCTTTTCACTCCCATTAATTTTTTATTTATTCATTTTTATTTTATTTAGTTCATTTTTTCAAAGAACAGTAAATTGCGAAGCAAAGAACTTCAGAAAGAAAAAAAATTATGACTTTTTTACGAAATGTAAATCATAAATGAAGAAGTTTTTACAAACCTGGAAAACACTACTTCTGCTTTACAATACATTTTGCTTAAAGCTAAACACAATTGCGCGTAAACTAGAAAGTTGATGCTAGAATAACACTTAAATGGCAGAAAGTATCATGAAAACAGTACCAAAAAACAGGAGCTTAAAAACAATGCTTTCGGATTTCATCGCTTGTACGGAAACAGCGGGAGCTTTTCATTTGTTCCCAAGAACAATTTCTCCAGCGATCGAACAAAAAAGGAACGTTTTTTCTCATTCCAATGCGGTCTTTAAACGAAGAAGTTAAGTTTATGGTAATTAAATGTAACAACAAATTAAGGTTTCGAAAGAGCGGTTTGGGGGCAATAGAACAGAAAGGAAGGAAAAAAAGCGGGAGCAAATAATTCGAGTTCTTATTCCCGTGTCTCTCGGCGCCTGGAGCAATGTTAATCACATACTATGGCTTCCTAATTAAACTTGAAAAGACTCAATGAAAAACGAACGTAGCGAAAAAAAAATCCCGACGTCTTTTATTTTTTCTTCAATTCTTAAAAGCAAAATCTGGCATTAAAAAATAGTGCCGAGAGAAATGTAAATGATTTTTTTCATCTTTATAAAGAGTGGTTTGGCAACGGTTAGTCGACTGGAGCGAAATTCCTTTTTCTGGAAGCTCTTAATTAGCGGTAGAGTTCTTTTCTTCGGCAACGTATTAAAGCGGTAATTACATTATTCGATAATTACGGACTGTGGCTGCTTTGTTCTGAAGGTCTTTGTTTGCTCAGACTCCCTGTTTCGATTGGAACGGAGTTCGTTTTCGGTTGAAAAAATGAATGATTAAAATATCTTTCGTTCGGTTGGAAACGGAAGTTAAATGGCTGAGTTATAAACAAGAAAGTTGTGCTAAGAAACCGGAAGCGGAATCTTTACTAGTTTTTTTCCCCCGCAACACTACCACTCAAATTCTCGAAGTATATTAATGCTACTTCCGTTTTTAATCATATGTTCAAACAAAAAGACGTCCTAAAAGCGTGTATTTGATAAATGCATTATGAAGCTGTTATAAATGGGTGCCAACAGTTTGCTAATTAAAACTAATGAATGATACTACTATGCATAAATTATTGCCGGAATCGGTAACTACTTAGAATCCGCGATTGCTATTTTTGAAAATAAACACAATAACGCGAAAGAGAGAGAGAGGCGTAGTTTTTTCTTTAATATCGTTAATCGATTTAAAAAAAATGCTGTTTTAATTTTTGGCATTAGTAATTGGTGAGTTCCTTTTCTTGATAAGCGAAAAGTAATTTCGAGAAATTTCATATTCTTCTAGTCTTTAAAAATGTTTCCTTCTTAAATTACTTCTTTTTTCAACTATATGTTTATTTTAGGAAAATAACTTATCTACGATAAAAACATATTCTTTTCAGTGCGTTACAACATGGGTAAACAACATATTTTAACTGCATGTAGCTTATTATATTAACAAATGTAAATTCTAATTATTGATAATTTAAGTAATTGAATTTTCATAAATCAAAAACAATTTTCAATTTTATAATAACTCCTAAACTAACACTAAAATCCAAATTAATATTCCGGATTTGTTTGATTCTCAAATTGTTTGAATAAATATTAGAAAGGGCTCACATTTCATTGAAACGGGTTTGTTATGTACTTTGAAATCTAAAAATAATGAGCATTAGTGAGCATGAATTTAATTTAAGGAAAACTTACTGAAGTTACGAAATACTGTATGAACTAGTTTTTCCAAGACAAAATTTAAAGGTTTGTAACATGCTTGATGTATATTGTAACCTCAGAGTAACAGTAAGACAATTGAAAATACGAATAACGGTAAGACATCCTACTATTAACTTTGATGCCATGATATACCGATAGCGATGAAGTCCCCCCCCCCCCCGGGATTGAAGGAGTTGAAATTTTCTCCAGTTTCACAATTTTGAGATATACACTATTGAAGTATATGGATATTGGTATACTTCAATGGCGAAATTTCAACAGGACTGGATCTGAAAAGCTTTCATGCATCTTTCAAATATTAAGAGCTAAATTGAGACTACACTATACATTAGGGTGGGCCGAAAATGACTTTTATTTTTATTTCGATGATGGGTGATGCGGAAAAAGTGTCATTGGGGGAGCAAAGTACACAAAAAAATTGACATATTTTGGTCAATTTCTTGATTTGCCGCAATTGAATTGAAATTTGGAAAAAATGCAGTTTGAGATTTTTAGGAAATTGTGTTAAAAAATTTTTTAGCACCTCACATCTAAAAATGCATTATATGTGACAGACAATGTAGTTATTTCAGATAAGTACAGAGAAAACAACATTTTAACTTTTTAACCAAATTTAAATTGAAACGTAGAAAAAACAAAGGATATTGCCAAATCTTCTACTCATTTGTGGAAAAAGAAGGAATTATACCACAAACCTCAAATTTTATGGAATTTCTAAGTTTCTAATGGCACATTTTCTGCTCTACCTGTTACCGAAAATAGGAAAAAAAAAGACATTTAATAATTTGCTAAAAATTTCGAAAAAACTGCAATGCTTTTTTCTGTGCGCTTGCTCCCCACAATGGCACCTTTTTCGCATTACCCATCATCGAAATAAAAAACAAAGTCATTTCAAAGTCCACCCTACTACATAGGCAAAGAATTCAATACAGGAATTGAAAACTAATCCACTATATAAGAGAGTGACCAAAGACTACACAAAAACCTCATAAGCGTTGAATTAGCTAGCTACCGAGTTTTGCAACACTGAAATATATCCGTATTTGCTATATATTAAGTCACGGTATTATTGGGACTGATTTTTAAAGAAAAACACAAACGAGTTGTAAGGTCATATTTCAATAGACACCATAAAATGGTCTTTTATCCAAAATGGTTACTAAGTAAAAGAAAATAACTTTAATGGATAAAATTAATGAAATGTAAGAAAGTTGTGTGGCGCATATGCTTATGCAATAAAAGGTTAAATAAATAGAAAGTAAAGTGTCTCTATTCATAAATATATGCATGGAAGAACTAACAATTTTGAAGTAAACGTATTTGGTTTATTTTTGCAAACTTATAATTCAGAGTAACATGAATTAACCAATAGCACATGAATGACTTATAATTTGTTTCTATTCAAGAAAAATTATATTTGCTTAGATAGAAAATATTTTAACTTTAAAAAGGTTTTACTTGCACTCAAAGACCTTTTATTAATGGGATAAGTAGTTTCAACAGCATAAAATACAAGTCTAACTTGGAAAAACCTTTAAACCTCCACCTTACTGTATTCTATAGTTTTTTTTTTTTTTTCAAATAAGTATAATGAAGAAATATTTCGTACCATGTAAGGATCAAAATTTTATATATATCTGTCTTAATATCAAATTCAATGCATTTTCTTAACCATAAGTCTGTAGACATGACTCCTTCCAGAGATTTTATTCCATTCTGAATTCACTTACAAATAGCTATACATTTCGTTACGAAGCAGAAAGCAGTTCGCCGTAATAAACCTTCTTTTCTCCAGCAAGAATATCTCTGTTTTGGCAAGAAGCCAAACAGTGGTTTCTTAAACCCCACTGGTTTCAGTAGTTGACATAATTCGAATATCTTGAGCGTGTATTCCATACAAATTGGTACTCGTTACGATCCGTTTGTGGGTTCATTTGTTGAATCATGGGATAAAATAATAAAGAGTATGCTAGAGGGTGCATAGAGGAAAAGAGATGATATTTTGCATGACTTTTGCCTTTTCTTTCTATATGTTATTTTATCAGAAAGAATGAAATTGATCCCCGTTCCATCAATGTTTGAAAGATCTTTTGCTAGTAGATGTTAGCATGTGTTTAATTTGATCTAAAGTCTTAGTGAAACCCCCGAAAAACGTTTTCAAACAATAGCTGTATCGTCAATTTAGTTATTATTACATTTAAGAAATAATCATTTGTTTATCTATCGCTTTAGAGCACTCTTTTTTTAAATTGTATTAAATAACATTAATGCTATTTTTCCTGCTTTGACTAAAATGGTATGCTATGATTATCAATGATTTGCTATTGCGTTATCTATGTATCTTGTAAAGCAGTTAGTAGTTTACAGCTATCTATTACAGTACATTCAAATATTTTAAATCAACAATCACAGGCAGTTTCCAAACAGTAACTAATTATTGCGTTATTCATTGAACTATGTAAAATCCTTCTAACCAATTTCTTAAACCAAAGAGTGGAAATTTGAAATTAAACCGTACCAAGATAGTGCAGGAATGGGTCTCTTTTACAGTTCGTTTTGAAGTTAAATATACGAAAAAAGATTTATATAACTGCTGAAGCGCTAGCCCATATGGTTTACACTTGAACAATGTCATTGCTGCGGAGAAGTTTAATTTCACCGTCACACTGTTTATAAAATACAGATAACAGTGATATAATGGATGAATTAGACTTAGAAAAAATGTAATGATATTTGTTCTAAGTCTAAGTCACGGTCCAACAAACCACCTTTTCAAATCACAACCTTGCCAGAATTTTTCATATCCATGAAAATTAGATTTTCACAAACTAACTGTAAAAAGCAGATTTAAAAACATCAAATAAATGGCAGAAATGAATGATTAAATCTCAGAGGAAAATATCTGAAAATGCTTCCTTTAAGTGCAAAATATTTTTAACTGCAATTTTAAAATCTGCAAAATGCATCTTAAAACTAATAAAATATGTAGAATAATTGCTTTGAAAGCTTGAAAAACAATATTTGTAAAGAAGCGTGGGATGCTAAAGAAAAGTGTAACTTATTAATTTGTAAAATGCTATCTAAATTCATGAAATATGAAAAAATTCCTATCAAAACTGATAAAATTGAATGTTTTAAATCATAAGTAGGACGCTAAAGAAAACTTGATTCGTACTACTTTTTATTTTTTATTTTAACGGAATTATCTTATATTTTAAAATTTACAAAAGCATATAAAAGGCTTACTACTAAAATCTCATAATAGTTTTGTTTTGAGCAAAATATTATGCGCAGCAAAAGCTATTTTTCATTCAAGCTAAATAATCACACGAATCCATTGTATTCAAAAGACTTTAAACACTTTCTTTGATGAAGGCTACATTAAGTTCTACTTCCCATAAGTCATAACTTTTCATTCCTTTAAATATATTACATTAATGCATGCAATGTGCCATTAAGAAGCAAACTGGATGATAAAGCAGTAAAGCAAATTTCACATTGAAGTCATTTGTGTTTCCCTGATCCTCAATTAAATGATTCAAAAAAGATTACGTTCTCGGAAAAACCGCAGTAATTCCACTTAATGACATTTTACATAATGATACCCGCGTCATTTGCAGAAAAAGTTTTTAAAAAAAAAATTATATTTTTTAACGCCCTGAAACAAATCTATTATATATATATATATATATATATATATATATATATATATATATATATATATATATATATATATATATATATATATATATATATATATATATATATATATTTATATACTGTGATATACTATATATACTGTGCTTGTGTGTGTGTTTCATTGAATATGGAATAAAAGTAAATTGCGGGACACAGGTTTAACTCTATTTGCACGCGACCTATCTGAAAAAGTAATAACTCTGTAATAAAATATTCCAGTCAAATCAGCAGGTTGATTCGTCTAATTATGCTTTTATAGACATTGTTCACAATACAAATGAACAGAAAATATTTTATTAGAGAAAACATTCAAATTTCACTTTTCTCTACAATATAAGGCAGCGTTAAGTTGTCCTACTTGGTTTTGAAAATACAACGCTACTGCCACAAACTAAAAATAACATTACGAGTCAAACAATTAAATACTTAGTTTTCCTTTTATATGATTTAATTTTCAAATGAAACTTCAAATTAATTCATGAAACTAAAATAAATGTACTGCTTTCGTATCGTTCACGATCTAATGTTTTATTATCAGTTCCTTCGTACAGAGAAAAGCTTCAAAAAATGTGACTACAAATCTAAATCTACTAATAATAAGTGTGCTTTCTCACAAACCAGTTTTGTAATCAACAAAAAGATTGCACTAGTAAGCCCAAGCATAATTTTGACATATGTTTCGCAAATTCATTTCTTTAAGGTATACATACACACTTGGACATTTTTTTTTAATTTTTCACTCTAAAAATCCAATTTTTTAACAGTAGGTCACTGGTGTATGGTTAAAACCTTTTCGACATAAAAATCTGAAAAAAACTTAAATAAATAGTCACTAATTAAGATTTAATGAGCTAATTAGCACATTTTTCTAAACACGATATCTTAAAAGCAAATTGGTTTAGGAACACAATTTTTGTCAAAAAATGTTCCTAATATTACCCTTCGTGTGGTCTTCCTCAATAAAGATTCTAGAGAAAGTAGATTTTTTTACTGATAGTTTTAACCACAGAAGGACAAAAAAAAATCAAGATTTTTCCCGAAATCTTGAATTTTAAAAATCCATTAAAAATGCACTTTTCCAGTTACAGCTCTGATTGAGGCAGACCACATCTGCTCAACTATGCAGAATCCAATGGTACGAAAATAATTGAGGTAGATGAATTCACTGTTGTGTAGTTATGTTTGGAAGAATGCAGGATATGGCAAAATAGCAATGCTTCAGAAATTGAGTTTAAAGATTTCGAAACACCTTGTAAGCAATGGTAACACCAAAAGAAAAACCCTTGTAACTCGAGAAATATTTCAAATATTAATTACATCTTAGTATAGTTTGAAAGCTAAAAGATTGGAGAACATTTTAAGAAAATTAAAAAAAAAAAGATATTTTGGACGAATTTTGAGATTTTAAGTGTGTACATATACCTTAATTGAAATCATATTTTAAATCCTTCTGTTCTTTGTATTATCGTTTTTAATGAAATTGATTAATGGTTGGTTTTATAAAAGTTCTTTTTGTCGGCTTGATCGTATTATCGAGATTATTTAAATAACTGAAAACATAATATTTATATAGCAAATTTCCTTTATAGAAATAATATTTTTAACTCTTTGATTATTTGGATTATAGTTTTCGGATTGACTGATGACTGATTTCATTCTGCAGTTTGTATTAACGTGACTCTTTAGCTGGTAAAAAAAGAAACAACATTTAATTTATTCAAACAGAAGCGTTGCTGTCCATCCAGTAACATCTTATTTTCCCTTTGACGGGTGTTTATTAGGTAATGTGCAGATTATCCAGAACATTCACGGATTACCTAACTACTTCAAGAAATGAGGCAGTTTTACTCATGTTAATGGATCTCCCTAGTTAATGCACAGATTAGCTAGCTGATCTTCAAATTAACTTAATTCTACGCCTTAACGATATATACATAAATGCATATCCGTGTATTTCAAGTTACTCAAGACACCGAAACTGTACTGAGGACAGCTCCTTACTCGTTTAGGCATAAGGAGAAAACATATGTACGGAAAAGCGATTGAATGACTGCATATGGGGAATTTTTGCGGAACTTACATTTTCAGGTCAGTCATTTTTTTAGCCTCCTGTCCCCGCCCTATTTCTTTATGTGGTGCTAAACTATGGGGCAATGCAACCCCAGAAATAGTAATATACATGAACATTGCATTACAGGCCATATTTTAAATTTATTTTTAGTTGCATTTAATTATTTCAATTATTTTAACTTGGATAGGAATAATACGGGAATTGTTTTTTCCACATAAGATCTACGGGGCGAATTGTATGCAACATGCGATGTTTTCAAGTTTTTTTTATTAACGGTTTACTCCGTGTAAGTTTCGGACATGGGGCTCCAAAGGGAAAGTTCGATACTCTTATTTTACACCGAAAAGTTGGTGAAAAAATTGTAAAACATACGTCTAGGACCGTGTTTGATGATTCAAGAAATATTTTATAAGATAGTACACCCCAACCCTCAGATTTGCTTCTTGTGACACCTGTTCATGTTTTAGAGCTTTTTACTTCTCTAGCCTCTCGGAAGAATGTTAACGGTTAATTTAAACGTCTTTCCCCCTTCAAAAAAAATTACGGCTGTGAAACTTGAGTATTTCAAAAATTTGGGGGGCTTTATTTCTAATTTATATTTGGATTCAAGGGGTCACTTTACTTAAGATCGAGAAGTAAGGATATCAGAAACTATTTTAAGGGTTTTCTTTATTTTTAATTTTCTCTGCCGAAGTTTCAATCTTGTACATCCAACATCAATTTAAAATTTAAAATTATCAAAACGTGTTAGACTACTCATGAGTTGACCAAAGAGTCACTGAAATGAAAGTTCAGGTTGAAATTTAAGAGAAAAATAATTCATCAGTACAATATTTCTTAATTACTTAGTACATGGAAATAAAAATGCATCCGCAGTTTCATATAAACCGTGTTTGTTACACTGTTGCTACTTATGCAATATTCACACCTGTTTGGCTTTTACATTTTTCAGTACTTATTAAATTAGCTAACTATTCTTTGTTTTATTTACAGTTAACTGTTAAGAATTAACAATTCTAGACAGTTGAAAATAATGTTAAAATTAGTTGTAATTAAAACATAAAGAAGTGAATATAAAAAGTAAACTAAGCAACGAAATAAATAAGCGAAATCTCTGAAGAGTAGTTATTATAAGTAGTAGGGCTATAGAAGCATATTTTGAATATCTGCGAAGTTTTGACGTATTTGTCTATATCTGAATTTATTTTATTTAATATTATCAACCTGGAGAAGTAGCACGATAATTCAAGATTATTATGGTAACAACATTATTATGTATTATAGTGTCGAAATTAAATCACCACGACGACAGAAAATGTTTGGGTGAAATAGCTGTTGCTATCAGCTACTTATAAATCTTTCGCTGGGAAAATTCGTGGAAAATTCAAGCAGCATAATTAAACTAGTGCGAAAGGTTGTGCGAAGCATTTTGTAGTTGGGTTTTAATACAAACCTCCAATAATAAATTACTATGTGTGTATGTCTTACCTATATACACAACGGACGATAGAACTCAACCACGGATAAATTTGGCAAAATGGATTTTCGGAAGTACACTTTGGCATCATCTGATTGAAATTTATTTCTCCATTTTCAATGCATTTTTTAGTGAAATTATCAAATACATTCGCTAATGCAAAAATGATACTCAAAACTCAGCATATAATGACATAGTGCTTCTATGAAAATCCCGAATTTTCAGTACAAGATGAAATTAATTTGAAAATGTTAGACTTCCATGGAGCAAGAGTTTTAAGTGTTTTAAGGATGATTTTTTGAGAGTTTTCTCGATCCAAATCAGAAATTAAGGTAAAGTCTCTTCACCACTGAGAAACACAAAACATTTCATTCATTGCTAAAAAAAAAAATACAAATACTTAAAGCAGTATGAGTTGTCAAAAATAATTTAGAATAAGTTTCTCGTTTTTCTTACCAAAGATACTCATTTTAATTGATTTTAGAAAATTGGAAATACTTTAAATATTCGTTTTATTTAAAGATTCTTGCTTTATGAAGTTTTTTTTTTGGGGGGGGGGGGCGTCTGTTTTAGGACAATTTAACTTACGGTGGTTGTTTTCAACTCGATAATTAGAAACGCAAACGTTCATCCACTAAACTACATTAAAATCTGAAGCAAGGATGAACCACTCTGACGTCATAATTCTTTCTTTTTTTAAGTCATCAACGCAAAAGCCGAAATTTCAATTGTGGCTTAGTGGTAAAAAAGCAGAGTTTAAATAACTTTGGAATATTTTTTACTAAAACATTCACGAATATTTTTACAGTTAAAAATAATTGTGTGCTACAATTTGGTTGCACTATCAGCTTTTTTGCCTCAGCCCTGGCTTAGCGACGGTAACCTACTGCTTTATATTCTTACTGTTCCCTCTTTCTTGCAGAGTTTTCCGAAAACGGATCGGACCCGCGGAGGCCGTGGTGTGCGGTCCTGGTGGCAGCGGGCCTTTTCTTCGCCTTCTTCTGGTGACTCATCCACCCATCCAAACCTCACTCTGTGATAGTCATCCGTTCCTAAACACGCCGGAACAAAGGCGCGCTCGGCCTCCGAAGGCGCCGGGGGAGAACATCCACGCTCTCAAGGAGCCAAGCAGCACTTGGACAACTCCACCCCCCGACTTCCTGGCTCTGGCGGACATGGGCGGAAGGACCACCCCCTCCCCCTCTATCTCTCTCTCTCTTAATATCTCGTCATCACAATCATCGTTGTCATCTTAATCGGAATCGCATCGGATCTGCTTACGCATTTGTTTCGTTCCGGCAATTCGATATCCCATATAGATCACGGTCCAGCCCCTACGAATTGACGGATTTGCGCGGACTCGATTCGTCTCGGAATTGCTAAACCTCAATTATGAGAGAGGCAATTGAGTGAAGCTTATTGGGAGGCATTTTCCCCCCCTTTCCCCTATGTTTCAAAAAGGAAATCTTGAACGAGAAGACTACTATTTGGCATCAAGTAATGACTACAACTTAAGCAAAATGAAAGCAGTAACATAGTTAGCCGGCGATAACTTGAAGCCTGACCTTGTGGTTGCTTATTTTTTCTTGGATTGTTTAGTGCAACACAGCAAAGGAGCGTTATTGGTCTACGTTGAGTTTGGTTATAATGTTGTTCTCGTCACGTGATGCCTGATCTGAGACAAGCTCATGTCTGGGCAGAAAAAATATAAAATGGTACAACGCCAATAAATCGTTAACGCAACAAAATCGCTTTTCCTCACCCTTATTTAAATAAAGTAAATCATTTAAGCCTCAGCGAATCAGAATTTAGCTTATAATAGCAGATTTTAACTTTTCTAGTCGTATTCAGCTCGTTTACATTGGTACCCAGCTCATTGCAGGTATTTTCAAATCAACATGGAAAAATTCTCTCAACAAGAAAAAAAAAAAATTAATTCAGCTAAAATTTTGAACCTATTAATGCAACATAAACTGTTCTTATTTTGGACTTCCCTGCACAATGCATTAAGCTTGCTCATTGTATTTCCTTTGTAAACGCTTCTTTGAAGACAGAAATGCCACTCAATTTATCGCTGATAACACGTTTTTCTGATAATTTATCAAGAAAAAACAAGCAATCGTAAGATAAGGATACAGGTTATTGGAGTTGAACTATACCAATAAATTTTTTGAGCTCAAATACTTTCAAAAATTTTATTATTTTGGAACACACGTGAGTAGAGAAACATTTACTTCTGACCTAAGTTATGATTCGCTAACAGGGAAAAATGTTCCAGCGGGAGATTTAATTTTATAGATATCAGCCTTTCTGAAAAACTAAGTACTCAAAACTCTCATTTTGTAATGATAATTTAAAAAGAAAATGGAGTACGAAAATACATTGATAAAGATTCACCTGATAAATATTTTTAAATATTTATTTAGCAGCTTTTTTTTAATCTAGAAAACTGAGTATATTCCCCTTTGCCTAAAATAAAATACCCTTGCAAAACACAAGGTGATTATAAAATCTTGCACTAATAAAGAAAAGTCATTTGAAAAATTTACTTTTTTTTTTTTTTTTTCAACTTTTATACATTTTTTCACAGATTTAGATGATTTTCTACTTCGCGTCTGACACTAGCACATCCAAAACTTACCTTTTGTGGGGTGAGGGATTAGATATGAGGGTTGACCCTCAAAGCCCCCCAGAATCTCGCAGCACCCCAGGAGGTTTTTTTTCCCCATAGACGCTATTTTTAGGTTCAGATGTTAGCGCTACCTACACGCTTTCAAAAACACGCTTTCCCATTTCCAAAATATTGGGAAAAAAAGTTGACATGATACAAGTCAAGGATTTTTTAAAAAGTGTATAAAAATTTTGAATACTTTTTTTTTTTCAAATCCCATTTTTTTAATCAGTGCAATTCTTTATAACACCGTAGAAAAGGCACCGGAAGATACTAAAAATTATATATTGCTGCAAAAGGTTGGCCTTATTGCCATAAGTATTACTGAGTATCATAAAGGAATATATGTATTTATTTTCATCTACATACATTACAAAATTAAAATTTTTAAGTAAAAATAAAAATATACTTGATGATATATTTCTCAAATATTTAACCCAGTATGGTTCAGTCAAATAAATTATAACTGTACTAAATGTCTTTCAAAAAATTTAATGAGTTGAAAGAAATAATATACTTTCAAATACATTATTGCATTAATTTTATTTTGAATAATTAATTTTTAAAAGTGATGGAATCAGTTTAGTGAAGAACGTTAATTCTTATTTTCTTCTATGAAAAATGAAAAATATTTCCTACTTTAAAAAATACAGACTGGTGGTGTAAATTAAAGTCACGGATGCCACGCAATGTAAGTATTGTATATAATGTAAGGTATTATGTAAATAAAAAATGTAAATCAATATTTCACATGAGAATTATGAATATTGAACGAAAAAATTACATTAAAAAATAATTTTACCTTGCACTATTTTATTAAAAAGAAGAAAAGTAACAAATCAAATGTGAGCTTATTTTATTCTACTTTTTCTGTTAAAAAATTAGCACAAATTTTACTTCGAAACAAATGAGCCTACTTTTTGGGAAAATTTAGATTTTCTAACAATCAAATATTTACCTCTCTCTCTCCCCCTCTCACGACTGCCTTTAGCTCCAATATATACAAGTACATTTACAAAAAAAGAAAAAAAAAACTATTTTAAGAATAGGTATCAAGTTTCTGCTTTCAAACTACTAGGCATTTTTCCCCGGTAAATTTCAACTGTTACTCTAATTTTAAACAGAAAGTTTTTAATTCTTTTTTTTTTTTCAAAAGGAAATAGAAACAGGAAGAATCAATTAAAATGAATTACATTAAAAGTTTCTCAAAAAAATCCAATTTTAAATAAATAAACTGTAATAACCACAATAAAATTAATGAAGACATATTTTTAAGTAATACTTTTCAAACAAAAACAAACTCAGTTTTAATCTGATATGGATGATTTATTTCATATCTTGAGGACTTATTTTATCGTGAACAGTATCCAACAAGAAAAAAAATCTATACTAAATCATAAATATTTCATTTCTAAGTAATAATGAATTTAACTTTTTAGTTTTCACAAAACATGAAATGAATAACAGCAATTGCATTTGCAAAGTTTATTCAATCATTGCGTTAGCTCTTTCGGATGGTCCGCGAATGGTGGCGCGCTTGGGGGGGGGGGGGAAATTGCGAGTTGGGGACAGAAAAATGGAGGGGTAACAAGAAGTGTGACATAAAGTATTGTTTAGAACAAAACTTTATTGCTTAGGAAAAACAGCGAGACATTTGACAAGGAGAGGTAAGGGGATGTGGTGATGTGACATTTCGTGAGGGAAGAGAGAAGTCAAATTTCTTCGAAAAAGAAGGTTGACATCATTATAAGTATTGCGTTGTACACTAAAAAGTGAATATATTTGCGTATAAATATTAATACCTGAAACGTAACATGCCCCGCTTGATACTTCTAATGCTACATTTGATTGCAGTAGGTATATCTTGTCTTTAAAACATTTCTTACTTTCTCAAGGTGATAACAAAATGTATCTGCTGCATTTTGCTCAATAAAACATACCCCAATAAACACTATATATGGGAAATCGAATAATAAAAAACAATATGCCCAAAAAATTAAGATGATTAATTTTATAAAAATGAGCTTCTTACTTATTCTTTTTTCTTCAAAGTGATATTTAATGCTGAAATCCCTTCAAAAACAAAAGCGAACTCATGCATAAAAATCATTGAAAACAGCAAAGCAACTATACCTGTTTATTCAACAAAGGTTCAAACTTCACAGGGTCATTTCTCATCATTTTCGGAACATAAGCTTGCTTCATCAATTCAAGACTGAAAATGTGGATAGTTATGGTAAGGAGTGATAGAAGAAAAAAAGTTTGTTTTTGGATAACTATATATTCGAGCTCATCAAATAAATTTTATCAATTATTATAACTGTTAAATAGAGACTATCGATGGAATGACCTAAAAATGTGTCGCATAGGTCATAAAAATGCATTTAAAGCTTTATGTTTGATTTGTACTTTTGTCTTTTTCCTAAATGTGTAAAAAAGAGTTAATTGTATTGTTTTGGAATTCCAAATAAAATGCAATCGCTACTGTTTGATTATGATTTTTTCTTGAGTTTGTGTTTGAGTTTCTCACATTCAGGGTGATTCTGACAAAGAAAAAATACGGTAGTGCAATAAGGAAAAAATTCAAGTACTTAGCAATCGATTGGGCATAGTACAACATGCTTCAAATTATTTGCCCCCGTAACTCTATATTTGAAGTATCAAGTCTTAAAGTTTGTCAAAGTCTAAGAAAACTCGCTTAATTTAACGAATTTCAGTGAACAATGGAAAACATCTTTCACACGCTTTGTGGAAAGATATCCTGTCACTAGTATATGGTGAAATCGAAGTGTACATTCAATTTCTCACTAAGTTTTGGTGAACATTTCGAGTATTTCTTAAAATTTTAGTTCTTCAAGATTTTATGTATCGGTTAAAAGAAGACGAGGGCAAATGTTTTCGCATCAAACAATGACTCAATATGAGCTTTTAATTTCTTTTTTTACTTCATTTTACGTGGTAAAGGAAGTATTGTGATCGCGAAAAAAAAAAATCACTCAAATTTGAGTCTAAATTTTGATTTTGCTTACCCCCGAATGAATGTTCAGTAGTTTTTCGACCTGTCAGCACGTGCATATGTACCTACCAGCATATAAGCAGCCGAAAAATCCTTTTCAACCACCCCGAGTTAATTTTCCATTGTTACACTATTTGTGTGGTTCCTTGGTCAGGCTTATTTTTAACGTCATTTAGTGCCTAAATACCAAGAAAAATAATATACTAACTCTCAAAGAGAAGTTTGTGACTTAAGGATATACAAAAAAAAAAAAAAGAGCTGCTAAAATTTACTTCCAATTATATCATAACGTTTTCTACAGTTAACTTGGCACAACGTTGTTCTCCAAGTTTTTAAAAAGGCTTCTAAAATAGTGTTTGGTGAGTTAACTAGCCCAACTGAATAATATAATTTAGAACTTTAATGCGCTTTAAATAAAGAGAGACTGATCCCAGCTACATCATGACCCTAGATACACTGCTCTTCCTTACACTTTACAAAATACAGTTTACGCAGATTTAGAATATGCTTAAAATGTTAACAGATTAACTTCTAGCGTTCTTTTTTAGGGACGGTCCAAAAAGTGCGTCTGATTTTACCAAAAATGAACATTTCAACCAAATAATAGTGTTCAATTATTACCTTGGTATTTTTTTCAATTCATCATTATTGCAGCACAAAACCATTATAAAGTGTGTTCTGTAGCCTTTTTATTATGATCTTTATCAAGAGTTACATCGTTCACAATCTCAAGAACAAAAAGCAAAGTTTTTAAAATTACTCCCAGCTTCCCAGTTTATGTTAATTGCTTCTTTAATTTCTTCTTATAAAATGTCATTTTAAATATAGAGCATAGGCAGAGAAAAAATTTTAGTAAAAAAGTATGTACCCTCTGGTGAATAGCGTCTCTTTAATGACGGTTTTTCTTTTTTTAATAAAAACATTATTTTTGACATCATATGCTTTTAATTATTTTACCTGTGCATTAATCACTATATGTAACCAGTATGGAAAAAATGTCAGGCATTAATGGGTTAATTTACCGAAAAAGATCTTGCATTAAAAAAAAAGAACTTAGATATTTTAGCGACAGCAACTTGTGCAAAGTGTAAATCTTATAAAACAATATAATAAATACTATATTTGTTAAATTATTATGCCCGACAAGTAACCCCAAAACATACCTAAGCGTAAGATGCAAAAAAAAAAAACTTACTTTAAAGATCATATTTTTATGTTTATATACATTTTATGTTTTCGAACAATTATTTCGAATAAATATGCAGAAAAAATGATTCTAACCGATATAGAGAAAACAATTCACATCGAATAAACATGCATTTATTTTTAATATGTGTACTTTTTTTTACTACTTCAGCCTTTTATATCAATCAAAGATTATTTCTAAGAAAATTGCTCCAGAAAATGTTCAATGGAACTCGAAATCAAAGAGATACATTTTCAATTACTAGCCTCGCATCGCATTCTTGATATGATTCAATTATTTTCTAAACGTCCATGTGCTCCTGAAAATCGAATAAGAAAAATTCAGCAGATAGAGCCCGTTTTCGGTCGTTTATAAAGCCAATTTAATCCCACCTTCCATTTTTTCCCATTAAATATTCCTCCATTCTAAATCCGATAAATTTTTACCAACCAATTGTTTTTTTTCTCTCTTTCTCTCTCCCTCCCTCTCTTCCTCTCACTGAATCAAAGAAAGACCGCGAGTTGCAGCACCAAGAAAAAAAAAAAGCTGCAGTAGAAATAAAGCGAAAATCCCAAAAGATCCGAAAGTGAGTGGGAAAGAAATTAGCTGTTGGAAAGAAAAAAAAAGGAAAAAAAAATGAAAGAAAGCTGTTTCTATCGTAATAGCGAGCTCATCTTTTTTTCCACATCAGTTCCAAGCGCGTGTCATTAAGGGAGACACTTTTGTTTTTCCTTCTGTGAATCCTGATTTCTAAAAAGACGAGAAATTTTCTCCGCGTAATTGAAACTAAGGCCACCGTCTGCGATTCTTCCGAAATTCCCGTTTTAATGAGATTTTAAGTCCGACCTCTTCTCAAATTCAAATTTATTTTCGTCTCATTATCTGGGACGATGTCGACGGCACGTCATAGAATATATCAACTCCAAAAAATTCTCTTTCTTGTCTCCAATTTTTTTTCTCGTTGATCCACTTCCCACTTTCTGAAAGTAAGGTATCAGTCTGATATATTTGAGAAAATAGGATAGTAAAGGGAAATTCACCATTACTTCCCTTTAAAAAATATAACCTTACATGAATCACGTTTCTTCTAAGCAATTTTGATTCAATAAAGCGGCTAATTCTATAAAACGACCAATTCAATAAAACTAGATTTTATTCTATTTTGACGATTTGACTCATTAAAGCGGTTGATTCAATTAACCGGAGTCCACGGAATATCACATACATTCATGAAATGTATATTATGATCAGCTGATCTATGTTAAGTATTCGCGCACGAAATTTATAGTACTGCTGTAAAAGCACAATGCAAAAACACCTCATGAAAAAAAAAAAATACGTATTCGCAAGATGGAAAATTAGTTACTCATCAACACACGAAGCAATTGCGATAATTACTTAAAAAGACAAATACACAAAGGACTGACTTTAAAAATTCAGAAATTCAATAAATATTGCACTTTAAGCAAGGGCACATAAAAGGAGGGCGTACGGGCCTCTTCGTTTAGATCACTGCAGTTCATCGATGTATGTAACATTTTTTTAAAGATACATCGTTTATACTTATGCAAGTTCGCCTCATAATACGAAGCAACAATTTTTTTCAAGTCTGCAGTCAAAGTTTTTGAACAATCGAATTTCAACAGTGCACTCATCCTTAAAAAGACCTGTTAATTCCCTCTTTCCTCTCCAACAGTTCTGTTTAGATTCCTCCATCTGTAAAGACTCCCGAAAATTACCTACCTAATGTTTACTGCTCCGTCCCCCAATTCCGATTTATGGCTCAATTATCAGTAACACAAAGGTATTTTAAAAGATACATTGTTCATATTTTTGTAGTTTATACAAAAATTCGCAGTTTACATCGGATATTTACCAAATTCAAGGTACCAAATTCACGGGCGTTCTTTGATGGACAGTGATTCTCATAGAGAATTCTTTTGAAATGTTCAAAAAATTCTGAAAGGTCTAAATTTAAATTAGGAATAACAAAAGGTGTTCATATCTACAAGTGGACGGGAAATTTTAAACTATTTGCTTTCTTTGATTTAAGCCCGATTGTTTAACACGAGTCACTTGACACAACTTTTATTTTTGAGATAGCCAGTGCAACAACCCCGGGAGACACAGCTAGTGTTTAATAAAACCAAGCGACAACTTTTTAAAGCTTTGTAGTCAAACTTTTTAACCAATCGAATATCACTTCAATAGTACACTCACCCTCAAAGAGAGTGCCCCCCCCCCCACACACACACACACAACCTCCTCTTTCCTCTCCAACCGTTTTATTTGGATTCCTCCGTCTGCAAGGATTCCCAAAAAGTATCTCCCTACTGTTTACTGCTCCGTCACCCAATTCCGGTTCATGCCCAATCTGTCCTCAATCATTAGCAACAAATGTTTTTAAAAGATACAATGTATGTATTCAAAGTTCGCCTATTGTATTTGCTAAATTTATCACAGGAGTCCTTTGATGCTCATTAATTCCCTTAGAAGATTTTTTTTTTGGAATTTTAAAATATCCATGAAAGATCAGAAGCGGATACAAGAGAGAGGTGATGGGGCGATCGCCCCCCCTCCTCAAGGGACTCCCCACTGGTAAATTTTCAAAATTGTAATTTAAAAAGGCATTCTCAAACTATCTTTGATGCTAGTAGAAGAGATGTATTGGGCTCTCCACAGGATATGTTTCGCAATTGAAGTCCAAAACATATGAGGTGAGCATTTGTAAACCAAGATGAGTAGCAAGGATACGTAACAAATTAATCGCCCCTCCCTTGAACACATTCCTAGATCCGCCCTTGTGAGAGATCTGCACTCAAATCTTGAGTAATAAAAGTTCTTTTCTACACGTTGACTGGAAATTTTAACCATTTTTTTTTTTTTGCATTTATTTAAGCCTGATAGCTTGCGCAAGGCAGGGCGACGCGTAGTGTCTTAGAAAAACAAGCAACGACTTTGTTGAAATGTACAGTCAAACTTTTTAAGCAATCGAACTTCAATAGTGCACTCATTCTTAAAGAGAGTCCCCTTCCCCAATACCTCCTCTTTCCCTCATCCCTCTCCAGTAGGGTGGAGCGAAAAATTTTTTTTTTGATAATTAATTTTGGGCGGGGTGGGAAAGTTGTTCTGTCAAATCAACATCCTGAATATAAAATATCTTTTAAAAATATTGATATTTAATACTGCCCCAACAATATTGAAAATTTTAAAAAATCATAGAAATTGCCATTTTTCAGAATTTTTTTTAAAACTTTTTTTTTCGATAATCATTTTTGGTCGGTGAAGAAAAGTTGTTTTATGCAATACAAATCCTGGATACAAAATTTCTTTTTAAAATATTAATATTTACTTATACCACAATAATATTAAACATTTTACAAAATCATAGAAATTGCAATTTTTTAGATATACTAGTTAAACTTACAATCACATTGACGACAATGATTAAAATATCTACTTATACTGGTCTGTATTGTCCTTTGATGTTAAAAAATGGCATTTGTTTGCGTGACTCCAAACAAGTTTTAATAAATCCATCCCGTCTGATAGGTCCACAAACCGAAGCTGAAGCTTCAGTTACTAGTTTCACGCACCTTTCAGTGGCTTGATTGGGGCAAAGGAATAGCTTGGCATGGGATACTATGATATTATTTGTAGTTTGTGGATGCATGATGCACCCTGAAATAACTTGATCATTAAACTGCTTGGTTAACGGCGGCTCAGTGACTGTCACATTAGCCCAATTTATTATATCAATGTATTCAGTAGCTGCGAAGTTGAACTTAGGAATTTTAAATGTGCGAATAACATGCCTTGAAGGTTTATTTACCTACCGTGCCTTTAAAATTCTGCGCAATGCCAAAACTTGTACGTCCTGCCTGTCGTCAGCTCATATTGCAATAAGAATATTTTCGAGATGTCCGAAATATCCGTTTCGTTGAATTACTAAGTCGATGACCGCTTTTAATGAGTTCGGTAAATACCGCAATTTCGGGAGTGTACAACAAATCTTTTTAACTGCTACAACCGGAAGGTGTTCACAGCCTTTTAGGGATTTGCCAACATGTCCTAAAAAACTTTGAGGTCCACTTGTACTACCGTCAAGGTGTTCGAAAATGTGGCGCAGAATAAGCTCATTTGCATGCAGTTGACATACAAACCAATGTAATGGCTTTTCAAATTTTGTTTCCAAAATTCGAAGGACACCTCCTTGCACTCCAGTATTAACTGCCGTTCCGTCGCTGCCAATAACAGCAATTTTACTATTATCAATATTATTTTTTGTTAAAAAGTGCTGTATTTCTTTACTTACAATTACTGCCTTTCCAGAGCTTAAGGAAAGATGACCCATATATTCAGACCATGGTTCCTTTATCAAGCTTATATGCTTCTCTAATATAACTTTTCTCCTTGATTCCTCCTTGAAAAGAGTTTTATCTTTCCTGCCATCAAAGTATAAACCTATTTGATTAGATTTCATATCAACCAAGGCTGTATTTAGTTACCAGAGCTCTTTCTTTTTGTCTGGATCGTCTACTTTTACTTCTGTCCACAACTTTTGATAAGTCACTTTGAGAAACCAAACCGATATCTTGGAGTATAGCTGAGACAATCGCTGCTCCAGCTCTGTCAGAAATTTTATACGTATCTAAAGTTTTAGCTACCGCGGAATACTCTTTTAAACCACTAGTTGCATGTGATGTACTCGGTCCAGTTTCTTGATATGTTTCATTTGAACAATGTTCCTTTTTCTTTCTTACTGGTGAGCTTGGGCATGTGCTGCTGCTGATGGAATGAGTAGACATTGTATTTTTTTCCAGAAATAATTCAAATTTTCTCTTTCGATTTATTCTTTGAAGATATATTTTTGTTGATTTTACATCAATGTTGCCAATGGTCATCTTTCTGTCAGTGCGTTGATCAAGCAAGAAATGTCTTTCTGCAATTAATATTTTTCGCATTGTTTCACAGATGCAAGAGTCAAAATAGTCACACTTGCATGTTGCTATGTCAAAAAGGGACTTGGCATTCTTTCTGAATAGTTTTATCTTATCACAAAAACTTTTAACATTTTTTCTTGATGCATAAGGTTTTAATAAGTTTCTATACTTACCATGATATGCTTTAATTTTTTACACTATCTCACGATGGTGTTTAACCAGAATTGAAGCTAATTCCCATAGTTTCATCACCTTCTCAGCAACTTCTTCACATGTTTCACTAACTAGGTTCTTGTATTGTTTTGGTTTGCTGCTGCTCTATCACAGCCACACATAACACAACATTATGTCTTCATAAGTAGGTAAACAATTAATTGGTAAATCACACCCACGTCCGAAACAGGGCACACAAATTTGCTTCTTAACTATGACATTACATCATTTAAACACAATTCAACCTCTAAAATAATTATAGAAGCTTACAAAAGCGAATAGACTTGGAATAAATTGAAATCTGTTAGACAGTAGACGACTCAATGGAAGCAAATGCGACACGATGTACGCCAGAATGGTTTTACCCTAAATTTCACAACATCCCCACAGACAATGGGCAAGGGGGGAGGGGGAGTAGAGGCTTTTTGTACTGGAGTCAAGGAGGAGCGGCTAACTGGAAGGAAAAATAAAAAATGGAAATAACTACATTTTCTAGGATTTTGTCAAATATTTAACATTATTGGGGCAGTATTAAATATTAAAATTTCAAAAAGATATTTTACATTCAGGATGTTTATTTCATATAACGGCTTTTCCACCCCACCCAAAAATGACTATTGAAAAAAATTTTCGAAAAAAAAATATTGAAAAATGTCAATTTTTATGATTTTTTTAAATGTTGAACGCTGTTGGGGCAGTATTAAATATTAATATTTTAAAAAGATATTTCATATTCAGGATGTTTAGTACATAGAACAACTTTCCCACCCCGCCCCATTTAGATTTGAATAAAAAACTTTTTTAACATGGAGGACCGCTCCACCCTACTCTCCAGCCGTTCTGTTTGGATTCTCGAAAATTATCTCCCTGATGTTTACTGTTCCATCACCCAATTCCGGTGCATGCCCAATCATCAGTAACACAAATGTTTTTAACAAGCTACAATGTTCATATTTAAAGTTGGCCTCGGATATTCTCCAAATGTATCACATGAGTCCTTTGATGCTCTTTAATTCTCAAAAGGTTTTTTTTTTTTGGGGGGGGGGGGATTTTAAAATATCTTGAAAGTTGTACACTCAAATTTTGAGTAATAAAAGTTGTTCTTTTCTACACCTTGACTGGAAATTTCAAATTTTTTTTTGGCTTTTATTTAAGCCTGATAGCTTGTGCAAGGCTGGGCGATGCGTAGTGTCTCAGAAAAATAAGCAACGACTTTGTTTAAATGAACAGTCAAATTTTTTAAGCAATCGAACTTCAATAGTGCACTCATTCTTAAAGAGAGTCCCCTTCCCCAATACCTCCTCTTTCCCTCATTCCTCTCCAGCCGTTCTGTTTGGATTCTCGAAAATTATCTCCCTGATGTTTACTGCTCCGTCACCCCATTCCGGTGCATGCCCAATCATCAGTAACACAAATGTTTTTAACAAGCTACAATGTTCATATTTAAAGTTGGCCTCGGATATTCTCCGAATGTATCACATGAGTCCTTTGATGCTCTTTAATTCTCAAAAGGTTTTTTTTTGGGGGGGGGGGGGATTTAAAAATATCTTGAAAGTTGTACACTCAAATTTTGAGTAATAAAAGCTGTTCTTTTCTACACCTTGACTGGAAATTTCAATTTTTTTTTTGGCTTTTATTTAAGCCTGATAGCTTGTGCAAGACTGGGCAATGTGTAGTGTCTCAGAAAAATAAGCAACGACTTTGTTTAAAAAAACAGTCAATTTTTTTAAGCAATCGAACTTCAATAGTGCACTCATCCTTAAAGAGAGTCCCCTTTCCCCAATACCTCCTCTTTCCTTCATTCCTTTCCAGCCGTTCTGTTTGGATTCTCGAAAATTATCTCCCTAATGTTTACTGCTCCGTCACCCAATTCCGGTTCATGCCCAATCTGTCCTTAATCATCAGCAACACAAAGGTTTTTGAGAAAATTAAGTAAATAGGAGGCAGAAAAATGGATAACGCTCCACTCTCATTACTCAAAGTGGAATAGTGGCCATCAGTCAGAGGGAATGGCTCGTTAGCATAATGTGGACCGACCTCCGATAATTGGAACCTTCCAATGCACTCCACTGATTAAACGACATTAAACCAAAGACAGATCAATCTTTTCTGGTGGTGCCGCTTCTTTTTCTCGTTCAAAACAGTCAGGGCGTTTCTTTTCTTGTTCCAGTCTTTCTTTGGAAATACCGGTATAAGATGACTGGAGCAAATGCTGTTAACCGTATGTACAGGCGAACAAACGTTTTGTTTGTCTTCAACCTGCATAACTTTGTTTTATTTAAGACTTTAGTATCCGTTTTCAGTTTATTTTTAATTCTGCCTCCCAGATATACGAGTAAGTTCAGTTGAATAAATGTTTAGTTTTTATGCAATATGAGAAAAGTCATCGCTGTTATTTTGAGTAATTGGTATTTTATTTCTAGTACAAGGAGACTATAAATAAAATGGTAAAACATCGCCAAGATTAAAGATGGGTCATGACGTACCTATAACAGGAAAGTTCCGTGTTATCGGTGCAATAAAGTTTACAGTTTTCGAACAACGTCGGCTTTTCTCCAAAAATCTTCGTACGGCGTAGTTTTTAAAATGTTCATCAAAATTCCTTTTAACAGCATTTCAAAAACTCTTAAAATAAAGGAAGAAGTTTCCCGACGTTAAAATAAGAACAGCGCTACAAATCTCTTAATAAATAAATAAATAGTAATTGGAGAAAACGAAATCAAAACAGAATTACATTTTAAATTAATCATTTGAAGAAAATAAAGCTAAGTGACTACCAAATGAGCTAAATAAATCTAAATCTTAAATAAATAAAATTACTTTGGAAAATGTAAATAGTAGTACATGTAAGAAATAGACAATTGTCTTTACTTAAATCACAAATAATACTCTTTCAGAGGAAAAAAAACGGAGGAGTAGGCTATGAATTGCATGATTTAAATTAAATTTGAAAACATCTAGGACGAATCAAAGTAACGGCTTTGTCATGCAACCTATCAGTATATGGATAAATTTTGTACCGATTTTCATAATCGTACGTGATAATAGGAGACAAATACATGGAAGTTCCTATTAAAAAGGACTGGGACTAGAAAATGGCCCTTGAGTAGAGGTGTCCCTTAAAAAGGGTACTACTGTATGCTTTTCTTTAACTTCTAGATTAAATTTCAAACAACAAGCATTAATATTTTTACATTAATCTACACATATGTCTGATGTAAACGTTGTACAGAAAACAATATTCTTTCCCGTGTAGCATTATCTAACTACGAAGATTTTACTTGATATCATTAATGTTACTCGAAAAATATGATAATTTGCTAAACTAAAACTGATATACTCTCTCCATCTTGGGAAAAAAAACTATCGGTCAAGGTAAATTTTAGTCGACCTGGCGCCTGGTAATTGTCAGACTCTGTACGTATATATCTGCAAAGTGGTATTTTAATAAATTCCGCTGCTTAGAAATTACTAAACAACTTTTTTTCCCGACATTAAACTAATTCATTTGTCTCGCACAGGAGAGTGGGCAATAAACTGATGTCAGAGCGCTGTAAAAGAGAAATTTAAACTATGCAAAAGACATCGTGACTTTTACGATGCAAATGCATTTGTTGCAATAAAAGTCCCGAATGAAAGAAGACGCCCTACAAAGCACCACTCTCTGGAGGGGGGGGGGTGAGCTCCAAAGATTAGACTCCCAAAAGGCGATTAAAGTGATCGTAAAAACTCGATTAGCATAAACAAACATGAATTTCTTTTATAATAGAAATTTCCTATCAAATAGTGCTTAAGAGGGGCATAAATTTCTTCTCTGAATAAAATCGTTTCTGCGATTGAGAAATCAATAGAGTTCGTCTGATGTTACGGAATAAAAGATTGAGTGGTTCCTTTTCTTTTCTTTTTTTTTTTTTTTTTCTTTTTTCTCTCGACTGTCACTTTTAATTTTCGTTGGAATGGACGATTGCAGTTCTCGGTCCGTTTGACATTAGGATGAAAAATCACAGCTTAAATTATATTGCAAGATAAAATTTTTCTATCTACGCAAATTGATGCATAAATCTTAAGGCATATATTATCAGCCGCCAACAAAATGTATTTGGACACGAGTAATGAGTTTATGCGCACGAATTCGGGGAACAGTATAAAACATATTCTTTCGAAGTTAAAGCGTTTACATACGGGTGATAGTTTTTTTTCCAAGAAAAGTTTGGCAAGTGTTAACCAACAACGTACATTTAAAAACTGATATTTTTTAAATATATAAATCTGATCATATTTTTCTAATTTTTATAAACCATACATTTATCAGGAAATTCATGTGGTGCAATTTTAAAGTTTAGGAATTTCCCACAGCGTCTGGTAGAAAATAAAACCTATAGTAGGGGTAAACCTGACCCTGCAGCGACCAACGTTGTGATTAAGGTCTGTGAAGCCTTGTTAGTTCTTCCGGGTTAGCTTTGCCGAATTAGAGCCGTAAATATTAAGGAAAAATATATTTTTATGAACCACTGTCTGGGCCTGTATCAGCCAAGAGCCTATAGTCCAAGAGCCCATGAGCACCAAGCGTACGTCTTAGTATAAAAGACCCTAAAATTTTCTGCGTAAGTACACCACACAGCAGGTAAGAACAGTTCGCCAGTATTAAAGCTGAGTCACGCCGGCTTTGGCAGGAAATAAGTAAAATAAGAGGGGGGGGGGAAATGATGCAAAAAACTAAACATTATAGAGCCACTCTATACCACTGGATTTGATGATCCTCACACTACCATCTCCAATTTGAAGGACTTTAAGAGAGGATCAGTCATGCCTCTGAAACTAACTTATGCAAATTTTCAACTTCCAAGACATTATTTGAACGCCCTGCGCGAGGAAGTGAAAAAAGTCACGTTTGAGATGAGCTCTTGCACTAAAGATCAACCATAATTTTCGAGTGCAATTCGTTCAGTGCTGTAGATTTTTTTATTTCATTAGATCAGTATTTGCATAGCTCATTCTTAATGCTGACGAAAACTTGCACTTTTTGTACCTAAACGAACGAAAAAGTGTGCTTTTTATAGTCTTATTTCTTGTGTGCTGAAGGTCAATATGGAGCTTGATGACTGTATTTCAAAGCACGATGTATGTCTTTCAGCACAAAGTTTACTTAATTTTGAGTAATGGTCATGCAAGCTCATAAAGTACTTGTCAATATAAGAAAATATGTATTTTAACGATGCATCTAGTTAGTTGTACTCTACCTATATGTACACTTTTTATGAATTCTTTTAATACCTTCTTAGTGAATTTGGCAACCATACCCTCCATTTCCTGTATCGTAATGCTGCCTGAAACATAAGTAATAAAATATTATGATAAGTAATTGTTTGCTGTAATGGTAGTTTAGTTCAGTGAAAACAGTTTTTCCTGTAGAGCCTAAAAATTAAAGAAAAAAAAAGGCATTTTTCCACAAAATAAACTATCTGATTGAAATATTTGAAAATATACCAAAAGCACGTTCAAAATAAATAGCAATTAAATTATGTTTTTACTTAACAGTAAGTTTTTCTCTCAGTTAAATTACTATAAAGCATACGAGTAAATATACGAGCATACCGCCGTTGTTTTAATTTTAAACATCGATGTTTTGAAACATCGATGCTAAACCACAGACCAGCGGAGACCTCTCATCCCTTATTTCTTTTCCTTTTAGGTTAGCAAATAACTTTTTTTTCTCTCAAAATTTTATAATAATAATATGTGCCGCAAAAAGGGGATGAAAATGTACTTAACTGGACGAGTTCCTTATTTTTTGCAATAACATTTTTTTCTATTTAAATTTAAAACAAATAGTTCATCGTAATATTAACTAAATTTCGTACTGGAATTGTTTTACCAAAAAATACATACTTTATTATAGCATTACTAAGGGATTACTGCTCTGAAAGTTCATTCACCATCTCTTGGAACCAAAAGCAGTTCCATTTGGACCACCTCACGACCTAACCTTAACAGATACACTAGGTGGCCAAAAGTATCCGGACACTTTCAAAAATTCACATTTTTACATATAGCTCGAGAAATAAGTGATCAATTGTTCTTTAACTTTAGTCATACAAACTATAGGCTTCACCGAACATTTCCAAGTTGAAATTAAATTACCCTTGCATTTGGGGGACGACAAGAAGGGGGTTGAAAGAAAAACCGCTTTTTGACCATAACTCATCGAAAATAGCTCGGAATAAGCTATCAATTTCAGTAATTAATTAGCATACTATGTATAATTACTGTACAAATTTTTATGAACGTACCACTCTTACTTCTGAAGATATAAAAATTTTTGAAAAAATGGCAATTTTATTTGAAGGTTTTTTGCTCTATGAGCAAAAACACGCTGAGTTTTTGATCAAACCTTATCACAACTTCAGGAAAGATGACAAAATACAAGAGAAAGAACATACTAAAACGGTAAATAAAAATATTAAAAATTCGATGAGATATGAACGTTAAAAGGAAATAATTTTTCACGGCGCATGCGCGAACGACAGAAATTTATAACTACAAAAATATTGTAGCCTGATTTATACTGCATCTTATAAAAAAAGTTCCAGTTGAATATCATGAAAAATGAAAAAGATATCAGCGATCTAGTGAGCTGTATTTCATTCATTCGCTGACACTACATAAATAGTGAGTGTCTGTCCACAAAGAGCTATTTTTAAATTAAAGGTTATTGCGTCGTCGTTCAAAACCAACGTTTCAGAGGGTGTCCGGATACTTTTGGAAACCTACGTATAAGGTCTTTTTGGCCGAACAGACGAAATGTGACGACAATGTCGAATATAAATTTTCAAACTGTATACAATTTAACATCGAAAAAAAAAGATCGATTGTCACCACACCATTCGTGGACAACCCCTCACTATTTATGTATTGTCTGCAAATGAATGAAATACAGCTCACTAGATCGCTGATATCTTTTTCATTTTTCATGATATTCAACTGGAACTTTTTCTATAAGATGCAGTATAAATCAGGCTACAATATTTTTGTAGTTATAAATTTCTGTCGTTCGCGCATGCGCCGTAAAAAATTATTTCCTTTTAACGTTCATATCTCATCAAATTTTTAATATTTTTATTTACCGTTTTAGTATGTTCTTTCTCTTGTATTTTGTCATCTTTCCTGAAGTTGTGATAAGGTTTGATCAAAAACTCTGCGTGTTATGAGCAAAAACCCTTCAAATAAAATTGCCGTTTTTTCAAAAATGTTTCATATCTTCAGAAGTAAGAGTGGTACGTTCATAAAAATTTGTACAGTAATTATACATAGTATGCTAATTAATCACTGAAATTGATAGCTTATTCCGAGCTATTTTCGAAGAGTTATGGTCAAAAAGCGGTTTTTCTTTCAACCCCCTTCTTGTCGTCCCCCAAATGCAAGGGTAATTTAATTTCAACTTGGAAATGTTCGGTGAAGTCTATATTTTGTATGACTAAAATTAAAGAACAATTGATCACTTATTTCTCGAGCTATATGTAAAAATGTGAATTTTTGAAAGTGTCCGGATACTTTTGGCCACCTAGTGTATCTTTCATTACATACTAACTATACCAATATAGTGAGTGTAGCAGGTGTGTTATTAATATGTTTATGCGCGTCATTTAAAAAACTATACTCTGATGCATATTTTATTTATTATGGTTTTAAAAAAATATTACTTCATTATTTATTTAAAGTTGTAGAAAAACAATTTTTTTTTTTAATTGTAACATTTACAACCTCTGCGGCATTGTTTATAATTTTGGGAATGACCTAGTTTTTTCCTCGGTGTTAGTGTTTGACCAGATTTTTAAAAAATGAGAGGGCGAGACTTAAGAAAAAATAAAGCAGAAAAAAAAGACCACCCTGATAAATAAACATAAATAGTTAAAAACAGCATATGGAGCAGCTATTTAGTAAATATGCACATGATTAAAGCCAGGAAGAGAACTTAAGGTAATTTTCAGTTTCTATATAAGCTCAAATTTCTGTTCATTAATAGAGGTACTGAATGCTTGAATATAATAATGTGGCAATTTTTTTTTTATTCTGTTATCTTATATTTTAAAAGCAAATGCAAGTTTACAGAAGATACTTTAAGCATATACACACTTAAATTTTATCAACTGATACAAATATTAAATGATTTGAAAATATGTGTTATTATTTTTTTCTGATTTGGAAAAAATATTTATATTAGTTTATCAATGTCAATATTATTCAAATTTGCCCAAATAAATAAATGTAAAAATAGCCGTTTGAAATACTGCTTAAGGCTAAATAATGTGATGAATATTTTGACATTAATTGAATCTTAACAAAGGACTACGTAAACACTAAATATCGAGAAAAATAACATTCAAAAAACAAATTTCCATCAGAAGAAAAAAAATGTTATTTTCAGCAATCATTAATTTCTTTACTGCTTCTTAAATCCCTTTAAGCTAAAGACTCAAACACAAATTATGAGAAAAAGTGAACTTTCCTTACATGTCTTATAAATATATTTGAATAAATGGTTCATTAATAAGGGCATTAAGTTCATAATTTTCAAATAAGCATTTAATTTATCAAAAGACGAAGACATAAAACGAGATTTATTTCAAAATGCTTTTACTCTGTAATTCAAATCTGAATAAAGAGGAAGTTTCAAAAAAAGTTACTCGCAATCTTCTTTGATATTTTTCATTTAAAAGCCCCATTTTAACATTTTAATCATGGTATTTAATTGCGTAAATCTTGAATCGTATTTTTTTATTCTAAACAAAGGAGAAGATTTTATTTTTTAATGTGCTGTTTTCGTACATGTAAAGGAAATGTTCATTATTTCTATAATGGAATCAAAGACGGGATTGAGAAATATAAGAAACATTTTGAAAAATTTTCCCTCTTTACATCAGACGTTTTTCTTTTCTTTCACATGTAAGTAATAAATTACCAGACTCTAATTTCGCTTAAATTTGGGTAATTTTCTGCTAAAATCTTATTTTCATCGCTAGTGATGAAAAAAAATTGCAAATATTTTAATGAATTAGATATTTATTAAAGTAAAACTGGAATGTTTACTCAATGCTCTTTTTTTTCACAAAACCTAGTATTTTAGAAACAACCTTAAAATGTTGTACTCAGTTTATTCCTTTCATTTTAATGAGGTGGTTTTGGCTGCTCTGGAATTGATTTTTGAGTTTATGTGAGATAATTATGTCGAAAGAGCGCCAAGTTCAAAGATGTACCGCACATTCTCCTTCCCTCCTCCCCCATCACGTAATTAATATTTTTGCTTTTCAATTAGGAGAAAAAAATGGTTGTTACCTGCTAGATGTTGCATTTGTTTTAAAAAATACGTAAAATGTTTCAACAATTTTCTTATTGCATCATACATTGTATTGATAAAAGCGGTTCATAACTTTTTTCGTCCTAAAGAAAAGGGTAAAAAAAAAACAAGCATTATAAACGAAAGATACAGGACAACAGGACTCCCTGGCTTTCAAATTCAATATCTTGAAAACCAAACGACGATTTTGGAATGAAGCAAGCGGTACGTTTATTGTGAAAGTCCTAAATATCGTGTGCAGAATTTCGAAAGATTAGCTATAAAATCTGCCAACAGATGGCACTGAATGCTGTAATTGCAATACGAGTACCTATAAATAGTGTTTTGGGAGCCCACGCAATCATTTCTAGCGTTGAAAAGGAAAGGAGGATTAAACAAACTATACTATTTAATAACAAGTGTAGTTTCTCACAGGAATTTTACAGGTTAGGTCACAGTACTACGACAACAAGGAGAAGCTTCCAAAGCCAGAATATGTAGAGCTGTGGGGCTCAAGCTGCGAAGAACGATTCTTGTTGCTAACTTTTTTTTATATTTAAACCTCTTTTCGCGTTTCAAAACTAGAAAGAATTGCTCTTGCCTCCACAACACTATCTGTAGAAACTCGTGTTGCAATTACAGTCCCCAGCGCCACCCGTTGGCACCTTTTGTAACTAATTTTTTTAAATTCTGCTCATAATTTGTGAGAAATAGCCAGTAATTCTACGTTAATGAGATAAAGAGTGGATCCAGTTTTAAAAACTTTCTGTTTATGTAAAATAAGCCTCTACTATTTGGACTATGTAGTCTTTATTGGATTAACTGTTGTTTAATCTTTGGAAAACTCTGCCATTGTTCACTCTTAATAATCAATCGCTCCTGTAAAAACACGTAAAGTTAGGAATTCATACGAAACGAAAATAAATTCGGCATACATATAAATAAATCTCTAAATAAAGTTCGCTCAAAATTCCTACCTGTCAGAAACAGACTCCAATTCGAGCATATGAGTATATAGCGAATACTTTATTAAACTACACATAAACATATAGACAGAAACGGACAACAAGCATAACAGCACAGAGCAGAAACAACAAAGCTAACTCGGCATGGCTGCCAGATTCTTTTAAACAAGCTCTGGCAGCGGCAGTTAAAGTTAAGTTTCAACACATATGAACCTTCGTCAAATTATGCAACTACTTCACACACTCCAGGGTCCCCAGTATCTACCACAACTCGTGGTTTAACCGGGATAGGGCCCTGAAGAACGCTCTGTTCTTTTTTTGCCAGAACCAAGGGCCGAGCAAACATTTGGCCCATCACCCCCAGAGGAATTATGCGATTACTGCTTCACTATTTACCACATAATCTACCGCGAATTTAAGCATGAATCAGGTTCCTTTAAATTTAAGTAAAATAGGGGTCATAATGAGAAGAGAGATAAAGGGTGTAAGGGGAATATTATATCTTTATTCAATCGGAAATTCATTCATTAGACTTATTGATGTGAATTAATGTTTTTTATGATGATGAATTCATTTATTAAATTCCCTTTCCTTATTGGATCCAGAAAAATTTCATCGAACTCAGCAAAAATACTTCTTTAATATACACTGCTCAAAACAATTAGGGGAGTAAGCAAACAAGTGAAGAAAACCGTGCAAGACAGCCACGGATTGGCGTACAATGGATGAATGAATGAAGTGAAAAGGGGGCGCTCCCAAGGCAGCGCAAGCACTGCGACCATAGGTCTATTGTACTATCCCCATTAGAACCCTACAAGAGCCCAATAGCTGAAATGAACTTAAGCAGATGTCTAACAGGAATGCTAGACAGTTCATAGGGATCTAAACAATGGTACCCCAAATGTTCAAACCTGTAAGCAGAATAAAAATCACATTCACACAGAACATGACCAGAACTTTCATCTGCCTCAAGGCAGCCTCTACAAGCTGGGTCATCAGTGATACCCAACAGGTTTAGGTGTCTATTAAGAGTACAGTGTCCAGTGAGAAGTCCAATAGACATCTTAATCTCTTTTCTGCTCAAACTAAGTAGCTCCCTGGACCTCAGCCAGGGTTGACGTTGGTTGAGAGCTTTAGCTTGCCTCTGTGAGTCAGACTGAAGCCACCTGGCATATGAGTCATTCATAAGCAGGTTTCTTATAGTATTCCTGACTTTGTTATAGGGCAACCCAATAGCAGGTTCAGGACCTACGAAAGGCATGTTGGAGCCCAATTTGGCCAGCTGATCAGCAGCTTCGTTTCCATCAATGTTACGGTGGCCAGGGACCCAGTAGAGTGTAACCTTATTCTTGCTGGCGAGCCTTGCCAGTGCATTGTGGCATTCCCAAACTGACTTGGTAGTAAAGCAGTAGCTATTGAGGGCTTTTAAGGCGGCTTGACTATCAGAGAATATTTTTAAAACCTTACCAGTTAAGTCGCGTTCAAGGCAATTGGTTACACATGCCAGGATAGCAAGAACTTCAGCCTGGTAAACCGTAGCAAGCTTCCCAAGCGAAAAGTAAAGCTTTGTTTTGCTGCTGCTGCAAAAAGCACCAGAGCCAGTACCGGAAGAGGTCTTAGAGCCGTCAGTGAACCAAATTTCATTGGCATTACCGACAAGCTTCGGAACATCCTTCCATTGTTCTCTGGAAGGAAACACAATGTTATAATTAGCATTGAAACTAATATGTTTTAACAACCAGTCGCTTGGCATCAAAAAGTAGGGATGCTTGACGGCCTCTATACAAAGTTTATCATAAAGAGACGAGTGGCGAGGGGTCTTCCAGAGACCCAGGAGGTTCAGGCGATATGAACAGGTAATCGCTTCCAGTTCCACTTGTTTGTGAAGTGGAAGTAAACCTATAAGAAGTTCTAGGCTTTGAGAGGGAGTAGTTCTCATTGCACTAGTAATTGCAATGGTAGCCATCCTTTGTAGGGTGGTAAGACTGCTCTCAGTAGTTACATTACGGGTCTTACCCCACCAGGCAATGGCCCCATAAGTTATTGTGGGTACAATAACCCTGGTGTAGACCCAATGGGCAATTTTTGGTGAAAACCCCCAATTACTGCCTATGGCGCGCCTGCAGGACCAAAAGATCCTTTTGGCCTTGTCAGTAACAAGCTTGAGGTGCGAATTCCAGTTTAAAGTACTGTCAAAAATCACATCCAAGTACTTGACTTCATTGGAATAGTCAAGGGGAGAGTTAAAGAACTCAATCTTGCAAAGATCCTTCAGCCGTTTTCTAGTGAAGAGAACCAAGTGCGTCTTGCTAGGATTCACAGTGAGGCCCACCTCACTGCACCAGCTTTCAATTGACTTGAGGGCTGTTCTCATAAGGTTGCAGACCGTATCATAGAACTTGCCCCTTATAACCAGAGTTATGTCATCTGCATAGCCTATACAGTGCAGACCCTTTTGACGAAGTCTTTCCAGAAGTTCATCCACAACCAGGCTCCACAGAAGGGGGGAAAGTACACCCCCTTGTGGACATCCTTGGCAGTTTTCCACTAAAAGGGAATCACCCAGCAGGCTTGCTTTTGTCATGCGGGTGGTAAGAAGACTATTAATCCAGGTACAGACCATGGGGTTTATTCCCTTCCGAATGAGGGAATTGCAAATAGTCTCGGTAGAGACTTTATCAAAGGCTCCTTCAATATCGAGGAAAACAGCAAGAGCCAATTCCTTTCCATTAACTGCACTGTCCAGAGCTGTTGTTAGATCTTACAGTGCTGTTTCGGTCGACTTACCGGGTTGGTAAGCATGCTGGCACCTAGAAAGAGGAGTTGTTTTTAGGATGCCATCCCTGATGTACCTATCAATCAATTTCTCCAGGGTTTTAAGGAGAAAGTACAATGGATAGTACGCGTGTATCAATGCACACAATACAGAAAAAAAGACCTATAAACTTTGGAATTAATCTTGAATTCTTTGAAAATGTGGAAAAAACATAAAAAGGTGATTTTGGGCAACATTTTGGTTACATGTAAAAAATGAAAAAAAGGTACTGTTTAGACATGTTGCATGTGTTTTAATAAGGCGTGTGGTCTCCTTGAACAGCTAAGACTACTGCACACCTGTTTGGTATGGATGCGATAAGCTTATGGGCATGAATTTGGGGAGTACTGTTCCACTCCTCAAGAAGTGCAATCTCCAAGTCTCGGACAGTAACAGGCGACCTTTGTCACTCAGCAATGCATTGTCAGACCATGTCCTAAACATGATTGATTAGATTCAGGTCAGTAGAGCACGCTGGCCATTCCATACGCTGTATTTTTTCAGTTTCAAGCATGTTCTCCATCAGACAAGCTCTCAGCGGTCGAGCAATATCGTTTTGAAAAACAAAGGAATATCCAACAGCTCCAGCGTGAGGGATGACATGTGGTCTCAGTATCTCGTCTGCATACCTTTGGCCCGTCAAAGTGCCATTCCAAATGATGTGCAGGCCCGTACGTCCGCCTATGCTAATTCCACCCCATACCACCCAACCAGCTCGTCTGTTTTGTGACCTTTCACGAACGAACGCGGGATTATTTCGAGTGCCCATGTCCTTCCATACCAGAACAAGTCCGTTGTCGCTCTCCAGACTGAATTGCAACCCCTCTGTAAACAGCACTTGGCTCCAACCATGTTGTTCCCAATTTCGATGTTCAGCAGTCCGTCTTCTTCGGGCCACACAGTCGCATGGCGTCAACAAAATTTAGACCATTGGCCTACGTCCATAGAGCCCTCCCTCATGAAGCCCATTACGTATTGTTTGGTTGGACACCCTTCGTAATATTGCCAAGAGCAACTGCCTTTGCAGATGCGTAGCATTCTCTATTCTGTTTCGACGGGCTTTTAACCGTATATACCGGTCATCAGTTGCTGTAGTGGCGCATGGCCGACCTTGCCCTGATCGATGTCAAACATTTCCTGTTTCTTGCAATCGTTTCCACAGCCTTGCAACACTTCTGACGACTCCAACATCATCCGCGACACAACGTTGTGTTTACCCGGATTCCAGCCTACCTATAACATGCCATGGCATGAATTCCAGTAAATCACGTTGTTGAGACATTCTCAAGTAACCTTATCTCCAGAAAAAAATGTAAAAATACTAATGGGCTATCGAATTTAACAGTTACGGCAATAAAACGGACGCTTCTGCAACATCCCGATTTCCGCACTTATCTTCTTTTTCTGGTTTTTGGCCTCATTAACTTTAATTTGTTCATAAAATTATCTTATTCCGTTTCCTGGTAGGCTTTGAATTAAGAACTATTCATTTTATGTTACTTATTGGTATACATATTTGCGTAATTTTGTTAAAACCATGTGCTCCCCTAATTGTTTTGAGCAGTGTACTTTCTTAATACAACTGTCACCTTTTTAAAAAATAGATGCGATGCCAATCAGAGCTTCAAAGAACAGATAGTGCTTTTTTTTTAAATTTTAGATAATCAAGAGACTTTCTGAATTCTTAAACCTATTGCGAATATATAATACGAGCACCAGAAATAGGGAGATGTCTAATGCTGTACTTTTAGTGCACATTTCATTGGAAGCTTTTCCTCTCTTCAAATTCAAACTAAACTTCAACTCCCAAACGAAATTCTATATTTTGCAACAAACAGGTCATGATTAAAATTATTAATTTATGCTCATATTTTAAAACTCGGCAATTCTCAAACCAAAATGCAATTGCTTCTAAAACTCCAACCACAAGTGTTCCTTTATATTCTCATTCTCGTTTATATTTGTATTCAGAATTAATATACCAAACAAAATTCTTAATTACACTTTTCTTAAAGTCAGAAAAAAAGGTTCAATTTGTTTCTCGACGCGAATATACTGTTTTTTTTCTCTCTAACATCCTCTTTTAATGACTTTCATTCAGATGGAGTTTATTAAACGTAAAGAAAGGCAAACAGTGCAGAAAATTCACAACTAGCTTGGAGCACTATTCATCTACAGAAGAGAACGTCGGGAGCAATGAATAAAAAACGCAATGAGTAACTTTTTTTTTTAATTTTTTTATGCGGAGAATGATGCGTTTTAATTTTATCGTTTTTACTCTCACTACTTAAAAATTTGGAGAAGGAATTCTGTCAGAAAATTAAACTTCGCGAAATGTTCGTTGAAAGTCAACATTTATTTCTAAATTACTGCAAAACAAATATGGACGATAAAGTTGCGCTTTCAACAAAAAGAAAAAATATCATCACGCCTGGAGGGGTTTCATAGTCTTGGCTGAATGAAATTTGAAACGTGTTTCTTACCATTTTGGGGGTATGTTCTACATTCATATCAAATACGAAGAGAACAAGAACGTTTAAAAATTGTATTCAGATTTATTAGCCACCTTCCCCGCTCTCCCGTATTTTTTTTCTTCGCGAATGTCACTTATAACTTAGGTTTATACTGTTTATTCCCTTTATCGGTTTACCCAACGCAGTTCTCCTGATTTTTGTGCTCATTTGCTACTAATGGCAATGCACCTCCCCCCGCCCACACAAACTTCAAAAAAATATACAAATAAATAAATAAAAGCTGAAATATCTATTTTCTGCTACAAGTGTGTATGTGTCTCAAATGTGTAACTATGCAAAGGCTGTACGGTCCTTATTATTAATTTTGAAGATAGATCATTTTCAGAAACAATTCCTTTCGCGAAATACTATGTCTTTTCCCTAAATTTAAGAAAATATCATTTCCTCTAGAATTAACTTTTAGTACGTGAACTTTTACCTACTATAAATGCTTAATAATTTATATTTCACCTACGGTAAAGTTTTTAGTAAACGTCATACTAACTGCGGGTTAGTTTTCAGAAGTTTTGTTCCACTTACTATTGATAGACTGAGTACTTACTTATAATTAGGCATCTACACTTTGGGCAAAATGAACTTTTGTACTTTCGTGGAAAATGTAAGTCCGAAAAGACAATCTGCAATTCATTTTGAGGAAAACTGTTTCGCTTATAGTTTGCTTGAGGTAAGTAAGTATATGCTTAATCGCTAGTTTTATGGTTCAAATATTTAATGATAATTACTTTCCTCCAACAATATTGTAGGAATAAGTTTGTTCCTAAACAAAATTGTCTCACCAAATATACGTTGAAATGTGTAATTCTTAAAAGGAGATCTTCCACCCTTCGTTTCCCCGATTTAGCCGCAGCTCGGCATACAGAAAGAGACTTGCTAGTGTAGTATATAGCTAAAGTTCTAAGGTGCACAACTCAGAAATGAGGGGGAAATTGCTTTCGAAAATGCTAACCTCACCATTTGACCAAGCTCTAAAAATACCAATTTAAGGAAGATACGTCAAAATAGACAGCTTGTGGGTGTAAGTTCTTAAGCATGGTAGATTTACAAACGTATTGATTGGTCAACACAATTTATTGTAAATAATCAAATTCAAAAATTGCCATTATTACAAGACAAATTATCAGCTAGGACAATCGGTAAGGTTAGCATTTTGAAAAGAAATTTCTCCCTTGTTTTTTAGTTGTGCATCTTAGGACTTTAGGCATATACCACTCTAGCAAGACTCTTTCAGGGACGTCATTTCAAAATTTTTCAGGGGGGCAAAGGGTGCATACACAATGCAAAATTTACCAAAAAGTGGCAAAAACCACGAACACCTATATGCCAATACATTAATTTCCCAAAGTCAGGGGGGTAATCGACCCCCCTGCCCCTCCCTCAATGACGGGCCTGGACTACTTCAATAAACTAACTTGCTGCTAAATCAGTGGCCCGAAGGGTGTAAGGTATCCTTGGCAGACAATAGTTATGCACACATTTTTTTTTTCTTTTTTTATGAAAGATGTATGTCATTCCTAAGACAAATTGAGGGAAGCATTTATCATAAGCAAAAAATTCTGCACCAAAGAAGTGCTTTCGCCACAAGTCTTTTGACAAAAAATTTTGCAACAACTAAAAAAGATTTTGAAATATTTAAACAGTAGTTAATATTAGGGATGTACCGATTAATCGGCCACAATCGGTCGCTTTGCCGATTATTGATAATCGGTAAAAGTTTGTCGATTAATGGGCGAATTTTTTTTTTATTAAATATTGTTTTTTGAAGTATGATTTTACCAAGAAACAAAAATTAATTGTTTTATTAACAGTAAATAAATATAATTTTCTGCATCCTTACTATAACATGTATTATGAAAGTTTATAGACTATAAACAAAAAAATAATTCATACAATGCATAAAACTGATTACAATATTAAAAGATAAACCACTGTTCAATTCCTGATCTTTTAATTTGGAATGCGAAAACATGAATCTTTCATATCATTTATAATTAGTCATATTTTTGCTGATCACCCGATGTTTGAAATAAAATTACTTCTATGATGATTGAACAAGAAACTACGATGGATAAATTTACAAACAAGAAAAAAATAATTTTCTTCAACTACAAAGTATAACATGTAGTATATTCAATTAAAGTAACATGAAAGTGTAGTGAGTAAAAACAAAAAAAAAAAAAAATTATTCAAAAAATGAAATACAAAAGCAAAGTGAAAAACAAAATATTTTTGTTAAGAAAAACTTTCTATTCAACGATTAACAGTAATTTTCATCAAATTAATGTGTAAATAAATGAAAAACATAATTATTAATGAAAATAATTGAATAAGTAAATAAATGAATTAATTAATATGTGAGAAAAATAAATCAGTGAAAAAAATGCAGAATGAATAAGAAATTAAGTTAATGAATGAATAAATAAGTAAATAATTAAGTAAAATAATGTAAATAAATTAATAATTGAAGAAATATGTGCGTGATTTAATAAATGAATAAATAAATAAACGAAATGAACTATTTCACTTTGCCCCGCGTGCATTTGACACATTACATTGAACATTTAAAATCAAAAAATGCCTAATATAAACTAAATAAGGATTGCACTGGACATCAGTAGAACTCAATTAAGAGTTCAAATGATAGTTACGAAAAGTTTATAATTTTATAATAACAAGAAATATTTTTGAAAAACCACAAATATTACAACAAAGGTATAAAATTTGGAGAATGGCTTGTATATTTTTTTCGTTAATCTTTGGAACTACTTACTTTTTGACAGGAATCAACTAGATGTATAGGAACTCAGTTAAAATACTAATATAAAGTGGCACGGCAAACTGAAAATATTTTACCATTTCACTTTGTCCTGCTATTTCACTTTGCCCCATGTTCCCTTACTTTTGTTGAAAGTGTAATTAATAGCTAAACGAAATATCTGGAGTTAAAGTATGCTCATTTGCTTCTCATTGTGATATGGTAGTAAAACAATATACTTAAAATGAAGGAGATGAGGAAAAATGCTTTCCTTTTATATATACACTAAAAAAACTCTAATTTAAAGTTCTTTTGAAAAACAATTTTGCTTTTTAGTGCAGTTCTAATAACTTCCATGGCTTAAATTATTTTATCTTTAGTTTTGACGCGAACTGAAATTTGTACAAAAAAAAGGGGGGGGGGGTTCTACAAAGAAAATATCTCAATATTCAACATTGTTGAGTATCCTTCTTCAAGCGATCGCACGGTTGGCCGAATGATTAAGGCATCGGATTACGAACTCAGAGGTTCCGAATTCTGGCCTCAGGTATGGACATTTGCTAATTCCTCTTTTGATTTCAGAATGCATTCTTACAGTTTACAAAAAATTTGTAAATGTGTAAATTTATGCAAATAAGCTCATTTGAATTTAATTTGAATTGTTCTAGACCATTCCTTGGTTGTATATAAAAAGCCTCTCTTGAGCTGAGAGGTGGCAGCTGGGATCTTGACAGCAGATCTCTCGTCTGATAAAAATAAAGCCTCTTTCCGTTACTGCGTTAGTCTCATTCAACGTGACAATATTTTAAAATCAGTTACATTTTAACCTTTTTCGATGTTGACAATTTTAAAGTCTATTGTTGAGATATTATGCTATTTTTCGTGAAGATATTACTCCTGATAAAAATGACGGAATAAAACAATAGAACAAATTTATCTTCATATGCTCTCGTGGTGATTTTTTTTAAACCTTTTTGTCATTTGTTGTATTTTCCTTCTATTGTACAAGCTCGCTTATTTTTTCCGCTGAGATTAAAAGTACAGGAGAAACGTCAAATTTCAATATTTTACTCGTGTTTGCAAGGAACCAAAAGCGCGTTTCTTCAAATATCTTAAAAACTCATTTCTGCAGACACAGCGCTTCATCTTCTCACGGCAGTATAGTGATAAATAGTAGCTAGTTTCTAAAATTATATCATATAACGGGAGGATTATATTACATTGAGTTTTGTCCCCCACTTTATATAAATAACTATTGTCTTATTATTATTTAATTTACTTTTTTTTTACTATTTTCTCCTTATCTTAAGTCTAATTAAAATGGGAAAAAGTTCAATTTGGTTTCTAAGATTTTGAAACGTAGTTATATGAAAAGCACACATTATGCTGATCATTCTTTTTTTTTAATGTCTTAATTTTTATCAGGCTCTTGTAAATACACTGCGATGCAAAAGTTTAGACAAAATGCAAATATGGGAATAAAAAGAAAACTATTCAACGAAATGCTTTCAAATTTCTACTGCAGGTACACAATATGGTCCCAAATACGTATCTGGAGTTCTTAAAACTATAACTGGAATCAAATTTTGGATATTACAAAAGACATTTTTTTTACATTGTTGCAAAAGTTTAGACAATAGTCAGATTTTATGCAAATATCCCTTGAAATGTGATTGGTAGAGGAAATGCGGGACTGCATTATTCATTTATAAAGTGCAGAGATTGCTGAATAAATAATCAAAATCTCAAAAGTTCTTTAGTTCTCGTGTAAAGATGATGAGAAAGTTTGGAAGCCGAAATTTGAAAATGAACCTACTTTATTAATTTTTTGTCTTTTAAATCGGCTCTAGTATGGTAGTACATTGTTTTTTACTTTGTGGAGATCAAATTCAGACATGTGTATCGATCAAAAAGTCCAAGAAAAATTATATTTCTTAAGGATGAATGAATTGAAAAAACGGCTCAGACTGACGATTCGCCAATTAATCCCAAAAAACTTCAACTTGGGTCAGAAACAGCACGTGACAGCATAAGTAGATCAACAACTGAATCGGAATGCATAAATAAAACAAAGAATTGTGCCTGAGCCTTTTCGGACAGAATGTCCCAAATAAGCCAGATTTTAATGTGAAAAGCAGCATGATATGTATTATCGTAACTAAAAAATGAATAGTACTTTCTTTGATAAAATTTATAAAAATTGGGATGGCCTAGATGAATTATAATTCTTTTCGCGGGACTTGAGAAATATCCAATGTCTATATGCTGTGCTTGCTTTTACCAATAAAATCTGGCTTATTTGGGACACTCTGTCCGAAAAGGCTCAAGCACAATTCTTTGTTTTTTTATGCATTCCGATTCAGTTGTTCATCTACTTATGCTGTCACGTGCTGTTTTTGACCCAAGTTGAAGTTTTGTAGGATTAAGGGGCAAATCGTCAGTTCGAGCCGTTTTTTCAATTCCTTCATCTTTAAGAAATATAATTTTTCTTGGTCTTTTGATCGATACGCATGTCTGAATTTGCTCTCCACAAAGTAAAAAACAACGTACTACCATACTAGAGCCGATTTAAAAGACAAAACATCAATAAAGTATGTTCATTTTCAAATTTCAGCTTCCAAACTTTCTCATCTTCTTTACACGAGAACTACAGAGCTTTTGAGATTTTGATTATTTATTCAGCTATCTCTGCGCTTTGTATTCGAGTAATAAAGTCCCGCATTTCCTCCACCAATCACATTTCAAGGGATATTTGCTTACAATCTGACTATTGTCTAAACTTTTGCAACAATGTAAAAAAATGTCTTTTGTAATATCCAAAATTTGATTCCAGTTATAGTTTTAAGAACTCCAGACACGTATTTGGGACTATATTGTGTACCTGCAGTAGAAGTATGAAAGTATTTCGTTGAATAGTTTTCTTTTTATTCACATATTTGCCATTTGTCTAAACTTTTGCATCGTAGTGTATTACCCAAGTAGCATCAACTCATCGGATTTTGCTCGGACGATCATCGAGATCCTCGTAAACTGATATCGTAACGTACGATGACATCGTTCCGATCAGTATCCGGGCACGGTTTTCGATGAGTTACTTTTCATTGGAAAGTTATATCCTTCCGATCAACTTTCCCGATTAAAATATGCCGAGCATCCAAAATTGATCCTAAATTCATCAGCACGGGACTGCACTGCTCGTAAATTGCTCCAAATCTCATCGTATTTCGAGCAAAACTCATCGGATTTTGCTGCTCGAATTCTGTTTGGCCGATGAGACATATTGGAGCAATTCCCGATGAGAACTCATCGAATCCGATTATCGGCCGATGAGAATTTCATCGGGTTTCGATGAATGGCCGATCATCGGCCGGTGAGATTATGCTGCTAGGGTATGTATCGAAATTCGTACTGCTAACCATTCATTGGTGTCACTCCTACAAAACTATTACGAAAACTCAAGTTACCTAAAATGAACTACTATATTTAGATTAAATGAGGACCACACACACACATCACATAGAATCTTTTTTATATATCATCACCTCAACGCAAACAGTCGGATATCTAACTGTTGATTTTAGGCTAAAATGTCTTGCTGTTGCTCTGAGATGACGAGATATAGATCTTCCATTTATTTTATATTACACTTTTCACATGAGTCAAACTAAACTTCAGTGCATGACAGCTTTGAACAGGGTGGTAACTCATTTAAAAGGATTTTTCTAACCTTATTTCTTAATTTCTCACAATTATGCGGAATTGGCAGGAAATTGTTTTCGATATTTTACCAAGAACTGCAATAACAACATTTAAATACGAACAGGGGGCGCTAAATTACCCGAATGAGAGTACTCGGGGAGGAGGGATGTTTCTTAGGTCTCTTTTGTGGAGTTCCTTAATCAGGCAAGAAAAAAAAAACATTTCTTTCTTAATGCATTGGGTGCTATAAGTGAATTTATTGGTAGTAGACAATAAATCAGAGCATTCTCTCGCTTTGGTTATTTTTAAAAATGCTTGCCGGCAGTCGACGCTTTGCAAAAGCAGCAAAAAATTTTAAAAAAAGAAAATGAATCTTATTTTAAAAGAAGAAAAAAGGCAAAGGAAGACAAGTACAGAAATATTTAATTCTCATCACTACTGGAATTGCAAAGTAATTCACGAGTTAGTACGTTTTATACAGATCAGAATTAAATGCACTTTCTCTTTGTTAGAATAAAAAAACCTCAATTACCGAAGCTTTTTATAAATTCCAAATTAAAATTAAATTACATTCAAATATTTCGCTGAATTTTCTTGTTCTTGAACACAATCGAAAGTATAATTAATATTGATTGCAAGAAGGAAACATAAAACGAAAATGTAGTTTCGCTTTATTTTGTTAAGCTTGATAAAATGTACCGTGTCTTTAAAACTATGTTTTAAAAAATCACACTATATTTTCTTTGCCAGTTAAGTATTTGAAAGGAAAGATGTAACCCATATGTAAATGAGCTTTCAAGTCACTAAAAACGATTGAAGATATTTTTGCGGAAACAATTTGAGATCAACACAGCAGTTTTCGATATCTTTTAATAAAATATCTGCACCTCAGAACCAGACTAACGTAAGTCCATTTTCGTCATTTTTCAGTAGAGGGGAAAAACGATGTATTCGACAATCGTTTTTCCCCTCTACCGAAAAATGACGAAAATAGACTTACGTTAGTCTGGTTCTGAGGTACAGATATGTTCTTTACCAACATATTTTATTGATAGATATCGAAAACTGTGCTGAAACGTTGTAAGGCTGAACTTTTTTTAACCAATTAATTTATTTTTAATAAAAAAGGAAAATTATCCTCGTTATGAACAACCTTTTGTCATGTAATGCACATATTTTCAACCCCGGGTTGTTAGAAATTAATCGATTTTGTCTGGAGATGGCATTTTGAATAGCGGACATTTTTTTTTTTTCAGTTTCTTTTTTTAATCTTATACAGATCGTAATAAAGGGAAACCAAATGGTGCAATGCCAGGTGAGTGTTGTGGATAAAGCAGCCCACCACAGCACTTAAGTTTTTTGAGGATTTGCTTTGAGCAGTGCAGTCTTGCATTGTCATGTTTCAGGAGCACTGCTTTCTGCTCAGATAATCCCAAGTAGCACACTTGGTTTTTTAAAGGTTGTAAAATGGTTATTAACGTTGTAACAACTGCTTAAAAACGTTTATAAAACGTATAAAGGTTATTTGTGCTAGATGGGATACTGCCGTGCTAAGCACAAAAGTCGTATCTGCACTTTTTTACAAAATTGAGTTATCGCTACCAGGTGGTTCTTCGAGACGTATTTTACCAAAATAAAAAATTATATGGTTATTTGAGAACGGGAAATATTTTTTTTTTTAAAAATCCTGAAAAAGTTTCATCTGAATGAAATGCATGGTGGCTCAAAACTTCCAAGAGATTTATCTCAGTTTGAGCTCGACTGCAGATACCACTTTTACGCTTAGCATAGCAGAATAGTGGAGATATTTTCCTCACTAGCTGTACCATCGGATTTCACTTTCCACACACACACACCGATCTCTAAAATATTTTCTGTAGACAAAACTTAAAAATTTAAGGTTGTATCCAAGATGGCATTTCAACATATTTCGCTCCAAAAATCAAATTTTTTACCTATCCGGGATTGAAAATTTGCTAGTAGATGGGAAAAAGGTACTTGATATTGAGGATAATTACAGTGTTAATTTAAATTTAAAATTTTAAAAAATATGATTCTTTTGAAAAAATACGAGTCTCCCAAATATATTTGACATTTTCCAACTCTTTTTTTATATGGGCAAAGTAGACACATTCCTTTCACAGGTATTGTGCCAAAAATTTAAAGCCAATGAATTAAAATCACCTATTTCTAATTATCGAAAATTTCAATTTTTACGAATATCAGAACTTTGTAGCAACAATGTCAGAAGCGGTTATACATCAGATCCAAGAATTTATAAAATAGATATTGCAGAGAGTTTCGTGAAGGCCACAACAAACTAGTAAACAATCGAATATTTCATAGTCAATAGGTAAGCAATTAGTTTAAGGAGAGTAGCTAACTGAATTATTTAGAGCCAATGACAAGCCTAAAAATACTGCAAAAAACTATTCTGGCCTCACAATCGCGTTGATGCCAGCATTTTTCTCCCCCCCCCTTTTTTTTGTGCTATTTCTAGGAACTGAGCAAAGTGCCCCAGCAAATTCCCAATCAAATAAATCTAGAAAGCAGTTATGTAATCTGAAGCATAAAAAGCTGAACATTTTGGCATTTGACTCAATTTTTAGGGGTTTTTTTTCTGACATTCCAGCTTTTACAGACCTTCAATCTACAATGCTGATGATACGTTAAATTTTCATTTGCATACTCCATGTTTAAAAGCTGTTGAATACGAAAGTTAAAACGCGTACCATACCAAGAGAATTACAACTTATTCCTTCTGGAATACTGAAATAAAATAAAGGTTATTTTCAGACTTTAACTAAAATAGCTCCAATGCAGGAAGTTTATATGTTTTTAAATTTTTTTAACTACGCAATACTTTTAAAGATAAATAGCCGAGCATCATTTTGTTTTCACACAAATATAGTATAAAGCAATAAATTCAAGCATGAGTCAGATCAATACCATAATTCTATATGTAAAAAATTTTGTAGAACAGGTGTAAAACTTCTTTGGCAATTAGCAAACCTCAATCGAATTAATAGTCTTTGAAAGAAACTAAATGAAATTTCACCTAGAAAAGGCAATGAATTTATACCGATGCATATATTTCATCAAAGAAACCTCAACTTTCATCAACAGTCCTTTTATGATATAATTACGTAAAGAGCTGAGAATCCTTTAATTTTGCTCTCTTTGTTTGCTTAATCAGTAATGTGCATTTTGATTTTAAGCCGCAGTAAATTTAATTACCACTGGTAAAACTCATTTTGCATTCAAAATTATTTTTGCGAGAGCTTTATTTCAAGTCATATCTTTTTTAACTCTTGATTATTCATTAAAACAGAAGATCTTTAACAATATCCAGTTAGCGAAACAAAAGAGGAGATAAAGGCAACAGCACAGAATGGGGGGAAATATTTCTTTATATACTGTGTTTCCTTATTTTTAATAGCCCTGATGCCAATACTTCTGCAGTAAAAGCGTTGAAAATTATTCATTGAAATGTTTATCTCTTTCATAACTCAATAAACACTTGAAGCTTCAAAGAAACCTAACGAAGTAATAAAGAGTAATTTAAATTTCTAATGGCTCTTTGTATGAAGCATTATAAAAAGCTGCTACATACTTTTTCTTTGATATACAATCAACAGTTTGCCTTTTGCAAAACGGTAAAGGTGCTTTAATTTTAACATAAGAATTACTTGCATAGAATTATGATTATGGAAACTTAACAAAACTTGCAGTCCGTAACTTCATTATACAGAATGCCTTACTCATTTATGCAATGAAAGTAAAACCATGTAATTACATAGCTAATATAATTTTTCGGGGGAATTAATTGCAACACAGCTAATTCTTTATGTGTAAACAGGGTAAGCTACTTTCTATTGAATATTTTTAAATATGAACATCTTATTTTCTTACTTTACTCTATCAGTTTTGCGTCTGAAGTTTGCTTCGTAAACATAAACACCCCAAACACAAATTGGTAAGGAAATGTGCGGCAAAGTGAAACAGTGGGGTAAAGTAACAAGGTGAAATATTTATTCTGTTTTTATTGCCACCTATCTGGTAATATTTTAACTATGTATGAACCCATGTAGACAATTCCAATCAGGAAACAGGTATGTCTAAAGATCAAAGCATATGATAATACAAGTAATTTAAAAAAATTTATACTCATGCTCTAATAATTTGATGCAAGTCATAAACACTTATGTTGTATTAAAAGTTCTTGCCATTAACGTTTTAAATATTGCTTGAAACCTAGTATTATTCAGTGTGGTATTTTTAATTTAATATTACGCTCATTTTTATTTTTGATATTTTGTAGAATCAGTCATGAGCATGTGGGACAAAGTGGGTGGGACAAATTAAAATAGTTCATTTCATTTACTTATTCAAATATTTATTAAATCACTAACTTATTCATTTATTAACTCATTTATTTTCCGCCATTAAATATTTCACAATTTATTCATTCATTCACCTATCTTCTCGTTTATTCAATATTCTATTCACTTATATATTTTTTCTCGCGTAATAATAAATACATTTATTTAATCAATTTTTTTGTTCCGTTATCTATTCATTTTCCCATTATTTTTTTTATCTTCTCATTCATTTCATCAAAAATATTTTAATAAGCAATTACAAAGCAATTTATATGAAAAAATATTCTACTTTTTCACTTCGTCCAGAGAAACAAAGTGACAATTTTCCACTTTTGTAGAGGTAAAAATTGACTGCCGAAAAAAAATAATACCTTTCCAAAAGATATACAAAATATCTTCCACTGCATACTATAATTTTCAAAACGAATTTCCTTTTTCTTTATACTGTTAATAATGTTAACTATTTCACTTTTCCCCACATTAAGATGCATAAAAAAACTGCTACAGTTCTTAATTGGATAAAAGACTCTTTCAGACTCATAATAAATTCACATAACCAATTATTAGGGAAAAAATTATGAGGTTGTTTTTAAGTTTTTGAATCAAGAAGTTTGCTTATCTCGCTTCAACCACATGTTAGATCAAAGATTTATATTGTCTTTGTATTTAGTCAGAGTGGTCATTCAAATTCAATCCTCTTTGAATATCAGTTTCAAAAATTATCACACACCCTCGGTTTTTTATATTAAATTCATTAGAAATTTAACTATATGTTAATTACACAAAATTTCAAATTGTGCCATAACTTCAATGATCTTGAAAAATAAACTACAATTCAAAGTTTAGCACAAAAAAGCTAGTTTTACTACTCCATTATAGCAACGGTAAACCTTTGTCATATCGTTCAAAACCAGAATATTTCAATGTCTTCTCTTGCTGTTAAAGAATTTCAATACTTAGAAGCAAAACTATTTTGAAATTTCAAATTTATATCGCAAAATCCCTCGGGCAGTTTCGCAGTGAAGAAGGCCCAGGTTCCTTCATCTGATGGAAACTGAGCATCAAAATTATCCGTGCCATGAAATTCGTCCTGAGCACATGAAAGACAAGATGTACATTGGGAGATGGTATTAGATCTGAGAATTGTTCGCGCAGCCACATTAAAAAGAAAGAAAGAAAAAGATCAGGCAAATCGAAACTAAAAAAAATTGTACAAGTTGAATGTTAGTAAGTCAGGAACCGAGACTGTACAAGGCCGTTCGCGGTTATTTTATCACTCTTTAGCTACTGACATTTGCGCAAAAATTAAATCTTCATCCATAAGGCCCATTGGAATTGTTTTTGTTCATGATTTTGACTCGGAGAGAATTCAGAAATAGCACTCTTAGACCGTTTAGATGGTTATAAAATACCAAGCCAGAAGGCTCCTACTTTAAAAAATCAACCAAAAAACCCATCCATTCAGGAAATTGGAAATGAATTAGTTTCTCAGTTGATCTCTTATAGAATACATAAATCTTATAGAAATAGCACTTCCACACTATTTGAACAATCATAAAATACTCTCAGACTGTAAGAAACTTGTAAAAACTCAATAATTACAATCGAATGTGACAACAATCAATTGCTAGATGCACAGTGACGGTTTACGGTCAGGCAGATTCTAGATTCCAGATTCACTAGCATTCAAATTGAGCAATTTGTCCACTTTCAACTTGCCTAAAATACCTTCCCCAAATCCGTCACCAGCTTTTAGACTATAGTTAACCTTGTCGGTAGCCCTCTTTCTTTATACTGCACTGGTAACGAAACATAAGGTTGGTTTATAAACGGTCCCAGAAGAAACCATTTGAGTTAGAAACAAGTCCAGTAAGTATCAAAGCATAGTATCTCAAAACCTTAAACATCTCTGAAGTGTTTTCAGGCGGAAACTTACTTTTTGTTAAAGAAAAGATTGCTGAATTGCATCTCTCAATTACAAAACAAACATTTTAATTGATAAGCTCTTAAAATGTACAACTTAATCAATTTCACCACGAAAGAGCAATGGAAGAACGGAATGGAAAGCTTTGCAAAAAAAATTGCTCGAGGCAGTACGCACTTTCTAAACGTCATCAGATATTGTCAAGAAAAGGTGTACTTCTAGATTCAAGAAAAATAGTTTTGTTACACTTGATTGCTTTAAGAGTACAACCGTAAAGTCATCTGAAAAATATTTTTCGTGATATGTCTTTTACTTGGGCTAATCCTCTTTAAAAAAAACATGCAATCATCATCAAAATAATAACTCTTGATGTTTCTTTCTTACATAGTTTCTGTAAAGAAATCTTGGAATTTAATTGTCTGTAAAAGGATTAAAAGACAAACTGTGGAAATGATTTAAAAGGGTTCAGAAATAGATTTTCTTAATTAATAAAGTGAGGCTCATTTCTCTTTTAATTTCAGCTTATCTTCAACCTGTTATAACCTGAAGGTATAAAATTTTGAAAAAGCAACTTTCGACAATTTATCCGATGCAATATTATGAACGACGTGAAGCTCATACACAATGATTGCTGCTTTTACAAGACTTATCTATAAAAAAATAAAGAAAAATAAATTCAATGATGTTATGCACAAATTTATAAAAATTACAAATTGTTAAACTGTAACTATATTGAGCTACGAAGAACCCCCGTTTCAATGAGAAAAATGTGAGCTCATGAAAGTAAAGGACTATGACAAAAACCTTTTATCAGAGGTGTTACATATCGTGGGGTTACAAGTGAAACACACTAAGCCAAAAAACAGCATGATAATGGTAGGGCATTAATAATTATCATTAATTATACGACTTAGTGTGTTTCACTAGTATAGCATTGCATAATAAAGATATGACTTAGTGGGTTTCACCAGTAGAAACAGCTCATTTTTGTGTGTAAGATAAATTAAAAATCTGAAAATTAGTTATTTTGACTTAGTGTGTTTCACTTGTAACCCACGATATCTACTTACTGTTCTATCCTTGTATCAATCCCAGAAAATTCATGCACAAAACATTTTTCTTAAACCCTACAAGCATTTTTAACTCTATTTTTTGCAGACATGCAAAAATCTAACTTTACTAATAGCGTTTTTTGAGATACATTTTCTCTATTCTAAAATTATTTATTTTATTTTCTGAGACTGTTTCCTTGAATTTCTATCGAAGAACTTCTGGGAAAATGGTGCAAGCAAGTTACAAGCATCGTACATCGTACATATAATACATCGTACGTTACAAGCATCGTACATCTTACATATAATACATCGTACGTACCCTTGCTACAAAAGTGCCACAACTCAAAAATTGTAATTTTTGAGTTATGACCGTCATTAGACGTAGTTTACACGTTTCTACCAATCTTCAAAAGAGCCAGAAGTTGCATTGAAAAATCAGCCGCCAGAGGGCAGTTATGGCGTTTTGTTGTTATCAAGATGCATACGAAACGTTCCACTGAAATGCCACATCTTGAGTTGTCGTCCAGCCGTCCTAGAGTAACGTGCGTAACTAACGATCATAGTTTGAGATGTATCGGTCTTCATATTGACAAATTCAAAAATACTAAAAGGTGCCTAGTCAGCCCGGGAACAGTTTTTTGCAATTCCTGGAAAACTTAGTTTTTTGAGTCATGGCACTTTTGTAGCAAGGGTGCTATATACGCAAAAGCTTCCAATAAAAATACTTTGATAGGATTTCTATATCAAAAGGCAATACAGGGATCCCTACCCTCTCCTTTTTGTTCAGCAACAGCAATCGTAACCTCTAATGTATAAAACAAACCTAAACCGAAGACTTACTTATTTTTTTAATTATCTCTCTACTTAAGATTTACTTTAAAGTTTGCAAAAAATTTGAAAACAATTGGCAGTTAAATGCTTCTTATTTAATAATTTAACTGTATTTTACCTTAATCTAGCTCTAGCAGGTTTCATACAGTTGCAATGAAGAAAAATATTACAGAAACGTGGTATTGTTGCTCGTCTTTTCAACAAAGTTTAGTACACTTGTCCATGATGTCATTTAATTCAGTTAAATTTTGGAAACACAACTCTAGAGCACGTACTGAAAATTAGCCCGTAAGTCAATTTTCGGCAATTGTACCGAATAATTAAATAAAGTAAAATCATTCTACATCCAAAGCATGCCAGTTCACGCATAAACAGGTTCTTTTACAAATATAGGTTTTTATTTTGTATAAAAGCGAGAAAAGGTTTTTCTTTTTTTTTTCTGTTTGAACTGAAGAAAAAAATGTTGCAGACATTTTTCAAACCATCTGTCTGACGATAATTCTGTTTCATAATATTTCAAAGCCATTCGGGAAAAAAATAATGAGAACAATAATACATAAAAGATCTAATAAATTGTATCTGATTAAAATTTTCGGAATACATTAATATTTTTTTCCAAAAAAAAAATCTAAAAAAAGTTGAAAACAACCGGTAAGTTGCATACTTTCGAGCACAAGTTTAAAATATTTATAATGAAACCGATATTTCTTTGTGAAGTAAGGAGATGAAATCCTTGAGGCAAAGAAGCAAAGTTGACTCAACGTCGTTTCTACATCACAATGGTAATCTTTGCATTTGCTTATTTTCATTTTACATCCAACTGTTGCTTCACAAACAAGAAACTTCATTCTTCTCAGAAAGGGAGGGGGAGGCACAGTTTTCATCTTCCTGGGGACAAAAATCTATAAAAACAAAGACATGTGTACCATGCATAAAGAAATCAATTCCGGTCTCCTGCTTTTTGAAATTCCTTTTGCAGAGAATATTCGAAATTAGATTGAGTACCTTCAGCAAATTCTAGAATTAATCTTTTTTTCCTGAATTCATTTTCATACGTGCATAAATCTATAGCAAAAGAAAAAAGAATAATTGAATAAATAATAAAAAGGAAGAAAAAACATGTCTCTAGCTTAAAAGAAAACATGTTTTTTTTTTTTTTAAGTTCATTGTTTTAACTTGTATACAGTCCATGTCAATTCAGGCAAAATCGAAAAATCTGACCTTCATAGCCTCAGGAACTTTTGAATGTATCATATGGGCAATTCCATGCAAGTGTGGAAAAGCGTTGAAAAAATTAAACTCGAGTAATGTGACTGTTCTGCATATTTTGTGGTTTAAAAATGTTAGAAGTTTCTTATTTATAACAATTTTTTGTCAGGAATGTAGTTTTTTAGTTTCGGCAATACTTTGAAGTTGGTATTAGAGTATTTTATTTTCAGTGAAGCAAATGGTCAAACTTTCAACATTGATAAGTTTCATTTTTTCCATTAGATAAATGTGACAAAGGAAGATTGTTGTTTATTACACTTTAAATTAATATTGTGAATTGATGAAACAAGTGTTTTCAATTTAATTAAGCGATTTATGTCAAATTCAAAAAGGCACCGTTCTATGTAACGTAAGTTACCAAAAACATGTTCAAGTTTTTACAGCAAATAAAGAAAGGGCAATACAATGTTAACTATGTTATATTTTCTATCTTATAGATGTGTACTAAGCAAATAACAGTACTTTTCTTTTGAATATTGTTTATTTAATTTTTTGTGCTACAATCAAAACGTGTAACGTAAGTTACCCACATATGCAGATAACGTAAGTTACCTTAGTAAAACTTCAATACTTGTGTTTCGAAATAAAGTAAATTGTAAATAAAACCTATGTGGTTAATAGAAGTCATTTATTCAATAATTCTTTTAATTGTACTACTGTATTTACTTAATTTAGATTACTCATATTTCTTAAAATGTCTGTTTTTAATAAGATTACAATACACCTTTATTATAAATTACATGCTTCTTTTTGGCTATTAAGATATTAATTCTCTTTAAACAATGTCACTGCGTTCAGAATATTTAGCAGGTAATGCACTATGAATTATTCAAAAATGACTTCTGTTATGATTTAAAGTTATCAAATATGTTTTGGAAAAAACAAATATAAAAATAGTTTATCTCTTTCAATTGAAATATATTTTGTTTTGCATTAAAATGCCACTGAACTCTGCAGAAAAGATGCGCTGTAGAAGGGGTATGAGAAAAGTCATGTGGATTTTACAGATTCATAAATAAAAGTCACTCTTGATAGTATTGAAATATGTTAGAAAAAGCAAAATGTATCAAAAAAATTTCTGAAGATCCGCACATTCACAATGACCATTTAAGAACCAGAAATGAACAAAATGTAGGGTTTCGTTTAGTTAGTATTTTAAGGAACAAGAAGAAAAAACAGATAAAAGCTGGTGACTGGTGTGTGGTGAAGTACGAAAATACATTGTATCCTTGAGTTGTGACGATTATTGAAGAAAACGAGTTTAAAGTAAAAGTAATGGCTGCTGTTGGAACCAATCAGAAATTGCCAGAAACGACAGAGGAAATTTATTATAAGAGAAAACATGATTCGAAAATAGAATTACCTGAACTTGTTAATACCAGCGGCCAGTATGCATTTAAAAGTCTTATGTTTTGTAATATTTTTGATTGATCATTGAGTTTGGCATTAAATTTCTGTAAATTTAACTCATAATTGTTAATTTTCAGTATTTTGATCTAAACTAAGCTGTAATTTTCCTTCATTAGTTTTTGTAATAAATATATGCTTGTAAGTGAATTTTGTAACGTAAGTTACTGTAACGTAAGTTACCCAGTTAAAAATTCTCATAAAATTCAATTTTTAAAATAAAATTTTTAATTTATGAAAATTAATTCCTAAATATTATAAGAAACTGTTAAATTATACTTCAAACAAGAAAACAGCTGTAATAGAGCAGAAATTTGCCTTAGAACCAATTTTCATATTATGCCGTTCCCTTTTTGTGTAACGTAAGTTACTGCCTTATTTTTGACTGCTAAATTTTGTAAAATTTAAGTGCATCGAATATTTTTGCATTTTAATTTTGCTTTTGATTGGCATTTTCACTGAATGCTTTTGTACAAGGTTTTTATAACACTATTTGTCTGTACTAAGGAGCTAACTGCATAAGAGTTGGTCAAAATGTAACGTAAGTTACCGTGGAATTGCCCATATGTTTAAAAAAATAAAGCTATCGGAATGTTTTTTTCTTTAAAAAGTATCTCCTGGCCAGAGATACAGGTCGTCGAAGATGACAACCTGGTCTCCATGTCTCCCTTGCAATTTTCGACAACTGATTTTTCACCGAAAGGGGCACGATATTTTATTACATTTTTTTAATTAGAAAAGTACTTAATGTCTAGTTAAATAGATATACATCATTTGAAAATATATGGTAAATTGTTGCTACTTGCTTTAGAAAAAAAATGTAATTAATTTTTGAGGGGTTGTTTCTTCAGTTCTTTTTTTGGTAACTGATGATCAGTATCAATGAGTACTGCATTCCCTAACAACGAGAGATACTACTTTTGAGTTGAACGGGTTTCAGAGGCATTTGTAAAAATGAGAGTTTATCAGTAAGTGTAAATGAAAATTTAAAATTTTATTTAGTAGCAAGTGGCCTGAAAATGCTTTTAATTTTGTTGTATACAGTCATTTTTCTTTTTAGTCTCCACTTTACCCAGGAACTTTATTTTTTTTTTTATAAAAATAGGATCTCATTCTTTATTTGTAAAAAAAAGTCAAGAAAAAAACTACGGAATGAGTGATAAGAAACAGAGAGTATAAAAGTACGAATAAAAACGTTTAAAAAGAGTTAAAAATAAACACTTTTAAATATTTTTATTTATACTTTTATACGCGTTGTACTTTTTCACTCACTCAATCCTTAGCCGATCTGCAGACAGAGAAATTTCTTCAAAAAATCCGAGTTAAAGTGGCAACTAAAAAAGGAAATATGGCTAGATAATTGACTCGAAATTGTCTTCTGGTCACTTACTGCAAAATAAAATTTAAAATTAGCAAGTCTAACTTTACATATATAGTTCCTGAAAAAAACCCTTTTTTTCAAATGCCTCCAAAGATTGTTAAACATACGGAGAAGCTCTACTTTTCAGGAAATGGAGAATTGCTTTTTCAAATGGATTTAACAAAAGTAAATTTAACACATTTTTCCGAATAGTGCATATTGTCATAAAGATTTTTTTTTTTTTTGCAAAAAAATATCGTTCATTCTAAACATAAAGTATTTTAAAATTTTCTTGACAGTCGCAAGTGAGAACTTGTCCCCAGTTTGTCATTTTTGGCGGGCTGTCCATCAGGACCAGGAAATTTTTGGAATAGAACAGAAATATTTCTGTAAATTTACTCTTTTTCTGTCATTTTTTGTTTCTTAATCTATGTTAAACGACACTATGCACTCACCTCTTTTGCTTAGATTGACACATACTGTTATTATCAAATCCTATGATTAACAAAAGAAAGTATTTAGTAGCCATCCAAGATATTGTGCAACGTATTCACTAGTCGATGCGAACCTTAGAGAAACACCCGAGCCGTCGGTTGAATCTTTTTCGAACTATAATATTAATTCATTTTAAAGTTTTCATAATTATTTTTTTTTATTTTAGATAGTTATAAAACACTAAAAGGCAGTTTTGTCGATAAATATAGTAGAGTTACACTGCAAAAAATAAGCTGTTTTTACAGTATAATACTGGCAGTAAAGGTTCCAGTTTAAAACTGTAAATTGCACAGCAAAAAACTGTAAAACTAGCAACTTTACAGTTTATTATTCTAAAGCAGCAATTTTGCAGTTAATTACCACAAAATTAGCTATATTATACTGTAAAAACAACAGTATAATACTGGCAGCAGAGGTTTCAGTTTAAAACTAAATCGCACATTAATAAACTGCAAAATTATCAGTTTCACAACTTATTACTGCAAAGCAAAAGTTTTACTGTTTATAACTGTAAAAGTAGCAATTTTTCGTTTATTGCTGTGAAATTAGGAATTTTTACACTTTGTTACTATAAAATTAGCTGTATTATACTGTAAAAACAGCATCTATTGTTTACAGTGCATGAGAAATGATTTGGGGAATTTAAGACAGAGAACTTGTATATTAAAACTACCTTGAGTGACTGTTCTCTGTTTCAATAAAATTGTAATAGGCTTATATAGTGACCTATCTTACTCTTATTCGGGTTATTCATTTAATTATTACATAACTACCTAACTATAACAAGAAAATTTTCAATTTACGAGTTCATTTTTTCTCCCTCTAGATTTTATACCTTGATGCCACTACGAAGAAGACATTTCTTCCAGTCACTGATTTTCTACGGTCGCATTACCGTTTAGAAAAACAAAGACCCTCACAGTCCCAAAATCAATTACTGTGTCTTCTTTCCCCTAGTTTTTTCAACTGATGAGTGAAGCCTGATTTGCACGATTTCGGCAGCCCTAAGCATCATTTTTTAAAAAACATAGTTAGAAAGTGATAAATGCACTTTTTTTTTTTTAATCTTGAGTTTCCGTTTTTTGTTAAAAAGGCATTTAAATCAATGGTGCACTTTATCAAGCAAAAAATAACAAAACAGCGAATTTTCAAACGTTGATCTTTTTGGTTTGATTTGTTTCTCTCGATAATTAAAGTTTTTTTTAAGTACTCTGAGAAAATAGAAGTTTTCGCTCGATCTATTTCTACTGAGTTCTGTAACTGTATACTGAGAGACAACGTCCAACAGTACCGCTTATTTAACAATGTTTTGGTCTTTATTACGTAAACTAACTTTTATAGGAAACTAAATGCTTAACGTTTTTCATTTTTAAATTTTACTTTCGTCAGAGCCAAGTTTTGAAACTGTAGTAGGGGAATATGGAACAAAGTGAACTGGCGGGCAAAGTTTAATGGGGATAAATTTACTTTGTTTTTAGAGTCACCTATCTCATAACATTTTAACTCTGCAGAAACGCATAATAGGCTGTTTCAGTCAAAAAAAAAGTTACTTCTAAAGACCAAAGCACATAACACAGTTTTCAAAAAAAAATCCTCACATAGTAAAATTTTGCGGTAAGTTTTTAAAAAAATGGTATTATAAATTGGCAAAGTTATTCTTGATAACATTTTAAATATTAATTGATACCTACCAATATTCTGTTTACTACTTGATTACTGAATGTTAAGAATTTCTATTTTAAATGTTTTGTACACGTGCTCAAGTGAGTGCTGGGAAAAGTGGATGGAGCAAGTGAAACAGCTCATTTCGTTTACTTATTCGATTATTTACTACGATACCTTAGGTTTTCTAGGTCATTTTCTTTCCTTCATTTTTGTAATATAATACTTTATTCGTTCATTACTTATTCATTAGCATTTTTTTTTTTTGCATACGAATTTATTTATTTATTTATTTTATAGTTTCCTTTTACCTTTCATTGATCCATTCATTCCTGTATTTACTCATTCACAGTGGCGCCGACTCCATGGGGCTTGGGGGGGGGGGCTTGAGCCCCCTCAATAAAAATTTGGGGGGCTCGAGCCCCCCCCCCCCAATAATTTAAAAGAGTTTTTAAATGTATTATGCTTGGTAAAATCACAAAACTATGTTTTTCTTGTTTGACGATAGTTACTTTGTAAAATACATTCCGTAATGAACTAAAACAAATAACTAATACTGTAGAAAGCAGAATAACTGAAAACGAGTGGTGTGAATCATGATAGTGTTTGCGCAAATTGTCGAGTAAAGTCTGGCGCCGGCAGGCAGACTAGAATTGTGGCGATATCAAAAAGGCTGAGGCAGGAGCCCCTGGAATCCTCGTGTCGCGTCGCTTTGAAGCTTCGAGACATTATACGACGCCATGTCTAAAGTCCACGGCGCTGGCGCAGTCATTCTAAGTACAATATTTCGTTCAGTGCATGCAGCAGACGTATTTAGTATTCCGACTTAATCGTTGCAATGGATAAATTTGTTATCAAAAAGCAACGTTTGGAACTTGATGATACTGCTAATCAACATCCGGCAATTATTGTGTCGTCAATTGTTTCGTCGTCTTCAGGCGAGAACTTTTCACAGCCTGAACCTGAGCAATCCGGGAAGGGAAGATTATTTCAGGAGTCCTGGTTGATCAAATATTCTTAGATAGAATATGAAGCATCTTCCGAAAAAGTTTTCTGCAAAACCTGCAAAGAGGCAGATGCTAAAAATCTATTACAATTTTCTTCAAAAAAAGAATATGCATTTATTTCTGTAGGATTTTCTAACTGGAAAAAGGCTTTGTATAAATTCCGTCGTCATGAAAATACGCTTTCGCATAAAGAAGGTGTTTTGAAACTAAATTCTATTTCTAACCAAAGTGCGGCCTCCCAATTGAATGAACAGTTAAATAGTGATATGAAGAAAGGCCGTTTAGTTCTTGAGACAATTTTTACTACCGTTCAATTTCTATGCCGACAAGGACTAGCAATTAGAGGGCACGAAGATATAAACTCAATTTTTTTTCAACTGCTGAAACTCCGAAAGAATGACGTACCTGACTTAAAAGATTGGTTAGGGCATTCAGGGTATAAGTGGACGTCCCATGATACTCAAAATGAGATCATTGATCTACTGGGAAAGTCTGTGTTGAGAAAGGTATTGGCTTCAATCAAGAAGACTGAACATTTTTCGATTATGGTTGACGAAACAAGTGATTCTTCGATTTACGAACAAGTGTCATTTTGTATTCGTACAGTCGATGATTCCGTAATCATCAACGAAGACTTTATTGGCTTATACGAGACCCCCAACACTGAATCACAAACTCTGTTTAGTATTTTAAAAGACATTTTTGCTCGTCTTGATTTGTCAATGGATAATTTAAGAGGACAGTGCTATGATGGGGCCGCGAATATGAGAGGTAAATTCAAAGGATTACAAAAGTTAGTTTTGGATATACAACCGAAAGCCCGTTATGTGCACTGCACTGCTCCCAGTTTAAACTTGGCAGTTGTGGACAGTCTTCGCCATCTTACGTCTATGAGGGATATTATGGCTTTAGCCAAGAACTTGATAAGCACCGTAAGGGAATCCACCAAGAGGATGGGACTTTTCAGAAGCATACGCTGTGAGAACGTTAACGACCAAGCTGGTCTACGACCCCTTTGCCCGACTCGATGGACTATGCGAGCTTCTAGTATTTTGAGAGCATTGAAAAACTTTGAAGAGTTTTTTGAAACATTTTCTGCAGAGGACAAAACAGAAGCAGGTTACAAATGTGTTGGCTATTTTGAGTCAATGTTACAATTCAAGACTTATTTCTTTTTAAGTCTTTATTGCCACGCTAGGAGTCCAGTAGAGGACGTAGTAGGAGTAGCGTTTTTTAGAAATTAGTTTACAATACTGTTCTTCTATATAAATTTAAGTACAGTGTCACTATACCTTAAAACTAAGGATCAATTATTTTTCTTTAGAAAATAGTTTAATTCTCCTTTAGAAACTAAGAGAATTCTTCTGAGCAAATAGGATAAGACGTCCCTAATATTCGGAATAACGGTTCATGTACAAGCTTTTTATTTTAAAATTACTTTTCATCTCTCACTTTGAATTTTGTTTTCTCTTTCATAAACTTTGTTTCTCTTTTAATGTGGAGAAATAAATTTTTAGACTTAATAGAATTGAATGGTCAGTTTCAAGCGAAAATTGGTATTTTTGCTGTGAACAAGAAGAGCTCATTTGCGCTTTTCTGGAAGACAAAAGTGGTTTATATCTAATTTTAAAACCGTTGTACAATTCAGGATAAATTTTAAAAAAAAACTTTTCAATTACATTTTTTCTTAAAAAGTAGCTTACCAAAAAGCAAACAACAATTGCCATTCTTTAACGAGTCTACTTTTCAAGGACACTTAGAACGCTATCTTTTAATCAAGTTCCTTAAATTGTCCAAAAGCTTCTTTGCTTATTGTTAGCTGTACTCCAAAATACATCCGGTGGATTTTTAAGCTCAGTAAAGGTTTCTACTCGTAAATACACAGAGAGATAAAACGAGATACTTGAAAAAAACGAAAAACAGCCTCAAGCCTATTTAGAAACGAAACTACTTATTTTTTACAATTTAAAGTATTAAAAGAAGCTGAAATATCTTAAAGCGCAATGTCAGTCGGATTTTCTTTAGCATTCTTTTTGTTTTTGATGCACTTTTCAATTTTATAAGATGTTTTTTTTTTTTTTTTTCAATTATGAAGGCCATAAAGTGAGACTTCTTTGAACTGTCAACAACAATTTCGTTTAATATGCAAAGCAAAATGTGCTAACGTTTCGCAGATTACTTATGTTGAAAATATGTTATTTTGTTCCGTAAATTCTTTTCCTTCTCTCGTGAATACGTTCTAAAGCAAAAAGTAAATAAAGCAGTTACGTAAGGAATTTTAATGCTTACATAGTACATCAAAAACATCACGAAATATTACAATGCTTGTGAAAATAAAGGATACTTGAAGATAACATTAAACAGTGGTTTACTCTATTATTATTATTATTATTGTAATCTATGTATATTAAAATGGATGTATGTATATTTGTATATATGTATGTTTGTTCCTTATACAAATCCACAATTTTCGTCGGATTTTCTTCAAACTTGGCACAGAGGTTCCTTGATGCACTAGAACTCACATAGGTGGAGTTTTTAAATTTACAAAAAAATGCAAAAAGCCCAAAATTCAAATGTTTTTCATAAATAGCCATTTTTTTAATTTTGAATCAAAAGAGTAATAGAGAAGCTTTTAAGCATACAAATTGATAAAATTCAACGCATTTAAATATGAGTTTTTTCCAGCAAAGATTACGATTAACAATGAAGTATCAATTTGAGGCTAACCTATTTCATTTTAGCATGAAATAGTTAAGCACAATTATAGTTAGTTACCAGTTAAAAACAATTATAATTCATGTTCTAATTACCTTGGAATATTGGCAGAAATAATGTATGATGCAGAAAAATTGGAGTTTTCAACACAGATATTTAATTCTTAGTTTTCCAAGCGTTTGTAATAAGCACCCGGGCAACGCCGGGTAATAAGCTTGTTATAATATAAATAATAAAATAATGATTTAAAATCATTCAGGTTAACTTCCACTCGTAATTTCATTTTTACTTCCCTCTTCATCAAAATCTCATATTGATGTCCATAAATTATGTCACTTTTTCCAACATTTTTAACCCTCTTCCCTCTTTGTCACATTATATCATGCTTCACTTTACACTGCCCCTCCCCTTTTGTCACACGTTACTCTTTTTCATAAGCATATTTATATTTAAAAAAAATGTTTCAAGCGTGATGTCACACTTCTGGTTAGCCCCACTTCTGGTCCCCCCTCGTCACAAACTGTCATAAATTCATGAGCCCCAACCCTCCCCCCCCCCCCCCCCCAATCTCCCAGAGCGTAGAACTATGTATAGACAGCCCCGTGAAGTTTTTTATAATTGCCCAAAACCAAGAAAAAAGGATTAAAAAAGGGACTTGAAAAGAAATTGTAATCATGTTCAAAGTATATACTGTCTCCAAACTTAGTGAAAAATACGTTGTAAAATAAAACAGTTTCGTAAAAAGCAAACTTTGAACCAGTAAAATTAATTCCTTGAAGTTTTGAAACTCTCATTTTTTCATAGCAAATAATACTTCTATATTGTATTATATTGTATAAGCTAGTCTAGTTCTGGAAGTGTTTCCTGTTTTATTTGCGGTGCACGCCAAACACTTCATTAATAACTCGAACTCATGTCGGGATCATAGGATTTTAAATAATTTCTTATACTATGCTGTAAATATTTAATATATGTAGAGAAAATTACAACGGCTTATGGATGCACAGACATCCGACAAAAGATGTCGGATGTCATGTATGGATGTGCATCCATAAGCTCAAAATTTTTTTTGCATTGAAAAAGGCGTTCCTTGTAACGCCGAAACACGTGTCTGCAGCATCCCTGCTTATTTGAGCCTTCTTAACGTTGTAATTTTCTCTACATCAATAGCACAAAGGTATTTCTAAACTTTATTATATTTAAAAAACTAAATATTTTAACATACGTTTAAATTTTTGAAGTATTTAAATGTGACTTATGTTGAAATGTGTTAAGAAAACAGCACTTCCACCTGCATTTAATATCGAACTCAAATAGCGATAGCAATTTTTCTAAAAAGTAATGCTTAAAATCGAATAAGAGATTTAGTTTTTCCTAAAATATTTATTTGTATCTCATCAAAAAACATAAATAAGTAAATGCAATGAATCACCAATTCAACTTAAAGTGGCAATTTTATTGTTTTGATTAAATTCATGATTTAGTTATTAAATTCTCAAAACTGCGACACTGAAATAAAACTCTACTTATCAAATTTTCTGTCAGAAAGCAATTTCAGCTAACACTGTATTAATTCCTAAAAACATTGCTTCGGCTCAATTTGGAAAAACTATTACTCAGAATTACATTTAAAACTTTACTTAGCTCTCATTTATTCAAATTTTACTTGAAAATGCCGGTTATTTTATTGAAAAAAAAATGCTTGGTATATCACTCAAATGATTTATTTCTTACGAAAGAAAATCTTAAACAGTTTTATTACGGCTTTTATTTTTTAAGCACTTTCTTTTGATTTAAGACGGTTCTTATTCGAGATTGAAATATATTCAAACTGTTTAGCATATTTTTAATGTAGAAATTCCTTTTCGTGGGGAGTTCAAATGCATAATAGGCGTACTTATTTATCATGATTCAAAAGTGCTTTAACAAATTTGAAGACGAAATAAAAATTTATTAGACTGACTAACATACCGCACAATCCCATACAGAATATTTTTTTATAATAAACTCATGCAAAAGTATACTGAAAATGCAAGAATCGTCAAATTTCACAGAATGTTGAAAATCGAGTAAAATAGAATTTTTAATGAAAAGACATTCATCTTACATAACTTTGTAAAACAATATCAATATTTTTCTAAAACGAAAAACAAATAAATCCTGATGTATTCAAAGCCAGAAATACTACTGATAAAGAGTAAACATATTTCGACTTTTCATGGTTTGTACTTTCACGCAGAATAACAAAGTTTTTGAGCGTTTTATGGTTTAAAAATTGTATTCGAGGTATGACGAATGAATCACGGGTTCAAAAAGTTGTAAGACCGATTAAAAGAGCTATTTATGAGAAAAGCAGTGCATATTATAACAAGCACTTGACAATCATAAAAAAATACTCAAAATTTGGAAATTGACTAAAACACAAACTTCAGCTTCTTCTACAGTAAACTAAACGATGCGGGCAGAGCAGTAAGGAAATTTTGCATGTTTAACCCCCATCTGGGTTTTAAACGCATAGCCGATTGTGTTTCATTGGTCAAGCATATGAATGTTTGATAATTCTAATTTTTAGTTAACAACGTATTTATCTTCGCAATCAAAAACCTGTTGTCCATCGAATTGGATAACTTCCGTTCTGGACCTATTAAAATTTATTGTGTTTAAATAAAATATCTTGAACGAGTTTTAGTTCTCAGTCAGTTTTCGGAGATTTAGGTCTCATAGAGAGAGTTTAAGTAAATGGAATAAATGAAAATCGGCTTGTACAAATTCGGGACAATATAGCAGGTAGAGAAACTCACCAGAGATCATTAATTGTCCCAAGAGTTTAACTAAAGAAGTGTGTTCTTGTATTATCATGTTTTAAAATCACTCCTTTTTATATTGATTCTCACTGACACTTTTCAATTAAATATTGATCAAAATGTTCATGATAAGGAGCTATCTATTTTCCAGTTCGTCTTTTGAGAAGGCTAGATTGCTCAAATACTCCTCTACATTTACTAAAGCATTCTTTCAAACTAGAACCAGAATCTACAGCACTTCCAGGAGGGTATTACTTTTTGTATTTCGGATTAGGTCCCTAATTAAAGTATAAAAATTATTGCACAATTAATGCCAAAAAAGAACTTCTAGTTCCACCTAATACACTCATGTGGTTGTTATAATTAAACCCCTTTTACGGAACCTCAACTAAACGCATGCAAAATATAGAACAATATAATTGTCTTTCAATCAAAAGATATGAATTGATTATTTAGAAATGAAATAAAGCAAATATCACAGGAACATCTTTTGTTCTCGAAAATTATATTTTTTCTATTTTTTAAATAAATATTATATTTTAAAAAATGAAAAGTAATAAGATTTATTTAAATTAAATAACTATATACCACAGCCTTACTTCGAGAACTTCTTCCCTAAGTTAACTAAAAAGAATGCAGCAAAAAGTGCCTCGAGCGACAAGTGAACATTATGAAAGAAAACTTTTAAAGTCTGATATTCAATTAACAATTAATTGTTTCCAAATATAAAAGAACTATGCCTTGGGCTGTAGACTTTTTTTTCTCTTTCACTTTAAAGCATTGCATAACCATACAATTATTTTCTGTTTTTATGCACTTTTGAGTTTGAAAGAAAAGAAACTTCGTCAACTTTGAAACCTGAGAAAGACGGAAGAGTAAAAAAATAAATAAATAATACAAATACACTCAGGCACATTGAAAATAGCGACCCAAGAAGAAAGCATCGGATTGAAATGAAATTTAATACACAGAATGATACACATGAGAGATTCACTTGATCTTAAAATCAAGACAATTGAACGAATACAGGGTGTGCAAGGACACAAATACAGAGCAACTTTAATAGCGCGTTGGACCACCGTTAGCTGCAATACATGCCGCCACACGGTCCGGCATTGAGTTGATTAGACGCCTGATGTTGTCCTGAGGCAGATGGGCCCACAAATTTGTAACAGCCAACTCCAAATCACGCACAGAGTGGCACGATGGCATTTGACGTTTTAGCTGATCCCACACATGCTCTATAGGGGATAAGTCGGGGGAGCGGACCGGCCATGGAAGAGTCTGAAAATGACGTAGGAAGTCTTGAGCAACTCTTGCTGTATGCGGACGAGCATTATCTTGCTGGAAAATTGCCCCTGAGAGGCCATTTAGGAAAGGTCCTACATGGGGTCGAAGAACATCATCAACGTAACGTTGGCCGGTTAAGTTTCCACACATCACAATTAGATTGGACCGACTATCATAGGATATGGCCACCCAGACCATTACACCAGCTGTGCGGGCAGTGTGACGTAGAACAGTGTGGGAGGAATTGTACCGCTCACCTGGGCGCCTCCACACCGGTACACGGTTATCATCAGTCCCTAAAACCAACCGAGACTCATCACTAAACACAACTTTTTGCCAATCTGTGACATTCCACATTGATCTGGCTTGGCACCACTGTAGACGCAGTCGCTGATCAATCCGACGATTTCTTCTTGGGTCGCTATTTTCAATGTGCCTGAGTGTAGTTCGTTAAGCAACATCATAAAGTTACTCTATGCTATGCATTGTTTGTTAGACGAATATGACGTTGAAATGTGAAAGAACAGTAAGACAATTTGCAACATTCTATCATAAAGACATTATTTTTCATGCAGGGGAACTTTTCAATTCTTTTGAATGCACAGTATTTCTTTTGCGTTATATCTTGTGCAAAAGAACTAAATAAATATATGTTACGTATCAAAGATTTTCTTTCTAAAAGATAACTTGCAATGAACTGAGCCAGTATTGTAATGTGGCGTTACACCACATTTGAATGGGTTAAATAGTACAGTACATTGCGTTCATATTATTTGTAAAAAAAGTAAAGTCAATAACCCACATTCAAAGAAAATTCACGGAAAAATGTAATTTTGTATGAATTTATTATTCATGCACTTCTGGGATACAATGCCGTACAATTATCAAAAAGAAGTAGCTAACAAAACACAACTAACTACATGATACAAATACAAAATGGCGATGAAAATGGCGCAACCATATCAGACACATATATAACAAAAACTTTCGCATATTAAAATATTTACTAGTGATGCATACAGGGAGCAACCTTAGACGGTAAAAAGGGAAAAGGATAGAGATGAATTGGGGTACTCACGGTAATCCTTATAATTATATCATGTCTCCCTCCTCATCAGGCAAATGGCGTTGGTGGACCGTCACTAACTATAATCACGAATACTCCAAGACTTCCAAAACTCAACTGCCAAAAATTCCTAAATCCAGCAAAACCCAGCAGATACGAAAAATTCCTTTCCTAGGTTGCCAGAGCGAAGGAAACGGAAGACAAGATCCAAACACTTCGCCAAGGCGAGAAAGTCGACCCTACGCGTAGAGTTGTAAATATGCCAACAGGCAACACAGAAAAAAAATAAAAGGCACTAAATTTGCCAACAAAGCAACCGGGCGAAAGGAAGTTGAGGCGACGCATACTTGGGAGCCGTATCAGTTTTCCAATACAAAATGTCACCTTGACCGAAGCAAGCCTTCACCAGTAACGAAAGTGTGAAATGAAACTCAGGAGGAATGAGAATAGAAATGGAAAAAAGAAGGACTTATACAAAATGGGGTGGTTGACACCACATTTCCCCACTTAGATAAAGTTTTGAAAAAAAAAAAAAAAAAACTGTCAATAGAACTTTGGGATCTAGACATAAACAAAGTCCCAAAAATGTAAACAAAACAGATGACAAACCGAAAAGAAATGAAAACAAAACAAATACCTGGTACGTGGAGACAACAGGTAGGAATGACATAAGTCCTGATTATCATACCTTCAGGAAAAATTTTGAACCTTCCTACAATAGTGGACCTTCAAACATGTGGTACCAAAACTTTGGGATAACTGTGAAAAATGGAACATAACTGTGAGCACCAGAGAAACAAACTTCAAAAAAATACAGTATATTTACACCTTATTAACACAAACATAACACAAAAATTTCTTTGGTACTTGATGATAATAATATTGAGAAGTACACTCAATTCCTGTATAGATTCTTGGCTAACTGTTACACTTAAAACAAATAATTTTAACAGGATACTGCATTTCTGAAAGAAAAAATTTACAATTATAAGTTCCACACAATCAGAAAATTCAACACATGCATGTTGATAGACACACTCCCTTGTTTTTTTTTTTTTTTTTTTTTTGTGTTAAATTCGATTTTCCACAAAAACATGTGTTTTTTTTTTCTTAAAAAAACGCTTAGTGTCTTATATACGCATGAAAAGTGAGAGCGTGACATCATGCAGTGCCTAACATGTTCAGTTTCTTTTCCGAAACATGTAATATGTTTAACCTTCATTTCCACTCATTATGAATTCACGTATGAAACGACAGTACAATTTACTTAATTATTCAAAATTTTCGTAGCTCACAAAAAACAAATTCTTTAAATAGTCCAAAAGAAATCATATCATCCACCATTGATTAAAAAGAAACAAAAAAACAAAAACGACAGTAGTATGATTATATTTCATACTTTTTTTTCTTTTCGAGCGTCAAATTCAATTGGCATTTCAACAAATTCGTGAAATTCTTTCCTTTTTCCGAAATTAAAGTGCATGTCACAAAGCAAGACAAGACGTGGTAACTCTATTTGTGGCCATCAAACAGGGTCACCACAAAATCTTGTAAAATTGGGATGATACGACTTTTTTTTTTTTTTTTTGCAAATTATAAAGACTCAAATCTACATAATATATCTCCTTTGGCAAGGATTCGTATACTTATAACCCTTTTAAAAAACATTTGCATGATTAATAAACTCAGATTGTACTGGGATGAAAACAATAATATACAGTTGTTTATATACTGTTGCAGCATGTGTCTTTGTCAACAAATCTATTTTATCAAAAAATTCAATAATAGATGTTTACTTTTTGCACAACACAATAACAATTACCACTCAAAAATTCACGAGGAAAATGCATCATAAACAACAGTACAAGTTATTTATATTAAATAACCTGAAATTACTAATGCTTTTTGTCAACCCGACGAACACTGTTTCCAGACAGATGTACCTAATCATGAAGCAACTTAAAGTTGGCAAAAAAACTAGTTTCAAAACACCACATTGCATTTATGTTATCTCATATTTTATGACAAAGTGATGAAAACACAAAATTTCCAAACTTTCAATAAACTAATGAGATTATCGACATCATTACAATATTTGCCATTGCAATCCTTTCTGCATTTCATCAACATTGTGCATATAACATGGTAACTGATATTCATTATTGTAATATGTCATGAACGAGTATTCCACATTTACATAAAAAGTGAAGGATATAATTCAGAAAAGAAAAAATAAACCTGATTTCCACTATAATGTCCCGCGGAGAAGTATCACAATGATGTGAGTCCATATCTGGAAATTTAAATTCTGAAGACAATTATCAAGAACAAAACAATGAACAGTAAAAAAAAACTTTGTAACTCTGTCAGAATGAGAATACCAAAATTTAGCAAAATTGAAGCATTAAGAGAAAAAATTGTCACCAACAGATAAGCCTGAGTCCAAGCAACTGAGTACACAGGTTCACTCCACATCATCTATCGGCAAACACCAGTCGCTGAAAGGTCCCGTTCTACCATGGATCTTTGAAGAACAAGAAATCCAACAACCAGCACTTGAGGGATCCAAGTCTCAAGTTGTCATCCGGGTCAGCTGCAGATGAGACTCCTATGCACTAACTTCTGGGACGAAGGTCATATCTTCGACTAGAATGAAACTGATTTTGGTTATTTGAGTGTTCATAAGCATTAATGTGTGAAAATCTGGCAGGAACTGCAACAAGTCGATTAATATGTATAAGAAGGACCGGAGAATTAGGTTGTTGATACTTTTGTATTTTATAAGTGACATTTGTATGTCTCTTAATAACCATATAAGGACCGAGATAGGAAGCATGAAATTTTTCCTTTGACTTCAAATAGACTATTGTTCGAGGTGAGAGTACACGGAGCTTGGCTTTTTGTGCTTGTCTGGTATTCTGATTTTCTTGGTACTTCTGTAAATTTTGCTTGGTTTGTTGATTAATTTTATCCATTTCATATTTTATTCTGTGTAATTCATTGTTCTGATTCAAAGAGAACTGCACGGAGGGGTTGTATATATCAAATAAACTTGATAAATCTCTTCCGAAGTGAAGTGCGTTGGGTGTAAATTTTGTTGCTGGATGCACGGCTGAGTTATATTGCATTAAATGCAATGAGACGGCATCCTTGAATGAGATAGATTGGCTTGTGAGTGCTTTTATAGTTGCTTTTAAGGCTGTATTTACTCTTTCTGTAATTCCGTTCGTTTCGGGATGCGAGATCGATGAAAATGTTATTTTAATACCAAATAATTCTGCAAATTTCTTATAACATTCAGAAATAAATTGTGGTCCTAAATCTGAATGAATTCTTGTGGGTCTTCCATGTGTAATGCAGTAATTAAACAAGTGTCGAGCTACTTTTTCAGCTGTGGTTTTCTTCAACGTGTATACTTGTAAATATCTAGAGAAGTGGTCAACCACTGTGAGGAGAGTCTGTCCAGACCTGAAGGGACCTACCAAATCTATGCTTACATATTCTCCAACTTGAGATGGAATATCATTGCACTGTAGAGGAGCTGGAACTATTCTATGATGTTTAGATTGGATACATTGTTCACAGGAAGTCACATAATTTAATGTGTGGACATATGAAGACCTCCAGTAATATCTTGAGATAATATTTTCATATGTTTTCTTCAAGCCAGGATGGGCCAAATGAGCAATTTTTAAAACTTTTTGCTGTAACGACATTGGGACAACAATTCTACCTTGTATGCATTCTTCGTGAGTGTCTTCATTATTATTATACAGTAGCAGCTTGGTTATAGGGTGAATGAAAAAAAACGGTGGAGTTTTAGGATCTCTTCGAGTAATTTGATCCATTATATTTGATGTTGTCCTGTCTTTCTTCTGTTCTCTAAGGAATGTATTAGTAGAGATGAAATTTTCGCTATCTTCTGAATCAATATTTATAAAATTTTGATTTGGAGTAGTGTCTTGAGACTGAGATGGGGATTCGAGAAAATCGTTGTTGGTGTTGTCATCAGATTCATCAAGTCTAAGTAATGTGACAGCAGCTTGATCATGAACTATGTTGGGGTTGGAGGAAATGTCCTCAATGTTTGATTTTTCTAGTTGTATTCTGGACAAATAATCAGCAAAAAAATTTTTGGACCCTTTCAAAAATTCAAAAGTAAAGGAAAATGTGCTAATTTCTAGCATCCATCTAGTTTCTAGTGCAGCTGGACAAGAAGATTTGTTGAAGCGTTTCAATGAAAGAGCATCAGATAACAGGGTAAAGTGAGTTCCAAAAATAAAATAACGAAATGCATTAAATGCTTTATAGATGGCAAATAGTTCAAGCTTTAAAGAGTGATATTTTGATTCCGCGGTTGTCAAAGTTTTTGAAAAAAATGAAATAGGTATGAGGGTTTTGTCATCATCTTCTTGCATTAAAATAGCAGCGATAGCAATTTTGCTTGCGTCGGTTACTACATAAAATTTCTTATTCCAGTTGGGTTGGGAAATAAATGGTTTGTTTACAAAAATATTTTGAATTTTGTTGAAGACATCAAAATGCTCTTGTGTCCAAATAAATGAAGAACTGGGTGAGGTTAATTTTTGTAAGGGATATATAAGTTTAGCATAATATGGGATAAGATGTCGGTAATATCCGCATACTCCTAAAAACCTTTTGACTTCTTTCTTGGACTTAGGTGTTGGAAAACTTGAAATCTTGACAATATTAGATTCTACTGGAAATATTTTATTCTTAGAAATTTTAAATCCTAGATAATCCACTTCTTCTAGGTGAAATTTACATTTGTCAGGTGAGAGTGTGATGTTGTATTTAATAAATGCACCAAGTAAAATTTTCAATTTTTGGATAGACTCAGAAAATGAATTAGAACAAATGATCATATCATCTTGATAAGAAAAAACATTTGAAAGTCCTGTTTCAGCCAAAATTGTGTCTTGTAGTTGTTGGAAGAGGGCGGCACCATTCTTGATACCATAGGGAACTCTTTGATATTGAAATACTCCGAATGGAGTCGTTATGGCCAGACGTTTTTGTAATTCTTCTGGTAGCTTAATTTGATGGTAAGCCTGGTTTAAGTCGAGACACGTAAAGTATGTAAATTTTGAAACCTCAGCGATAATTGTACTTATCTTAGGGAGGGGATATGCCGATTGATTAATGATGTTATTGACTAGCCTTAGGTCTACAGCCAACCTATACTTTTGAGGTTTATTTCCTTCTTGCTTTTTTTTTACAACTAAGAGGGGACTTGCCCATTCTGAATCTGATCTTTTTAATATTCCACTTTCTTGCATCTCATTTAGCTGTTGTTTTACTGTTTCTTGTAATGCATGAGGAATGGGAAATGGAGTTGCCTTAATCGGGAAATTGTGAGTAAAAGTAAAGTTCGGAACGATTTTATCAGTTTCCCCTAGAGACATCAAAGATGATGAAAACGCTTGAAAATTTTCAGTCAGTAAGGATGAAAGTTCTTGGGATTGGTCTGGGCTAAGGTGTGAAAGATTAAATTTATCCAACGAAAATTCTTCTTTTCTTAACTTGATTTTATCTTCACTAGCTTGTATTAAGAACGAATAATGATTTGCATTATTTTCGGGGATTTCCTTAATATGTTCGATTTCCTCAATCGTCCCAATTAGCATGTGTTTATTTAACAAGAATTCTTCAGAAGAAGTATTTTCCACCAAAATATTGAAAATGACAGAGGAAGCTTTACTTTGAGGAGTTAACGATATGATTGAATCATGAATGACGATGTTTGTAGATAAAGACCGAATTGGTGAAAAAAGATAATTTTCATCCTTAATTTTTGATGATAAATCCTCAAGTCCTACTCTTATGTATTGTGACGAAAATGGCTCAATTTTTCCTTTCTGTTTGACAAAGACCTTGATGCCTTTGTTTTGTTGACTTTTAATTGACTGATTTGGGTTCGTCAAAACTTGGTTTTTATCTTTGTCTTGGATATTATTATTTTGTGAGGAATCAGGTTCCTCGACTGAGACGAATTTAATGTGCTGGTCATGAAAGATAATTGATCTTTCTTTCGCGTCAATAATGACGTTATATTTCTGCAAGAAATCAAAACCAAGAATGGCATGAAATTTTGATGCTTCAGGGAAATCAACAATATAAAATGCCATTCTGAAGAAACTTGATCCTAACTTGAATGACATCTCGATGCAAGAAAAGAATTTAATTCTAGATGATAAGGTAGAAATTGTTACCGATCGTGATAAATTTTTGTATTTTAAGTTTGACTTTATCTCTTGGAAGTGTGAAAAAGACAACAGAGATATCGTCGAGCCACTATCAATAAGCGTACAAATTGACGAAGACATAACATTCATCAAAACTATAGGAATTCTCGTGAAATTTTCCGTGGAATCAATTTTCCAAACAAAGTGATCTTTGATTTTATTTTCTTGATCTGAATTATTGTTATGTTCAGAAGTGTGAATTAAATTATGGTCTATCATCGAATTTGAAAATGATGTTTGGGTTTCCGCATTATTCATTATTTTTATCGGACGTTTGATTCTTTTTGTTCCACCCGTTTCCTTGTCTGTTTGTAAACAAACCTCCGCTGGCGAAAAGTCTCTACTATTAGACGGAAAGTTCTCTCTTTCTCCTGTGACGTCATCGCGCTGGGGGAAAAGCGAAGTAGAATTTTTATCTTCTCTCTCTTGAAGGAAATTTGGTTTTGGTTTCGAACTCAGTCCGGGTTTATGGTACTGTGTTGAAGGCAAATGATGGTCGTTGGGAGAAACGTACCTCCGATCTATTTCTCCCGATTCTCGTTTGGGGTAAAGGATTTTGCATAGGGATTGAAACGATTTCCAGTGTTCTGATACTGGTTTCGACCTTGAAATCTATTCTGAAATGACCCGTGGGGTTTCCGAGCTGTATTCCAATTTTCATTATTTGAATTTGATGTAAAATTGAAGTTTTTGAACGAAAAACAGTCTCTTAAAATATGACCCATCTTTCCGCAAAACTGACATTGAATTCTCTGCCGATTGTAACTAGGAACATTTGACTGTTTGAACTGTTTATTTTGTGAGTTTTCTTTCCAATTTTTATTCCTGTCCCCGTTCCATGTTCTAATAGTGTTTACGGTAGTTTGATTTTTCTCTGCTGAAATTTGGCGTTTCAGTTCTTGCACTTCCTTCATGAGTGTGTGAACAGTTTCTGTGTGAGTTTTATTATTTTCGTATAGAAAATTTTGGTTTGACACCTCCTGGATGAAATTGGCTTTGTCAACGGCTTCATCAAAATTATTTATATTATTTTCTAATATTTTCAATCGTATATCTTGCGGTAGGCACATTAAGAACTTTTGAAACTTTATAACATTACGTGCTTGGTTATCAATGTCGGGGTATGCTTTTGAAGCTAACGACATGATTCTGTGTGCAAGGGACTTGATGGTTTCACCTTGCATCAATGTTACGTTGTTAAATTTTTGGATGTTTGCAACGGATGACGAGTTATCAAAGAATTTATTTAACACTTTTGTTATGTGGTCAAACGAGGTGCTGTTTTGAATGTCCGGATTATGAAGGTAAAATTGCAATGCTTGTCCTGACAATCTATTCTTTAGGAATAAAATCGCACGCTTGTCTGTCCATCCGTTAATTTCCTTTAGTTCTTTAATTTGTGATAGAAAATGGTGTATCAGCTCATCGTCACCGTCAAAATGAGCTATATCGAGGCTAAAACTTTGCGTTTTGGGATTTCTACCAGCCATTTTTTTTTATTCGGGTACAAAATGGGATGTAAATTTAAATTTTAAAGAAATAACAGTAATTCTCTGTCACACCAACATCTATTACCTGATGAAGAGGGAGATACGCTAGCAACCTTTATTACCCAACATTTTAAAACCACGTGAGAAAACAGAGGACAAATTGGGAAAATGTATGCATCATCCAACAACATTATATCACAGAGTGCAAAACAAACTTTCATCAAATGGTAAGAAAGTAAATTTCGACAATTTCTTAATTCCTTTCTAAAAAACATTAGAAGAGGGAACTGGTCGGCACCAATTTGTAATGTGGCGTTACACCACATTTGAATGGGTTAAATAGTACAGTACATTGCGTTCATATTATTTGTAAAAAAAGTAAAGTCAATAACCCACATTCAAAGAAAATTCACGGAAAAATGTAATTTTGTATGAATTTATTATTCATGCACTTCTGGGATACAATGCCGTACAATTATCAAAAAGAAGTAGCTAACAAAACACAACTAACTACATGATACAAATACAAAATGGCGATGAAAATGGCGCAACCATATCAGACACATATATAACAAAAACTTTCGCATATTAAAATATTTACTAGTGATGCATACAGGGAGCAACCTTAGACGGTAAAAGGGGAAAAGGATAGAGATGAATTGGGGTACTCACGGTAATCCTTATAATTATATCATGTCTCCCTCCTCATCAGGCAAATGGCGTTGGTGGACCGTCACTAACTATAATCACGAATACTCCAAGACTTCCAAAACTCAACTGCCAAAAATTCCTAAATCCAGCAAAACCCAGCAGATACGAAAAATTCCTTTCCTAGGTTGCCAGAGCGAAGGAAACGGAAGACAAGATCCAAACACTTCGCCAAGGCGAGAAAGTCGACCCTACGCGTAGAGTTGTAAATATGCCAACAGGCAACACAGAAAAAAAATAAAAGGCACTAAATTTGCCAACAAAGCAACCGGGCGAAAGGAAGTTGAGGCGACGCATACTTGGGAGCCGTATCAGTTTTCCAATACAAAATGTCACCTTGACCGAAGCAAGCCTTCACCAGTAACGAAAGTGTGAAATGAAACTCAGGAGGAATGAGAATAGAAATGGAAAAAAGAAGGACTTATACAAAATGGGGTGGTTGACACCACAAGTATGCTGATTTTTTCCATAACAAACACCCTATTCTGTACAGTGGCCGCCGCTTACATGAATCACTTTCATTCCAAACAATTTTGATCCAAAAAAAGTGGCTAGTTCAATGAAGCTGAATATTGTTGGTCGGTTTTTTACGATTTGATTCTTAAAATTGGTTGAATCAATTAACCACTGATTCAATTAACCTGCGTAAACAGTATTTGGATATTTTTTTATGAAATTGCTTTACCCCTGTTTTTTATTTCTTTTTCGATTACAAAATATTAGAGTTTGGGTAAAAATTGTTATTTCAACATTTGATCTTACACTCTACTGCGGTAAATTCAATTCAACCTAGAAAAATAGATGTTTTAATTTTATACATTTATCCCAAGATTAATATGAACTATCACCGGGTTACAGTAGGTACTTATTAATTAAATAAAGGATGAATTGCATCTGCCGCTTTAACGAATCAAACCACCAGAAACAGGAAAATATCCAGCTCTATTAAATTCGCCGCTTTACTAAATCAGGTGCTTTATTAAACCAAAACTATTTAGAACAACCTTGATTCATATAAGTTACGGCCACTGTATTTAGACATCCGAATTAAAGTGACTTAACAGCAAGAGCTTCGAACTATCAAGGTTCTATTACTCTAGAACATAAAAATAATTATAGAAAAAATATATAACTGTTGAAATTGAGGAATCACTACACAAACTTTTTGACAAAGCTAAAAATGGGCTGCAAGCTCGTAGATAAAATACGAGCAGTAATCTAGCCATACAAATAAGCTCAGGCAGAATAGGTCCTTGAATTTTCTACACTGCAAAAAAGGAACTGTTGTTTTTACAGCATAATACTGGCAGACGAGGTTTCAATTCAAAACTGTAAAATGCACAGTAATAAACTTTAAAACTAGCAATTTTATAGTATATTTCTGTAAAGTTAAAAATTTTACAGTTTATTGCCGTAAAATTTAGCAATATTATACTGCAAAAACAGCAGTATAATACTAGCAGCCGAAGTTCCAGTTTAAAACTGGAAAATGCACGGTAATAAAATCAGCAATTTTATAGTTTAGTGCGGTGAAACTAGACATTTTAACAGTTTATTACTATAAAATTAACTGTATTATACTGTGAAAATAGCAATCATTTTTTTGTGTATCTTTAATCCAAGAATAAATGTTAAAATAGATGAAATTCAGTAAATATGAAATTTAACTATTTATTCAAATGAATTTCCTTCCATACCGCCATCAGTGCCATCAGGCTTGGACGAAGGTATTACAACTCCCTTCCAATAGTTACTAAACGTACAGATATAGTTTCACCTAAAACGTGAGAAGCAGAAAGAACTTTAAAGATTTCTTTCAAGAAAAAAAAAACTGAGGGCAAATTTGAAAAGAAAAAAACTAATCCGACTAAAAGCCGAAACAAAGACATTTGAGATGATGTTTATCACCCAAAAGAAAATGTCCGAATTGATTTTTACAGAACTGTGTTTGTTTTTTCAAAAGTGTGATATAGAGAAGAAAATCGATAGCTTTTTCCCTTATTCCAGCAAAAAAGGTTTCCTCTCCCTTGAGCAACAGTTGGACATAAAAAGCAGGTATGCGCTCTGGAAAAGTAAAGGTATGCAAATTCAAACCTTTCAAATATTCATTCACATGCAGCAAAAGATGGGGAAATGTGTAAGCCGATCGAATTTATTGGTTTTGGGGATGATACCCGGCGTTTCTCCGAGAAAGAAGAGAGAAAAAAAAGACTTATTCTAGACTGCTCTTCTAAACATTGCTTTGTTGAGATTTTTTTTAACACTTTTGGGTTTATGGGTTGTACTAAGTCTCTTACACATTGCTCTGGTGCAATGCTTCGCTCTGGAAACGTGTTCTGTGTTCCCCTGAAGGGTGGATTTAAAACAGGGGACGTGCAAAAGTAAATGTGCTCGTTCTAAATGACAATCGGTTTTCTTTTCTTATTCTAAAGTAAAAATGCCATTTACAAAGAGCAATTACTTTTTTTACTAGTAATTTATCGTTTATTTTATTCCAAATAAAATAAAAAGAATTATATCTTTAAACAAGGAGACTAAATTCTCAAAATAAATTTTACGCCAAAGATGTGTAGTTGCAGATTAATTTAAAAGATAATTAAACCAATGTAAAAAAGAAACTGAATTTTTTTCACGGTTTTATTTTTTCCCTAAATGGAAATGAAACAAAATATGCACTTATTCAACGTCGTTTTAAAGTTCATGCCTGCTTGGTAAATGTTGTTCATCGTATCAAATAGCATGGGACGATATTTATTATATACAAGAAATACTCAATCAAAAATTCAAACACTCAGATACATTCAAAGATTATATATATTTTAGACAGACTGACTGAGTGACAGACAGACAAATATAAAGAGAGATAGACTGTTAGTCTGACAGACAGACAGAGAACGTTCTTTTGATTTTTCAAATTACCGTGACGATAAAAATAAAAGTAGCTCGTTGTTTTAAATGATTATTCAAACAGCGTAGCTTTCGTTGTCATAGTTACAAATCGTCTTCAGTTTGCATTCATTCTTTTTTTTTCAAGGCTTAACTCAAGCAGATTTTAAATTGAAAAATGCAGGAGGGGAGGGGTTGGAAGAGGGGCATCGTGTTTTTTTCAAGAAAAATACCAAACTTAAATATCAAAACTTCATAAGAATTCAAAATTTCCAAATCATATATTACCATCATTTAAGTTTGATAAGAAATAAAAGTATTATTACGGTACGTTTTGTAAATATATTATTTATGATAAGTGTACTGGTGCAAATTGGTCATAATAACCATACTTTATCACCACATCCTTACATCAATTTGTATTTTTATGGATATGCCTCGTATTACCGCATCTTGAAAACCAGCGATCATAATATTACGGTTGTGAAGTTCTTCTGCATTTCCATTTCATTTGTTTTGTAGAAACAAGCAACCCAAAGAGTAAGATCCTATCGCAAGTCTTGATTTCGAAAAAACATAACTTGAATTGAAGGCGTCGAAATTCAAACAAATGCCAGAAACTGGTTAAGATTTTTCTTTTTTTGTTTTAAATTCCACAATTTTGCACATGCGCACACGTTAGCAATCCGTTGCAAAATTCCCATTGACCAACTATTGCAAAACCTATGTCTCACAGTAATATATAAAAATAGCGGCAATGTACTCCAAACTTCTTGCATTAAAAGTAACCCAAATTTTGCTTCGTAAACTCTTTTTACATTTATTATATTTTTATAATTTTTCAAAGGGGTTGATCTTTCTATTGAGAAGATAACTACGCTTTCCTACCATAAAAGAACTGAAAAATTCATTGGTTTGAAGGAAAAAGGAAATGCAGAGACGATCGTAGTCGAAAAACTTTGAACGCAAACAAAAGTTCTTTTCTATTTTATCTTAGAAAGAATGAAAGCAGAACCAGGATTGATTCCTTTAAGTAGTGTATCTATGTCTTTGTTTTTATAGATTTTTGTCCTCTAGTCAAAAAGTAGGGACGAAAATCAATTGCTGCTTTTGCTTATTCAGCAAGTCAAGATTGTTTTTTACAGCGCAACAGTTGTATGCTAATTTTAACACGCCTGAGGAGACAGAACGTAAAAAAGGGAGGTTTTTGCCAAAAGTATTACAAAAAGGTAAGAAAATATGAAGTAATTATACATACTTTACGTATGACATGGTTTTAAAGCGAACACGGAGCATGTTCATCGGTTCTATACTGTGCATTGTGCAATGCTTTTACTCGAAAAGTTTGTGAAGAAAATCAGTTAAAAATTAAGATTATTCGTCAAAAAAAAATCGAGTTTTTCAACTAACATTAGTTTTCTATTGCAGCTTTTTATTATGAATGAAGTTAGGAGATGTGACGTAAGAAAATTGAGACGTACTGTCTAAAATTTTTTGTGCGACCTCCGCCGCATCTGCGCATGCGCCAAGTATCTTCTGACTTTCTCGAAATAAGGGTGGAAATGCAGCGCGGAAGTAGCTAGCGAACAAAACCTGAAGGCATCGGGAAGTGCGCATTCTAAACCTATCTCGCCTTTTTCCAATGGAAGCGTTCGTGGTTGCCAGGCGCACAATACGCAAGCAGACAGTATTTCATCTGAAACCTGATGAAAATACACTGCAAAAAAACTGTTGTTTTTACAGTATAATTCTGGCAGCAGAGGTTTCAGTTTAAAATTGTATTTACAGTTTATTACTGTGCATTTTAGTTTTAAACTGGAACCTCGGCATTATACTATAAAAACAACATTTTATTTTTTTGCAGTGCACAAACATAATTACAGAAATAAAAAGTGTTTTCAACTAACCATAATTTTAAAATGAACTAAAAAGCAGAAAATATTTTTTTAAAGACTCATGTAGATTTAAAACCACATGTAGATTCAGAAATTTTTACAGATTCTCAGGAAAATTCGTGATTTTGAGTTTTTAATAAGCTATCAAAGTACATGTAATATTTAAAAGGAAAAACGTGGACCGCATGTCACAGATCGTTTTGATTAAACTAACAATGTTACTGGTCTTTAATTTACATAAATAGATGCGTAAGTTTTCTGATTGATGGCTGCTCTTTACACTTCTTACATTTACCTATAGACATAAGCCAAAGCCCCATGATTTTTCTTTTAAACCTTGCACGTTTTTTATAGCCCATACATAATTTTTTGCTTAGAGTTTTATTAAAAAAAATACCTATAAGAATATCTGCGGTGGTATAATTCAGAGATATTTCAAAAGCATTTATTTTATTTTCGTTTCAACCGCGCTCATTTATCATTTTTCTGTTTCGGTTTTTTTTTTTTTTCTTTATTTCACCTAATTCGGGGGAAACCAATGTGTATTCTATTTTATTTATTCATTTATTTTTCAGATAACCAGTGTTTTTCTTTTTTTCATAAATATTAAATTATAATTTCTGTTCAAGAAATTAATCACGCATTGTCTTTCAACTGTTTTAATGTATCGGCATTAAAACTATCATTTGAGCCGATTTTATGCAAATATGTGTCAGTCTCATTCTCGAAAACTGTTTAAACTTGCAGTACTTTCGGCCCATGGTGTAATCAAGCAAAATTATGAAATTTCACTGAGATTCTCAAATTGTTTTTATTCAGAGCTCATTCGTCAATTAACTTATCAATCCCTTTTGCTGTTAATTTGTTGCTCCAAAATAAAAATCTTCGTTTCGACGTATATTTTTAACATCACTGACTTTTCTCCAGTTTCGATGAATCAATCACAAAACTTTCACGGCTTCACCCCAACCATCGAAATGACGAAATACACCCTAAAACTGACATCAACTCCTCAATGAAACCGGCATCATCCGAATAAAAGCTTTTTAAATCGAAACAGTGCTGAAGCGAAAATAAATAAGCCACTTGTGGTTCCATCCTGATGCGAAACAGAAGTGCCACTGCCGAGTTCGCCACCTGGACCTGACATCGGTGACAGCGGAATGGGGGAGAATGAAGGATGCAAGTCGTTTTTAATCGCAATAATTACCAACACTTTGGGCCCAGGGAAAAGGGGCCGTCTGCAAAATAACGATGCGAAATCGTTTTGATTTCTTGAAAAAGATTGACTGGGGACATCATTTTGGTTGAAACTGTTCTGTTTCGGTCGTTTTGTTTTGATAAAAGAAACTGCAAAATGATACATTTTTAAGTTTAGTTATGAACACAATTTATATTTTCCAGACATGAAAATTAAACTAATTGAAAAAAAAAGTTCCATTTTTTAAGGCAATTCCGCCGTTACGGACGTAACAATCGAACTTTAAACGCACAGAATTACAATTTTGGTTTCATAAAAATTTATTCTTTTTCTCTTGTGTAATTTGATGTTTTTTGCATGATCCTAAATTTTCGTGCAGATTCCTTGATTACAAAATTAAAAAAATATGTTTTAAATTTGTGATTTACGTCCCCAACGGTGGAATTTCCCTTTAACACAAAAGTTCCCAATTTAGTATAAAGGCAAAAAATTAATATATTGCAGAAGTATCACCGTTGCGTAAAAAACTAGCATTAAATAATAAAATGTCATTGTCTTTAGAAAGTATGTGGCATGTAGGGTCAGCTGGTGTAGATAGAAACAAAATTTCCATACTTCTCCACTTCTCGGAAGCATTCATAGGCTTAATTTAGTTCATTGAATCTATTGTGCAACTTCGCTATGTGCGACAAAGCAAACTTAATCAACTTGTAATCAAATTAATTTGTTATCTATCGCCTTAGTGTGTTTCCATTTGTCTCATAGACGAGGAAGATAATGGAAGCAACAAGTTCCTTCCCCGTGAAGATGGAGCAAACGGAAAATAGCTCCATAAACGCCCATCTTAGAGGCCTTAGAAGCTTTAAAACAGCAGTATTCAATCTAAGACTCATGGGCTATGTGCAATCTCCATGGGCTATGTGCGTAAACTACCATCATTTTAAAGAGAGAAAAAAATATGACTGAAATACACGCCAAATAATTTTAAAGTTCACGCAAAAGCGTAGATTTCGTCAAAGATTTTCCCTTCTGATGAGAAAGGTTGATACTGCACTGGTGCGCCATTTTCACATGTCTGTTTTGTGTCATCATCGCTTGACGCGATATGGAAACTCTTTTGGACCACCAATGCTTGGACCCCACACAGGTGGGGACAGACGAAAACAAACTTCAGACGAAAACATGCTGTTTTGCGTCTATTAACACCAAAGGCAGGGACTCTCAAAAATGCGAGCTAATAGTCAACAAGTGTTCGTTTTCCGCGAAAACCAGCCATATACTTATTGTGTACAACTGTAATGTGGCGAAATGTTGACAGTTGTTGCACCCCGCGAGAATTCCTGTTAGGTGTGAAGCGACATCCATGACACTATTCTTGAACATAAATTCGAGTAGAATGTAAACGCTTTGATAAGAGAGAGGTAATAACTTTCATCGTTCTCGGAGTTGAGATAAACACATGTTGTCAGATAAACACACCCTGACGGAAATACCAAATACCCTTATATACCAAAACTGGGGGGGGGGGGGGAGTCAGACGGGAGAAGCGATCTTGAAAGCGAACACGGAAGGATGTTGTTGCGCAGAGTCCAAAATATCTAAACTTATAATTTGTGTAGCATAGCTGTAAATTGTTGTGAAAATAAAAATGCTAGAATATAACTTGCATCCTCTGTCTCAATCAATCAACAAACAAAGTGGGCAAAACGGTACAATACAATCGAAAAGAGACCATGTTCTCGCAGTAGAGCCCCTAGTAGCACATATCGTACGACGATATCGCAAAATTACCAATGCTATATCGCTGCGTCAACGGGTCACGATATCTAACGATGCCTAATCCGACAGATCGTAAAACATCTTGGCGATATCGTGTACGATATTAAAGCGATAACGTAAGCGTCATTGTGGCGTCATCGTTTTGCCCCTAAATGCGATATCTTACTATATCGCTAAAGCGTCATTGTGACAATAACGTAAGCGTCATTGTGGCGTCATCGTTTTGCCCGTAATTACGATATCTTACTGTATCGTTTCGCGCCATTGTGACAATAACGTAAACGACATCGTTTTGCTCTTTCTTACGATATTTTACTAGATCGTTTAAGCGTCATTTTGACAATAACGAATGTGCTCTAGAGACAAACCTCACCACTGACTCCTGTTATAGAAATTTACTCATATATATATAGAAATTATAAAAGATACATGAAAGTAGCACTTACCAATCAATATGAAATTTCATTAAATTTTTCTTTTGTGTTATTTACATAATAAAATGATAGCTTACTTCAAAATTCTCTTCTGGTCCATTGATGCACTTTCATACAATGCCCATACGTGTTTTACTTTAATAGGTTTCCCTTTTACAGTTGCTGTTGTGTTTTAGCAACCAGCAAGATCATTATTATGACAAAATTAATTTTTTTTGCCTATAAAAATGACCCAACTAGTGTGGAAATTTCCATTTCAAAACTGCTGAAAACAAAATACATTTTAATTTTAATCATCATATCAAATAAATATGACCAACATAAAATTCACATTACTGCATTGAAACAAAGTAGTGCCACATTGAGAACTAAGTCTATTTGGCTAATTTTTCGAGTATTCGGCACACAACTGAACTTCTGAATTTAGAGCGTGCTGGCCAATTGTAAAAATCAAAAAAAATTTTCAGTACAAAATAGTGTCATACCGAGTAGCAGTGGTCAAGAAACAAAGCACAAAATATTCGTTGTGTTGACAGAACACTACTTAAACGAGAAAATTTTTACACTTGTCAGAATATAAATATGAATTTAGAACATATTTTATTTTATTCATCTCAATTTGAAAAATATTTATGACAGGTAAAAATATTTGAATGCGAAGATTTTAAAACCATAAGTAAAAAATAATAATATAAGGGGAGAAAAAGGTGCCATTAATCGAGATGAAATTTAAACCAATTTATTAATTATTATAGTTCTCTTTGATAGTAGAAATTATCTAGTTTTGATGATTTTTGTTTGTAGTAAACTTTTTTGGACAATGAATTCTTCATATTTTCTAACTTTACCATGTTCTTTTAAACTTTGGAATGAAAGACCAAAATGGAAATTTGTTTGTGCTATAATATAAAAAATTGGTATTAAGTATTGGATTCCTAGATCCCACCTTCAAAATAAACAGCACACAGCATACAGAAGTATGCAACATTTTAGTGTCTCAGAAATCTCTATTTAGTTACTGAAGAAGTAACAAATGCATAGAAAGTTTACTCTGTATTCATTTCACATGTGGAGTAAAATTTTCTTAAATTTATGTGAGTGCTTTTATACATGATTAACTCTTTTTATGAGTCGAGCAGTGGTAACTGATTGCGTGATAAAAATTGCAATTCAAATGATATTTTTCATCTCAACTAAAAATTCTTTGTACTCTCTCATTCATAGCTAACTTTAACAACTACTTGGTCGAGTACATAGTCAAAATTTGGCCCAGTGTCAAGTGCTTGGCAAATCAGCATAGTATCTAGCACAAGCATTTACCGAGTACTCTGTGTGACATTAATGTATAATAAAATATGACACTAATATATACCGGATTACCCCTATATTAGCCGGTGTTCCACAAAATTCAAGGTTCACCAGATTTTCAATAACTATTGCCTGGTTCTTTCCAGGATGGCGGTATAACCAAGGTTAGAAAAAAAAATAATACCATAACAAATACATATCCAACTTAAAAAATAATATAAATTTTATACTGGTGTGCTAAGCTCAAGTCATACCTACACTTTTTATCAAAATTGAATTATTATCATCAGGTAATTCTTTGAAACATAGACAACCTAAATATATTGTTTTATGGTTATTTGTGAAAGGGAAATATTAAAATAAATTTTTTTAAAAAATATCTAAATGAAATTTATGGAAGCATAAAACTTTAAAAAGATTTATTATTTCAAGCTCAGCTGCAAATACCATTTTTGAGCCTAGCACGGTAGTATATATCATTTTATTAGTATTCGTAATCAGTTTAATTTTGTAAAAATATTAATTAACTATAGCAAATAACACACCATCAATTCACCACAATGTTTTTCTTCTCGGCGACCTGAAACTTATTGGTTGGTTTTAAAAAAAGAGGTTACTTTGGGAATTTATTATGATTTTTCCTTGCAGTGATTTGATTTACGGTTAAAACTGGGAGGGAAGGGATTTACTTTTTCTTTGTTGCAAAATGAAACTTGAACTATCCGCCATGACAGACAATTCAAACTGCTGGCATGCTAGTGAACCTCATTTTTTCCGCCATGCCGGCTAATTCAAGTTGCTATGGTAATATATTATAAGATAAGATGAAACAATTTTTACTGATGAAAATTGTGTTCAAATTATACTATACATTACTTAACTTCCGCTTGATTCAAAAACTATGACTATATTTTACGTATCCCCCCCCCCCCCCCATTGAGTTCAAAATGCAAGCCTGTTTCAGTGGGTCAGTTGGATAGATTTTAGTCTCATTTGGGGAGTTTCAATCCTTGGGAGATGCAGACCAAGGGCGGATCCAGCTTTTGGTTTACCAGGGGGTCATTTTTGGAAAGGGCAGTCACAGCGCAAATTTTCTGCGAAAGGGTGCAATTTTCTTTTAAATATAAACCTTAAAAACTGTCATTTCAGCCTATATTATATCTGCGCGTGATACAGACCTAACAAGAGGCTGCGTTACCTTGTCAGAAACTAGTGGCCCGGCGTTTGGGAGGCTTGGCTTGGAACGGGAGCAATAAAAATTTCATTCATTCATGTTAATGGGAGGCAACCAAACCGACAATAGGCTCGCCTTGACTCACAGCAGTTCTTAGGGGATACTTCGGACTTCGCAGCATGTGAGGTCATGTGCTATCCCCCTCCCCATTATAGAGGCCTCAAAGGGTATGTTGGACCCTTAGTTTCTGAATCCGGTGGGCTTTTCAAAAAAAAAAAAGGTTATTCCTTAAAAGATGATTTCAAATGATTTTTATTCGAATAAATGATTCTAACTGATCACATGATTATTTCAAATAATATCGGGCTCTGAAACAACTTTTACTCAATTAATTCAAGCTACAGAGAAGGTAGCGACTAAGTTCCTGAAAGATGTGTTTGAGGGTAGGGGCTGCTTGCATAGAGATGACATTGGACCACTACTAGTGATAAGCTTCAGAACTGTAAGTTTTATAAAATCTTAATATTGATAACAATACTTTTAAAGCGGATTGCAACAATCATTAAACTGCTTCCCAATGAAAGAGGAAAATACTGACAGTTTGGTATTGAACTCACATTGGTGTAAATTCAATACAAGTTAATAGTGTGCTCCCACAACCCCTATCAGTAGCAGAAAGTTTTGCAGCTTTCTGCGACATGCTTTGAGAATTTTATTATCTGTCTGCAAATTTTGTGGAGAATTTTAATAATTTAGTCACATGCAAAACCAGTATTCTTGTAATAATAATTACGATTTATAGCATTTTATCTAAAATGCATCATGCATTCTTATTTCTTCTGTGAACTTTTGGTAGTAGGTTTTTAAAACTTTTTTTCAGTAGTGCAGACAAAAACTGTCTGCAAGAGGATTTTATGGTGTGCAACTATGTCCCCGTGTTTCTGCCACTGGGCAACCCCTTAGTAGTGGCATGTCTTGCATATAATTTTTGAGTGTTTCTGAGTGAGCGATAAAAGAGGAGTTTACGATTGAATAAAGACTCGCCTGCAAGAAACTCAATCATCAATCTATTTTATTCATGCATAGTCTATGTTAAGCAGATTTTATTTTATTATATGTGCAGAAATCGTGCAGTGTGAGTGAAAAGTTTCATTTCTTATTGTATTTTTAATAATTTTTGAGCATTAAGTATAAATTTTTTATTTAATATTTTTTATATAATTCTACTTTGTAAGAATGGAAGAAATCTTCAAGATTCATAATACTTTGACTTTTGAAGGGACTAATAACTTCAGTACAAAAAAAAAAAAAAAAAAATGGGAAAAGCATTAAACTGACTCAAAGCCAAGAGTAGATTTCTTATAATACCCATTAACATTTCAACCATTCGATTACTAAATCATCAAAAAGAATTGTTTGAAAACCAAACATTTGACAGTATACATTCTACTAAAACACTATTTAAATGAAACAGTCGAGAAGCAATTATTTGATTAAAAAATCATTCATACCACAGAGGTGTCCAATGTTCATTCCGCAAGGATGATGGTGCATTCCTAAAAAATAATGAATCTCCCCGCCTCCAGAAGGATACCTCCTACAAAAAAAAAAAAAAAAAGAGTAACACCGCTTATGAACTTCAATGCTGCAGTCTGCATCAAACTTCCAGTGGGTACCCTCGCACATAATGCTCTAGACTAGGAAGTTTGAATGGTTGCTACTGGTAATGAGTCAAAAACAAATGGTCGTCACTTTTGTATTTTTTGTTGCAACTTTTATAATTAAGTATTTTCATACAGTGTTTAAAAAAAACCGGTTGTTTTTTTTAAAGCCCAGCCCATCTGGGTTTTTTAATGAAAACCCCGGGCTTTTTCAAGAATCATTTTAATATCATTCTCTATTCAAACATTGTACGCCTACTTTTACTTTACTTTTCATAGAATCAGAGTCATGAAGAGAGGCCACTGTGACCTCCTGAAAAATTCTTATTCCGCAAATTTGGAAACAGCATTGTAATATTGATTTTTTTAAATTGATATTACATTTTGATATTGAATTGAATTCACATAGATTAGAATAATAATTGCTTATTTTGATATTCTAAGTATTTAAAAGAAAAACAAATAGTGTGAAACTCATGTGTAATTTTATTTCTAATACAGCTAATAAGTTGTCAGGAAAAGAAGATGGGGATTTCTGGACCATGCACTAGCCAAGATTAAATATTATAGTAAACTAAATATTATAACAAAATTGATCAATACCAATTTATAGGCTTAGTATTGATCAAAATATTTAATTTGTTTCTAAAACAAATGTTTTCAATATGCAGTAAATTTAAAAAAAACCCACTTTACCGACATAGTGGGTTCTTTCAAGTGAGCCCACCCGAAAAAACCTGGATGGTGTTTTCCGGGCTGGGCCAGCATTGGCGAACCCTTTATTAACACAGCAAAAATTAAATGAATTATTCGCTGTTTGTAATAGCAACAACAAATTAAGGGATTGTGATACTAAAAATTGAGAGCAACTGGCAGAGGAATAAATTAATGTGATCAAAAAGAAAAAACGAGAGGGACAATAAACAAAATAGAAAGGGTAATAGCACAAGAGTATTTTAGTAGCACAATACATTTTTAACAAATAAATAAGAACATGGTGGCCACTTTTGGTGACCAGTTGCCATTTTCCGTGAAATGGTCGCGCATTAATCTACAGCTTTACCTGCACAGGCTTCTTATTACAAAGTTTTCTAATGGGCGGGGAGAGCCAATCTGTAAAAACATATTTTCAAACACAGGAGGGGAACAGCAATTGATCAACCCAACCAGACACAGCAAAAAATTTTATACTGTCTGCGAACAAATAATTTCTAAAAAATTTTTGCAAAAAACTGCAGAACTTCTCGAAAGTCTTGTTTCGCTACCCACAGCAAAAAGTAAAAATTATAATATATAAACATTATCACTATGCAACCATTATGTTTTTTTTTTTTTTGTTATATTTAATCCTTTTTCGGAACTATTAACCAGGGACACCTCAAAATTAGAGTCCAACATTTATGTCGCCAAAAAAGTGATAATACAGAAATGTAGTTCAAAATTATCAAAATTGTCCGCAAACTTTGAAAATTTTCTGTGAACGGTGTTCGCATGTGTATATATTATCTCGGTTAACTCCCAATCCTATATTAGAGACGTGCCTTATTACTGAATTTCTCCAGGAGTCAACTATTTGAAGGTTTGATGCGATCTTGAAATCGCTCAAGAAACACATTGTTCAAATCTGAACTTACAAACAAATCTGACTTACCCCCCTCTTGGCGACTTTTTCCTGTTGGCGCCAAAAAATCATCGCCAAGACTTCGATGTACGACAAAAAACATCGTACAACATTCTTAGCGATGCACTTTTGGCACCAACAGAAAAATTCATATTGACATAAAAAATGTAAAACACTATTATAGTGGAAAAGGAAATATCAAAAATCCTCAATTTCAACAAATGAAGAATACAAACGTTTTTCAGATAACAGTGATTTCTCACATGTATACGAAAGTCAGCACAGTAAAAAATCACACTCAATACTATACTGCAAAGTTATTGCAAATATACGCTTCAAAATCAACAAAACAACCCAACAAAAACATCTATGGTTCATAATAAAACAACGTACTACAACTGCATGAAATGCAGCAAATAAGCGCTGCAATAATACTTCTGTATAGATACACAGGGCCGCCGCTACCAGCGATGGGGCCCGGTACCAATTTTAATGCCGGGCCCCCCATGCACCCCCCCTCCCCATTGCATATTTTTATGCCATCGTTTCAGCACATTTGCAATTGTAAAAAAAAAAAAAAAAAATTGGGAAAACTTCTTTTTTAGTTACGAAAGTATGCATCTGATTTTATTTTCACGTTTTTTGTATCGCCAGATGATTTTAAAAAGCGGTACATTTTCCTTTCCGCAAACGTGTTTCATTCATTAGTGTTTGTACTAGCAATTGTTTCATATTGAGAATCGGCAATGGAAAGCAAGATTTTTCTTTGATGAAATTATTGACACTATTACTGGAAAAACATGTTTATAACCTCACGGGCCCCCCAAAGCTCCGGGCCCGGGTACTAGAGGTCCAGTATTCCCCCCCAAACGGCGGCCCTGTAGATACATTTGCAGAAAAATAACACTATTTGTTTTTTAAAGTAGCAAAGATTCCTTATTTTTATAGTAGCATAGTAAATAAAAACTAGCCAACAACAAAATCAATAACTTTTCAAACATATGTCGCACTAAAGGATTTTGTCAATGTAAATTCAAAACAATTTGAAAAGTTCCTCAAATTTCGATATATGAATAGTAAAAACGTCTCCTAAGTACGTCGCAAAAAACCATCAATTAATTTTCTATTATGTTTCAAAATTGCTTATAAAATTTTCCATAAAATGACTCTTCATATTTTTCAAAAGTACCAGAGGTGGCTTATTTTAGTTATTCAGTACATAAAATTAAAGCTTTTATAAATAAAAACGCTATAAAAGTATTATTAAACTACAGAAAAGTATTTTTCCATATGTTGCTAAGGAAACAAATAAGTAGCATAAAGTACGGGGTTTCGTTCATTTTGCAAGATTTAAGTAAAAATGACCTCAATATTTCATCTTTCATGTTGTCAATTTTTGAACAAAACAGCCAAATATGAACTCACCTTCGTATTGCTTAAGATGTGCCGATACAACAGATGACAACTGCTAATTACGACACATACTGACACAACACTAAATAGTTCATCTCCCTACTTCCAAAGCACAAAGATTTCACTTCCAACAACACATAACAGCGAAAATGCCGCTAATCGAGCACTCAAAAAATGGCGCACTTTCTAACAGTTGTTAACACCCCTCATTCACTTAACACTTGCAAACACTCATATTTTCTTAGGCTACAACACACAATAGCGAAAATACCACTAATCTAGCACTCAAAAAAATGGCGCGCTTTCTAACATTTGTTAACACCCACCATTCACTTAACACTTGCAAACACTCATATTTTCTTAGGCGCCAATACGGATAGACAACTACTGTAAATAGTTTTGAAATAAAAAAACAGTAATACGTTTTTTCTTTAGATACAAAGCGAAAATAATAAAAAGCAACACGCATTCCAATAACACATCCCACAACACAAACAAGTTAAAATGACGTAGTTGAAGGGTTGCCAGTATCATAGCTCATTCCAAATCATCCAATAACGTCATCATTGTACCATACACAAAAATGTATCGCCGTATGATTGGCGATTTTTTTTCAAATATCGCCAAGGGGGGGTAAGTTAGAGGAGTACCTTGAAATCGCTCAAGAAACACATTGTTCAAGCAATTGACATCTCGAGGCGTTCACAACCGGAGCAGTCCATCGTTCGAGAACTTGAATGCAATAATCGAGAAATTAGAAATGCACTTCGAGTTCCTGTGCGATGTAAATCATCGAGTTTTCAAAGGAGTTTGAATAATCAAGTGACTCGACTATGACCATCAATAGTAAAGACAGGATTTGAATCATGCTAAAAAGCTAGTTACGGGCAGAACAGAAGTTTATTGAAAAATAATCAACTTGAATCAACCGCCTGCACTCAAGTTCGCTTTCCTATGTGCAAAATATACTCTATGTGTAAAATATTCATACACATAATTACAATTTTAGAGAATAATATTAAAATTTAAGGGTTGTTGACAAGGAAAGATTTAGTAATATTATTAGTATTCAATTGTGTAAAATCCTCCGTGTAGGAATTAAATAAAAGGTATCCCTTTACTTTCTTAATGAAAATGCAAAAACAAACCCTGAGTTTTCATTTGAGCATGTTGAAACAGAAATCAGGGACTATAAATAAGGGTTAAAATACAATCTTGATACACTTTATTTTCATGTTTTGATATGTTTCAGATGCCAAAAAAAAATGTTGTTCTTTTACTTTTAAATCAACGATATTCAAATTCAATACAAGAGGAGGCTTAAGAAAGCATAACTCACCGCAGATGAAAAAATTGGTCCAAAAAAACTGCTTCTTTTGTCTCAAATGTAATATTTTTTCGTGAGTACCCCCCCCCCCCCACCCGATCGCATTATTCATGTGTTATTTTTTCTACACAGTCATTTCAAAATTAAAAAAGTGCTCAAAAACAGTTCATCAATTCCCGCCGGCATTTGTTTACACTTGTAACTTGAAAACAGCGCTAGCGCCCTCTACAGTTCAGTGAGGAATTCAGAATGTAGTGATGTAGCCTACGAAGATCACGCTCAGCGTCCATCCTCGTAGGCTACGGTAGTAAAAAATAACGTTAACGATATAGCAGCGATATGGCCTGTACGATGAGAGAACTCTGAAATTTCAAAAACTCGATTTGTTAAATTAAACTGAAATATTTTCATCTTTTTTCAATTTTATTCATAAAATAAGGATCGAACAATTAAATTAAACAGTTATAAGCAAATACGTACAATATCGTTTCTTGCGGTATCGCGGCAATGACGTGCTGTACAGTTTTTACGATATCGCTTGTATGCCGAGAGAGCTCTGAAATTTCAAAAACTCGAATTTTTTAATTTAAACTGAAAAATTTTAATCTTACTTCAATTTTATTCACAAAATAAGAGTAGAACAATTAAATTAGACAATTATAAGCAAATACGTCCAATATCGATTCTTACGATATCGCGGCAATGACGTACTATACAGTTTTAACGATATACTATATCGGGAAGAAGATACGATATACGATGATATCGTACAGATGACGGCACGATATCGTGTGCTACTAGGGGCAGTGGATTCTGAAATCGGAAACTTATAGCCACAACACCGAATACAACTGTTTTGTTGTTGAAAATAATTGTATCGCCCTAAAATTGTCTCAACTAGGAACTCCTAAATGCTGGGTTTCTCCTGTGTTCCATCTTTTAGCGAGTAGTTTGCAAATCTTTACCAGAATTTTCACTCTTATTCGAAGTTCATAAGGAATTTAACCTCACTACCAATTTCTACCCTTATCTATTTTTTTTAATATAACAATTTTAAAAAGTAATTATGAATAGAGAAATGTGTTTCTGCCTGGTTGCATATCATAAAATTCAATTGCACAAAACCTTTCGAACTAAGTACCAAACAAATATTGTGAACGTATTACATAGGGTGTCTGAAAAATCAACTCGCAAAAATTGCGAATTTAACCTAGTAAAGATAGGGCGTATCTAGTTCACTTAATTTTAAGCACTATTTCAGCAGTTATACATTTGGGGTAGCATATAACTGCAAAAGCATACATAGCAATTACATGAATACAACATCAGTGCAAATTACACAAGAAAACTCCTTAATTTACATCAGTATGTAAAGATTCTTAGCTCTATAAGAAGTTCTTAAATTACACCTTTAAAACATGCCAGTAACAGAAAGGATTAAGTGTCTTCTAAAATTTAAACAAACAAAAATTTCTAAAAAAAACTCCTGATTATCGGTAAAAAACCCCAAAGGTTTGCTACAGAAATTAAACTAGACAGAAATAGTTCTTATCAGTCAGGTAAAATAATTCTTGATTTTTAAATTTTGGTGAATTTTAATCAGAGAATTAAGCCTTCGGCCAATCGCCTGTTGTGTTTCAACATCATTTTCAACAAGCATATTAATAACAAACTTTGACAGATTTCAACATTTAATACACAATTTTAATCAGCACAAGAACTGACACTTCTACTTTAAAACGATACAGAAATAATGTAGTCTAGGACAAACATAAAAAACATAAATTAAAAATAAAAGACTAAGAGTTTGACCGGTAGCGACAAGCTTTCAGAACTGAAACATTTGTACTTACATTTTAAAAAAGAAGATAATTGTAACTGGAGTTTGTCACTAAGTTTTTCTTCCGACGTTCTGACAGCTCTTCTAAAAAGGGAGAACGTAACTTTTTGTGTTTAAGAAAAAAGAGAACTCGTTAAGGATAAAGTCTGTACAAGACAGCGGATTAAAGGGAAAGATTTCCAAAAAAAGAAAGAATTTTTAGGGTAACATTTAAATAGGAAACGTCAGCTTTTCTAAACGTTTCGGAAGCAGATTAAACTATTTTGAAGTAGAAAAAAATACTCTTTAGTAATGTGTCATTTTCGTGGTTGTTTTGCATGAAAAAGGTATTTCATTTAAATTATAAAAGAAGTCTCCTTGTGTTTTTTTTTTTTTTTTTTTTTTTTTGAGATTTTTTTAAACTGAATCTAAATTCTAATGATTTAGATAATAAATATGTACGACTATTTATTAATATTTGCATCAAACTAGGAATGACTTTGGTATGTCTCATTGAAGTATTTTTATTGTTTTTCGTTGATTAAGGCACTATTCTACAAAATAACTTAGTCTTAGATGTTTACGTAGATATTTTGATCTCTAGTTGTAAACTTTGCGATACCTGATAGATAAAAAAAGGTGTTTTCCGATCAAAGATAACTAACTAAAGTACAAAAAATAATAAGTACCATTTGACTTTTAAATTGCATTGTTTTAGGGGATTTTCTTTTTTAATTTAATTTTTCTTGTCTTTAAGCATTTTTAGCAATTGATTTTGTGCTTACATTTTCTGCAAGCACAAAAAATGAATATAACGTTTTTATTCTGAAAAATGCTGTCTTAATTAAAGAACATCAATTTTTGCATTATCATGAACAAAAATTCGATTAGTGTAAAAGTCATAGACGAGTGGTAAAACTTTTTAAACAAACACTGAAAAGCGAAAATTATTTGAGAAGTGCTTTAAATATAAACATTTCGCAGGGTCTAAAACTGAATTATTTTTTACTGTATTATTTTAAGAAATGTTCTTTATTGTTCTATTTTACAATTTATACAGTTTTACTGCATTTTGGTTTCATCAAAAACGTTTGTGTAATTTGCAAGACAGTTCATCTGTAGAATGTGGGAGGATTAAAGTTATAACAAATAGCTTAGTTTTCATCAATAAACGATGTTTGTATCATTTGGCTGACAACTTTCACTTTAAATGATGGATAAACAGAACTATAACAGTCAAAAAAAAAAAAAAAACTTGCACACGTTTCGGGCTATGATGAACCCCCTTCATCAATCTAGTGTGGGTCATTCAAAAACGCCGATTTTACGCAAATGTACAAGAAAGAAACCTACTTTTTGTCTGACCATTGATGAGACGGAAAGGCAAACATCCGATTTACAGGCGGAAAAGGCGAATCTATTAGTTTTCAGGGATGTTAAGTTTTGCAGATGTGTGTTGTTTCAAAATTAAGCAAATTACATTAAAATGAGCGAAACACGTGCATGAAAATTTTCCTTTCTCCATCACTCAGATAGGATTGTCTTAACTGTCTGTTTGCCAATTCCATTACAAAACGTGATGAGAGAGTACAAATATAAAACCTATCCTTTTTAACACCAAGACATCAATTTTAGCAGAAAATAAGAACACAAAAAAACCTTTACTAACGTTTGGAGCACAAAATAAAGAAGAAACTACGTTTTAAATCACAAGCATGTAAAATGAATTGAACTCTTCAACCGGATAATATACATACTTCAAATATATATCTTTGTACTGATAAAAATATTCTTCAAGCCCCGTAATACATAAATGCCTCTCATTTTAGAAACGCATGTAATTTGCAACTTCAATTCCTTCATGAAGATAAACATTCTACTCGTATTTAATAGGTTGTTTAAATTCGAAATTTTGAAAGAAATAAAAATAACACTAGGTGATTCCTATAAATACGTAAAATATAAATCAAAAGCAAGAAGAATCTGTTTAAGAAACCGCTAAATCAGTACTGTAGTTTAGTTTAAATCCGTAGGGTCACCCGGGGCAATTCTTGGTCAGCAAGTTTCTGGGGTAATTCCTGGTCACAGTCCTTTTTATGTCTTAATAATCCTTCAGCAAAATGAAAAAAATCACAGAGGTACTCTGAACTATCTTCATTGCAATCCATTACTTAATTATGAGTTGACTGTGTATTTAGTTTGAAAAAAAAAATCTTTTTAAAATCGCTTGTTAAATTTCGTAAAACAAGATTGGCCTTAGTTTTGATACATTTGTACAAAGATCGTGATTAAACTCAAACTTCTGAATATTTTTCTTTTTCGTTTTTTTGGTTTAATTAGGTACCATGTCAGTTACTGAAAAATAGTTTTGGATTTACCATTATTGTTTTGAATAATTTGCAGGAAGGCTCCAAATAATGCCCCTGGCTACTGGGGTAATTCTTGGTCAGTGGGGTAATTCCTGGTCAGTCCTTTTTTTAATATTTATGGATTATTATTTCACCTATTATTGACATATGTTATTGATTTAAACTATATGTAACTCTGTGAGCCTTAACTGCACAGTTAACTGTAACCACAATGTAACATTCTTATCTGTTAATGATAAGTATACAATATACTGAATTTTTCTTTGTTAAATTTCATCCAATTATTTTATAAGTTTTAATAATTATTCTTAATTATACTAAGAAAAATGCTTAATTGTAACTGCATTGTACTATTCACTTAACTGTTCACCTTAACCTGTTCATAACAGACAGAAGCATGTGCTCAGTGTGTATGGTGCATGTGCACCATATTTTTTATGGACCTATTTATTTGGTAGGTGAAGATTCATTCACAACAGATATAAAAGCTGTAGCTATTGCATACAAAGTGTATAAAAAGTATTTTGGCTGAGTTTTATTAAGTAAATATATTATGTTGAAAAAATTTGCATTCTTCCTTAAAAAAAACTAAATACAGTGTTTAATTAGCTATATATATAAATAAATTCTTTATCTGATTAGTTTAATAACTTGTATTATTAATTTGCTTACAAAATGTATGGATTTGCATCAATCATGTGAGTGACCAATAATTGCCCCGTAAGTGGCCAGGAATTACCCCATCTCTGGGGTAATTCCTGGTCACTAATTAACGACAATTATTCAGGTTCATTATGTATTGTTGATAGCATGAATATTTTATTCGATGGACATCCCAATGTGCTTCCTCCATACCAAAATTTGTAACTCTAACTTAGATAGATTTTGTGATAATTGGATGTTAATGCTTTTTGACCAGGAATTACCCCAGGTGACCCTACTAGATTGGATTATATTAACTGTGGTCTAATGCATTATAGATTTCACAGCTTGTATATCTGTAATTTTACATTATTTTTGGTGCTCTGGCTAGCTACGTGAAAGCACACTATTTCAATGAATGAACCTGTTAAATGGGTTATTTCCTGGAATAAAATGGCGGTTATGCATATGATTAAAATTTCAATTAAATTCTATATGCTTTCATTCATGCAATAACCCGTTTGCGCGAATCGTACAAATAAATAGTTTAATCAAATAAATAGTTTAATAATTAAATGCTTTTAATTATTAAGTCCCATGGTTATTTTTAGTTTTAGGTACGTAACTCTTTAGCAAAATTTTCAGCTCATTTATCGTATTTCATCAGAGTGGTATGCCACATTGTGAAACCATTGCCTATGGTGTTAAACAAATACTAAGATTCAATTATTTTTTTAAAAAACGATCCTGATTGCCTACCTGATATTAAAACGTACTTCACTGGTCAGAAAGCATTTCAAATTTACTGTCTAATATTTTTTCGCGAAGCCTCCGTCGCATCTACGCATGTGCCAAGTATCTTCTGACTTTCTCGAAATAGGGGGGAAATGCAACGAGGAAGTAGCAAGCGAACAAAAACTGAAGGCATCGGGAAGTGCGCATCCTAAACCTATTTCCCCTTTTTCAAATGGAAGCGTCCGTAGCTGCCAGGCGCACAATACGCAAACAGACAGTAAATATATTTAATTGTTTTCGAGAGAACATGGTAAACATGGAAAAAGAAAGATACTTACTAGTAAAATTTGCTAATCGGCAAAAGCAGAATTGAAAGTACTTTGAAATACTTACCCTTATACGAAAATCAGTTACAAGTATTTTAATTGTTAACAAATAAGAACTGGCGACAGATTTTATTTAATCACTGAGTTTTATTTCCTTGTCTTCCAGCAATGACATCGGTTTCCATTCGCATGAATAAAGGCTTAGCCGCATTTGCTAAAAAACGTCATAATTCGAATTCTATATAACATTGAAGTTTCAAACACATTCTATCAGATGCAGAAAAGCTGTCTCTCTCTTTGGTACTATTGTTTTAAATTTTTAAATATGTTTTCACTTCAAAAATTGCGAAAACTTTTTAATGATTTTAATTAATATCTTCGTTAATTAATGTTATCCGAGGACGAGATTTACTTAAGAACGCTCTCAATCAACTCTCTTATAAAACAAAAAAAAAATCGGTTCATTCGTTTAAGCACTAGGGTGCCACAGAAAAAGACACACAGACCATGTCAAACTTATCACTCCCGTTCCTTGTTGCGTCAGTGGTTAAAAAGCACCATAAATGACTAATAAATACAGCTACTCGTCAAAATCCAGCGTGGTAGTGTGAGTAGTTGAGAAGATAACATAAAACCCTGTTTTAAAAAATATCTACTCTGAATTCTGTACCTCAGAACCAGACTAACGTAAGTCCATTTTCGTCATTTTTCAGTAGAGGGGAAAAGTGATGTAATCGACAATCGTTTTTCCCCTCTACCGAAAAATGACGAAAATGGACTTACGTTAGTCTGGTTCTGAGGTATAGAATTGTGAATTTAACACAGCTCAAATACGGCGTATTTTTGTAATATAATTTTCAGGGATAAAAAAAAATAGGCAGTTTTATGACTGTTTTCGTGATAATTAACCGATCGTTAAGGGGTTAGTAAAATTCTAAAAATCAAGCTTTTTTCCCCTTCGTAAAATAATTCTCAAATTGCATCGCCTTTCAAAAAAGAGAAAAAAAATCTCCTCGGGGCACAAGTACAGCTTAAAAACTTTTAATGTAAGAAATATATCGAATGAAAACATAACTGAGGCAAGCCAAACCACATTATATTTGGAGACCATAAACTTTCTGCGCTTTTGGTTCTTTCAGAAAATATTCTCCCGTGGATCAATTCGCCCCCGCGACAAAGCAGTACTTCCCGCTTTTCAATAAATATTTGAAATCTCAGCATTTGCATGTTTCGTATTCTGGGGAAAAAAGAAGAAGAGGAAGAAAAAAAAAGTTCTACACATCCGTTTTTTCGAAAAAGAACTCTTTTTGTTGGTGAAAGAACTGCTGTTTGGCCATACTTTTCTATCTACCATACGGCATTTAATCAGAAATATAAACGTGGATACACTACTCTGCAAAATCAAATAGAGGCATTTTTTTTAAACTCTAAAATGGATTGTGTTTGAGTTGCTTTTAGACGGATTAGCGTATTTTGGTTTTTGCTTTTTGGGATGATTTCTATAAATAATGTATACCATTTACCGAAAGCAAATATTTTCATACATTGTCTCAAACTATAACATTGTAAAACGACATGATGTAGTATTGCGTTACAAACATGTCTTCGTTTTGAGTAGACGAAAAATTCCACCGAAATCCAGCTATGGATGTTAAAAAAGCCTTCAATAAAATAAAATTGTTTTCAGTGAGATATATTTCCAGATAATATACCAAAAAAATATAATACTGTGGTGAATATATTTCACACCATTTCTCTAAATACTATTAACATGAGAGAAAATATCTTAGAAATACGATGTAATCGCATCTCCATCTCTTTGTCGAATCTTGCTTCAAAACCTGACACCAAAAACTCCAAACATTATATATAACACAGCGTGAAGTGAGTTAGAAATATTCTAAACAATCCCTGAAACATTCTCTTTTTGTATCAGTCATTCTGAGGCAGTTTATCATATTTCACCAAGTCTCCGAATTGAAATCAAAGTTAGTAGTCAATTTTCTAGGCAACCTTTCACTTCAAAAAATCAAACCTCGGAAACGTATTTTTTAGCTAGTGTCCATGTAGAAAAATAACAGTACAGGACCCTTATTTGAGCAGCAATGGGCCCCAGAACAGGTTCCAGTTTTGAAATACGTCGAATTTCGGATCGCTACCGACAATATCAGGCCAAACATTCAAGCGATCACTCTAATGAACGTTTAGCAACCCTTTATGTCCCAAATTAATTTAACAATGATTGTTAATATATATTTTTGCGCTTTTTTAGTTGAAAATGCATCTATATCTATAAAAATGAATGTTGGTAAATGTGTATGTAGGTATATGTGTGTTGTGTGTGTGTTCCCTAAGATCTCAGAAACTACCCGGGAGATTTGGCTGAAATTTTCACCGTTTAATCATTTTGGTACTGGAAAGGTTTAGAGACCAGTTTCAACAAAATCCGATGGGTAGTTATTTTTTTATTTCAATTTTAGACCTGATTCTGTCTTTGTAATTTCAATTTAAAACTCTATTTTCGAAGGCTTTCATCAATCCAATCGAGTACTTGGTGTATCAACTCAACTCTCTGGCAGATAACTAGCATTGCTAATATCATTTCCAACTCTCTGGCAGATAATTGGAATTGCTAATATCATTTCCACATTTCGTACTAAACGTTCATCAAATAGTTTATAAAAGTTATGTTTTTTTCAGCTTTTCTGCTTGTGGGGAAAGTTTAACTTAGAAATCAATCGGGACTTCTTTAGACACGTGTCACTTGACATAATTTTTATTTTCAAGTTAGGCCGTGCAAAGCCGGGCCACGCAGCTAGTCAAACATAAACACCGAGGAAAAAAATTTGATAATTTCGGGTGTCTAAGGCCCCTTACGCCTTTAGAGCCCCTAAGAAAACTGTTTCCGATCACAAGTACCATATGTCAGTCTCTTAGCAAAGTACAAGGGGTGGTACTTAAAAGCTTCAGCATGATTCTAGCCATTTACGATTCATAATATTAAATTAATGTAAGCGGGATTTCTGAATCCCGTCGGGGCATAAAGGATTAAAGAAGGTTATTTATTTCATTCTTATACACTGATATGTAAATTGAGCAAGATATTACAACAAACCAGAGTTCCATTTTAAAGAACGCGGGGCAAAAACTTTTGTAAAATTCTCCCGGACGACTATTGAAAATCCGGACATTTTCCTGATTTTAACCCATTTATGCCCAGTAGCCTAAAAGCGAGACACTTATTAGTTACTGTACACAAAAACCTGTAATGGGTATATTATTTTAATAAAGCTGTTTTACACAAGTTAAAAAGTTCTTCTTGAGAAAACCAGATAGAGTCACTATTTGGACATCAGAGTTTATTTATTGACGGTTATTTTCAGGCAAATCAGTCAAGCAACGATCCAGCATGGGTAGCCACAGAAAGTAAGTTTTTTTGCGAGCTTATTTTTCATAAAACTAAACTGTTTTTAAATGATTTGCTTAAAATTGATCACATATGCCTTCTGTAATGTTGCTTTACAAAAATAAAGTCAAGTAAGCATTGGCGCAGCCACGGGGGAAGTTTTGGTGTTAAAACCCCTCCCAGAGCTCTAACATCTATCCCCTTCCATCGATATAGGGAAACAAGAAGTTCTGTCAAGAACTAAACGAGCCTACTTTCCCGTACATCGACATCGGCATTCTAGCATCTGATCAATATTCTCTTGATTATCTGAGACTGAAAATTATGTCGAACATACCTTTTTAGCACTTAGAGCTGATTTCGAAAAGCAAAATATACCCCTCTCTTCAGATGAAATAGACACGTAAAAAGTAATTAACGAATAAATAAAGTTTTGTCGCTGCTTTTAAAGAGTGTAACTGTTACAGTTCCTCCGTAGAAAAAATCCTCCTTCGTTTTCAAAAAAATAAGAAATAAATAAATAATAAAATAAATAAATAAATAAATAAAAGTACAAAGAGCATCAAAACACATTTTATCAAAGAAAGAAAAAGAAGAAAAAAGAAAAAAAAACTCGTCAGTTAATAAAATGTCTCGAATTTCACTTTTAATCCGTTGCCAGTTGTTAAATATAAATAAAGAATAAAATGTTCTCGTGAATGAAAAATTTTGTTACAAAAAAAAAATCGTCTGCCAAAAAAAAAATAATAATAATAATAAATAAAATAAAACAAATGAATAAATAAACAAAAAATCGTCTGCACAGTCAGTCATTTTTTTTCTGAGTCTGCATTTCCGCCATGTTTGCGGAGTCGGAGTCAGAATCAGAGTCCTCACAGAAGATTACTCAAAAAAGTACTTTACAAACATTATTTATCGAAACAATTTTCTTACAAAGTTAGTTTGAAGGAAATCCGACTTTAAGATCAGAATCAACATTCAACTTAAATTCCTCGTCGACGCTAATGTTAATTTTTTTCCTGAATGGTTCAATATTGAACGAAAAATGGTTCAAATCAAAAAGGGAAATATGGGAATGTATGGGAAATCCTCTCCGAGATCTTTCAAGCAAAAAAAAGTTTATTCCATTCGGACGGTTCACTCAAAAGTTATTAGGTGGAGAAAGGTTGCTTGAACGGTTCAATGTTGAACGAAAAACTGCTCAAATGGAAAATTTAAGTACGGTAATGAAGTATCCTTGCTGAGATCCTTCGAACAAAAAAAAGTTTATTTAAATCGGACTGTTCACTCAAAAGTTATTAGGGATGACAGCTTGATTGAGCGGTTCAATGTTGAACGAAAAATTGTTCAAATCGGAAATGTAAATACGAGAATGAAGTATCCTTGATAAGATCTTTCGAACAAAAAAAGTTTGTTCAAATCGCATTGTTCACTCAAAAGTTAGCATCGCGGGACAGGTTGTTTGAACGGTTCAAAGTTGAACCAAAAATTGTTCAAATCGAAAAATAAATATGGGAATGAGCTGTACTCGCCGAGATCTTTCGAACAAAAAAAAGTTTATTCCATTTGGACGGTGCATTCAAAAGTTATTAGGTGGGTAAAAGTTGCTTGAACGGTTCAATGTTGAACGAAAAAATGCTCAAATGGAAAATTTAAATACGGTAATGAAGTATCCTTGCTGAGATCCTTCGAACAAAAAAAAAGTTTATTTAAATCGGACTGTTCACTCAAAAGTTATTAGGGATGACAGCTTGATTGAGCGGTTCAATGTTGAACGAAAAAATGTTCAAATCGGAAATGTAAATACGGGAATGAAGTATCCTTGATAAGATCTTTCGAACAAAAAAAAGTTTGTTCAAATTGGATTGTTCACTCAAAAGTTAGCATCGCGGGACAGGTTGTTTGAACGGTTCAAAGTTGAACCAAAAATTGTTCAAATCGAAAAATCAAATATGGGATTGAACTGTACTCGCCGAGATCTTTCCAACAAAAAAAAGTTTGTCCAAATCGAAATGTTCATTCAAAAGTTATTAGGGGGGGGGGCAGACAGACCGACCGACAGACCGACAGACCGACCGACACACAAATTCCCCATCTCAATACCCTACTTTCAAATTTTTGATTTTTCGATATTCATTTTATCTTTTTAATTTTTTAGCTTGGCGGTATTTTTTAACTTGGCGATATTTTTTAGATGCATTAAGCTGCTTTTAATACTTTTTTCGTCTTTCTTTTATTTTTAACGGGAAAGTAGGCTAAAAAACAGTAGTTAACCTTTTTGCAAACGAGATAGATTTTAACAAAATAGCTTACTGCTAAGTGAGTGGAAAGCAATCACATTTTTTTTTCCAGTTCTGCAATATAATATATTATAAGTAATATTCCATACTGATAACTTACTGGTATAAGAGGTCCGAAATGGTCTTAGTAAAACACGCAAGAGGATTATGGTCACTCAGAACTTCCACAACGGCACAAATCCTTTTTCAGGAAACCAGGAGAGGGTTTTAAATAGCTATTTATACAAATTTTTTTTACTCGAAGGCTAACGACATTCTTCTCTTGGATTTAGAATTTCTACATAGCAATTTTGAAAGAAATATCAAATGGCATAGCTGTTATCTGCAATCATAAAAACATTGAACATTTGAAGAATTAAAGATTTCATGTATCTGAAGAAGTTTTAAAATGATCTTGTGAAATAACAAGTGATATAAGAAATAATTATTGAACCGCAGCAACTATTGGCTTTCCTAATGTTGAATATTTTCACATTGGAAATTACTGATAAAGCAGCAATTTTTAATTTTGAAAACACCTCCCAGAAAAATTTTCTGGCTACGCCACTACAAGTAAGGTTGTATTTTGCGCACATATCTGCCCAGTGTCCCATAAACAGGACGTTAAATAGCTTAATAAATATGGCAACGGCGATCTATTTTACGCCTAAAATGTATGTAAACCCTGCCAAGTAAGGCCCGAATTCAAGTGAAACACCATTACAATCGCTTCGAGGCGATCGCTACTGGAAGTCGAATTACATTAGAATCGCATCTCGTCGCGATTGCAACGTATCCAAATTTGGGAATTTGCGATTGCATTGGTTAATTGCGATCGTCCGTGTTTCACTTGAATTCCTGCCTAAGAGTTTTAAGCAGATAAATATTTAAAAGAATTGTTAAAAAAAAACTTGGGCCTCAATGGGTTAAACTTCATCAAGAGTGCAGTAAACAACGATTAACTGGATTCGCGAATTTCATGTTTCGTTAATGGGGCGGAAATTAGTGCTTGCTTAAAAGAAAGCATGCAAAGGGGTAACTAGAAATTAAAGGTCAAAATTTTATTGATAGTGATTCCCAACAACGGCAAATTTAACAAAATCAGAATCGCTGTCGGGAATCTTTTCAAAAATCGCGATAAGAAATACGAAAGCTTAGTAGGCGAGGTTTAAAATTGTACTTTTAAAACATGCTGCTAACAATAGTTCTCCCCTTTTTCTTGAGCATTTAGTACCCCCTCCCCCTCCCCCCGAAAATCTGTGAAGTCTTAAATAAAACTTTTTTGTTTCTATCAAGCATTTAAAAAAAAATTTAAATATAGGAATACTGGCAAGCAACCTCAAAAATTCGCTGAATTTCGGGCTAATATGCTTTCTGATCACTCGGTTTTACATCAAAAGCTCTTTCTTTTTTTTTTATACCTCCTTCCTCCCTACCCCCTCATTTTAACAAATACCGCAGTGTTGCTTTTGATCATTCTTGAATGTTACATTGAACTACACAACTTATGTATAAGAAACAGACTCTCTAACAGTTTGTGTGTTTGACCTTTTGTAATCTCATTCAAGACAACATCAATGAAACTAGTTGCTGGGAGAAATAGTGTCAGATAAAGATAATTTATTTCATTTAAATGTCTTTATTATTTGGATTTCAAATTTAAAAATTTCATTTTTCAAAATAAATAAATAAATAAAATCAATAATAATAAATTAGGTTTTTTTGCCCCTCCCCCCCCCCCATTTA
>JAXGGA010000032.1:0-90000 GCA_038373865.1 Uloborus plumipes
TGGAAATTGGTGAGTATATTTTTCTGCTATTGATCAATTTCAATTTATTTACCATTAGCAAAAATATTTTGATAGAAACAATTAAGAAGGTTACTGCGATAAAAACACAGTTGACTCTCAATTTTACTAATACACCAGATTTCATGAACATATTGCCGGTCCTGAAAAGTTAATTTTTTTTTTTAACTTTAAATGCTATTCAAATTTCATGAATATTTTTCAAGACCCATGAATTCATGAGTCAATGTAAAAAAGCAACTTTTGAAGCTTTAAATATGCCAGACATATAAAAATGTCATTTTTATAATTAGTGGGGTGTAAATTTTAAATGCATAAAAACCAACTTAGTATTTTTCACTTTCTTTTGAATTGCCTCTCAAACTCTTACCTTTTGAACTTTTAAGGGTCCCTATGTAATTAAAATTCGAGTTTTGTTTATCGAATAATTATCTGAATTGAAATTAAAAAGTTTTTTATATTTGCGGTAGAATGATAGTTAATATTAACTGCATTCAAAATGCTAAAAGGGTTTTATCATATTTTTTTTTTCATTTACGGGAAATCATCGTAATTTAAAAAATATTTTTACATATGTATAAATTTATAAGTTTAAATGTTCTGACTTTCATTAGCACCCCTGAATTCAATGTTGTTTAAAACTTAAACACAGCTTCTCAAACTAATTATTTGGTTACATTTTTTAAGAATATATCACCCTGATTCGTGCAATAAATTATCTCCTTTTAATGAAACAAAACCTGCCTGTGCAATGACATGTTCACTTTCTCACGTTTCACAATGGTTCAATCATTTACTCGATATACTATACAATATATTTTCTGTCGGTGTATTTTTATATTTAAATGCTGAAGTCTTCAGATAGTGAGGGGCGAATGGTTTCAGATTTCTTCTATTTTTTGCTAACACGTTCGAGGAAACTTGTTCCTACCATGCCTAGTTGGAGGTAATCCATCAAAAAGTAACTTTTTCATTACAGAAAATCCTTGAAGCACAATACCATTTTTTCCGTTCTCTGCTCCCTGTTACTCGCCCAAGGGAGAAGTCAGGTTAACCTTTGATAAATTAGCTATCGTTAACCAATACACATTCAAAGAAATTCTTTCGATGAGCGAATAAAAGAAAACAATAGTTAACAAACCAAAAACTCGACAGGTATTCTCCAAGAAAATAACGAACGAAGCCATTAATTAAATTCCTTCTTGCAATAATGCATCGTAGGTTTCATGCTGTTGACGGTGAGGCGGGCGATTGTTTTTGCTTTATATTTTTTTATTTATTTATTTGGAGAAAGGGCTTGAAATTAGTAAAAACTTCCGAAAGTTTTGTCACATTTCCGATGTCATCTTCACGAAAGGATAAATGAGTCGGAAATGAAAGCTTTTAAAATCATTTATTAGCGTTTTCTTTGAACCGAAAAATGAGAGTACGTGTTAATGAATTGAGAACCACAAAGGAGTTAAAGGTTTTCAATTTCTCCAATTGCGTGTGACAAGAATAATTGGTTTAAGAATTGATGGTACGTTCGGTGCTGAAAGTACATTACTAAAGCTATGGTAGGAAGTTACGGCTTACCTTTAAAACAAGCATTACTTAATTTTACAATTATGCGTTATGTTTTTCAATGATTCAATTTTTGTCGGCATTTTTTATTTCGATTTAAGATTAAAACTCCACATCTTTTGCACGTCTTTCTTAAAAAAAAGGGGGAAAATATGCAATGTAATGAAATTCTAATTAGTTTTATGTTTCTGATGACTTTGGTGGGAAAATGTGATGATAAAAACGTCTAAACGAGATGATTTTGGATTTAATGATTTGCTACCAGGACGCAGCGAGGACTGTTAGAAGGGTTAGCTCTAGTCCACACTGCCCTCCTAGTAAGGTATTTTATGTAAGGATGTTTACACCTCTGTCATTATTTCAAATTACTTAATTTATTTTCAGTTAGTATCTCAAATAAAAATTGCTAGTTATTTTGCTTTTAGTCTCTCGTAAAGTTTTAGCAGTCGCCCGTTATTTTTTTAGAATACGCTTTAGTTTTTTTTTTTTTTTAAAAAGCCCAATTTATCTGTATAATGTATCAACATTTCCTAAATATGCTTTTAAGAGACACCAAATTTTAAACGATATTGTCGTGAGACGGAAAATACTTTTATATTTTACTTTGAAACATGACTTACAACAAATACTTACTCTGACAAATCTTTGCCAACCTCTGCAGCACTTACCAATGCAGCATACAGAGAGAAAAGATAGAAAAGATAATACAATTCTAGAGAGCAGTTTTAATAAATTCAAAATTTTACAGTTTGAATCACTAAACATTGCTTTAATATTTAGAGCCTGATTTGCTGCCTATATACAGACGTGATCACATGACTAGACTGAAAAGCCTCTGATTCTACATCGTACATGTTTCAAAACTACTTTAAATGTAAAGTTAGCTCGTAAATTATCTCATCCAGTTTTTTAACACACCTAGTATTGCTAAATTTAGGTAAACAATAAAAAAAGATAATAATAGCTGCCTAAAATCAGGGAAATTTGAGGTACAACTAGACGAATACATATTTCGTGTTTCAGAGGCTACGAATTGTACTCCATCCGAACTCTAAGAATGGTACGATATCATTTAAAAGAAGACAAAGCGTAGGACAAAAATATATGTTAAAAGTACTTTAAGACCACTGCCACCAAAATATTTTTTTCAAAATTACGGAGACAGTCTTACAGCACAATAATCTGAAATGGCCTTCCTTCATCAGTCTCATCTAAAACGAACAGTTGTTGTATATAAAATACGTGTCCATAAGAGACCCTATGTTTTCGTACTAGGAAAAACAAAAACAGTCACCCCTCTAATCGTCTAAGATTGGAACGGGTTGCGGTCTACCTAGGAAAACCTCTTTGTAGGCTGGTTGGGCTTGAGAAAAGGCATATATAAAAAGTTTTAAAAAATAATGCATTCTATTTTGTAGACTATGTTGAGCAAAGAAAATAGTTTAAAATATATGAACATCTATCAGCGGAAGAGGGCTTTATATAAAGAGATGGAGAACAGTACTCGTATACACATAGTATAAGATGCCCAAAAAAAAAGTACAGAGTTACTCGATATATAAGCTATAAAAGTGCAGAATGTCATCGAACCACAAAGATTTCGAAATCTAATAGCACTTCATGATCAAGATTCACTCGTTTTGCGAGAATTCGCGAGCACGAACTGTTTTCAGGATATTGTATGCATCAAGTAAATAGTAATGTAATAGAAAAATTCGTTTGGATACTCTTAGAAGGAGTATGAATGCATTAAAACAAACTTTTTGATTCATTCCATATAATAAATAAAATATTTCTGGTATCAAAATCCCATCGAATGGCCCCACTGTCTGATCAAAATCAATACTTCGTGTAACTTAACTGTGCCAGAAGAAAATGACCGCACGTAATATTCAAATACTAAATGCATAATTCTGCCGAAAAAAGGATACCTTAATTATACTATACTTCGCAACAGCTTAAGTTGACAATAAACGTCACTACGCGTGAAGCCAATAAGAGCTCACAAGCAGTTAAGGATCTCCTCTAATTCGCCAAGTAGGCTGTCACGTTTTATCTTTCTCGTTTTTCATTGGCTGACGTCACGACGTCAGTGTCAAGAAACTTTGCATTGTAGTACAGCACCTATTAAAGGAACTTTTTTTTTCCAGCAAACAAATACTCATCAATGGCGCTTTTGTTTTCAGTCTAGAAATGTTCACACGTCTGTAAACAAAATACTAAGTAGTTGAAGTTATAAGTATAAGATATCAAATGCATTTGGATTTTTCATAAACCTATGAAATATAAATTATTTGGAATTGTTTAAATAATTGTTTAGATTAAAATAAAAGTAAAATGAAAAGCTAAAATAAAATTAGAAGTAAAAGATCATGCCAATGAACATAAACTGCATGTTTGAAGCTTGTAAAGGTAAGTACCCTTCTGATTGATAGTTATGAATAATAGGAAGTGCATAGTAATGTAGTAGAAAATATGTTTAAAAGCAGTTGATAGTACTGAGTTAGATAATAGAAGAGTTCAGATAGAAACAAACTATAAGAATGGTGCTACTAGAAAAAAACAGAACAGATTGACACGAAAAAAAAAAAAAAATGCAAATAGCCAAGCTCCGTTTTAAAGATTTAGCTATATTGAATTATAGACACATATTTTGCATGGCTATATCTAAATTAATGCGTATTTCAATTTTAGAATTAGTGTAAAAAATAGTATGCAAATAATCTAGCTTATTATGCCTTGGAAAACATAACAATAAACCATAATTTTAAGAAGTGATATGCTAAGATGGATTTAAAATGCTAACAAAATTGAAAGAAAGAATAAAGAGAATGCAGACGCTTTTCAGTTATTTTTTAGACAGTAAAACCCATATCGACATACAATAGAGCATTCCGAAGATTATTTGTTCATTCTGTTTAACTTCAATGTTTGCGGAAACTTATAAAATATGCATATTTTCTAACAAATAACTTATAAAAACTATTGTAGCGAAACGGAATTACTATATCTTAAATTTTGAAGTGAAATTTCGTACATAAAAAGAACTCGCTACAAGAACTAAGGAGTCCTTTGTTGTACTTTAAGACAATTAATGCATTAAAACATTTCTAGTTTTCAGATGCAGCAATAGTTGATTTATTTTCTGACTCAATAAAAAGAAAAAAAAATTGCTTAGTCAAAGTTTTTTACGTGAAAAAATTGATTGACTGAATTTATTTTTTAAATGTTTCTTCTTGTGACCTATCTTTCCCTAAAAATGCATAAAACATTTAATTTTAACTAGACTTACCCCCCCCCCTCACAATTCTTAGGAGCAGTTTGAGCTATGCTTGTTTACCCAAAAATTTGTGCACAATATTTTATTATTATTATTATTATTATTATTATTATTATTACAATTTAATTTCATCTACATCTAGTGCATGTATTTTATCTTGATCAAATTGTTTTGTCTTTTAAAACAATTACTAGGGTGAGTCAAATGTTATTAAATATTTGACATAGGCAAATCTTTGAAACGTACTCTTAACGTGTGCGCATGTGCGTAAGATAACCAAAAAAAAAGCTTGCATTTAGGTTCATTTTTCATACGAGGTAATGCATTTTAGCACTAGACAAACGATGTGGACATGTTGATGGTTACTACCCAAGTAGCACACTTCGTTTTTTAAAGGTTGTAAAATGGTTATTAACGTTGTAACAACCGCTTAAAAACGTTTATAAAACGTTTAAAGGTTATTTGTACTACCTGGGTAGCTATATTTAAAAAAGGTCATTTTGCTAAAGGGGCTCAATTAGGTCATAATGCAGCAAAGGTTGCTCAAAACATCGTGATTAAAAAGAAGCATTGTAGCAAGATCGTTATTTCAGCATATATTATTAATTAAAGGAAAGTCGTACTACCAAAACACTCTTAGCAAACTATTATAATTGCGGCATCGAGAAACACATGGTTTAAGGTGGCTGAAAAGTAGAGTGCAAGTCAAAAGTTAACCCGCGATCACTCGCGCTACTTTGCGTCACACGAGCACTCGCGCCGGGCCTCACAGGCCCGGAGCGGTTTTTTTCAGGAAATTGAGTTTGTAAAGCAGAAAAATTGTGATTTGAACACTAAATTTTAATCATAAAGTCTGCAACCTCTTCATCTCATCTTTGTGACTCAAATTGCTACTTTGCGTCACACGAGCACTCGCGCAGGGCCTCGCAGGCCCGGAGCAGTTTTTTTCAAGAAATTGAGCTTGTAAAGCAGAAAAAATTGTGTTTTGAACACTAAATTTTAATCACAAATTCTGCAACCTCTTCATTTCATCTTTAGGCCCCGTGCGAGTGCTCGCGGGTTAAGAATGGCTTACTAAAGAAATAAGCTAAATAAGTTATAGCAAAACATTTGACTCAGCCTGGGGTTATATCAAGTCGTCTAAGTAAAGTACCAGGATAATTAAAAACGTTTTAATGCAAGGGGCATTTGAAAAGAGCGAAAAAGAGAAAACAGGGAAAGGATTGGTGCTTGGAAAGGAAGCCCAATAGCAAAAAGGATCGTTCGAGGCCATGCTGCCAGAGAGTAGACGAGAGGGAAGCAAATGAGGCAGACACCGAAAGAACTCCAATTACCCAGCGAGAAGAGACAGAGAGGCTGTTCGCCGTCCTCGGATGCCCTACCTTCTTCTAGACGCTTCTTGCGACGCTTGCGCACGAAACAGACGACGAGGACGATGTTGAGGACGAGCAAGCAGGAGCCGACCACGGAGACGGTGATAATGATGATGCGGGGGATGTCGCCCTTGCCGGCCAGCGCTTCGTCCACCACTTTTTCTGTCTCGCCTAGTGGGGCTTCGCCTGGAAGAAATGAGAATTCATTGATTAACCACTTCAGTTGGAATTATGAAACAGTTAACCAAAAATGTTTTTATTTGGTAGACCAAGTACTATGGTTAAAATCATATTACAAACAAAATTTCAAGCTTGTAAGTAAAAAATTAAAAAAGTTACGACGTAATTATGAAATATCACACAAAGTTTATCGTAAAATATTCTCTAAATAATAAAACAATAACAAAATATAATATAAGCATTTGAAAGGAAAAAAAAAATATTGTATATATATTTTCTTTTAAATCAGAAAAAAAAGGTCACCTTTGTGACAAGAATCTATTGTTGGAAAAACGTGTCAAATCCAATCTTTCAATCCATATTTTGGCATGCTGCTAATCCCAAAACGAAAAAGTTTTGCACACATGATAATATGCAAAATGTCAAGAGTAAACTACAAAAAAATCAAGTCATTTAGTCAATTATTGAATGATTAGAGCAGCTGTTCAAAGCTCATGTCCGGTATACCGGACATCAGGTCTGAAGCAGTTAAGATGTTGACAGATTATTTTTACAGCCGGGGGACGGTTAAGTGCAATCAAATAGGCAACCTTCTGCGATGAAACTAAAGTACAAGGAATGACAAAACGCAAAAAAAGGAAGAAAAGAAGGGGGGGGGGGAGATGCAAATACCACTCTTTATTCTCTTAGTGAATAAACATAATACTTGGTACTGATGATGCGGCATGGATGTCAAGCGTTTAAAACACCAATGTTTTTGTTAATATAACGTAGTTTTTAGCGTTCATGCGTTAGGGCAGAAGTATTTTCTATGTCAAAGCAGAATATCAGTGCAGCACAAACAGCAGCAAGATTTTAGACACGAGCTTCGGGTTTTCAAGGACCCAATTTTTTATAGCAACGCTGTGTGAGCATTGAGATAGAGGGGTATATTCCCCAAAGTTCACACTTCTCCCGTCGCATTGTAAATGATATTCCTCAATATCCTAGAGCTAGCATCTGTAATCTAATTGTCTATGTGTGCTGAATAGACGCTATTTGGCTACTCTCACTTTGGTGCACAAATGTATTCATTGATTTCCAACTTACTTAGCGTCATGGCGTAAGCTTCTTCTTCCAGATACGCACTTCCACCAAGCGCATTGTGTGCCATAATGGCAAAAACATATTCAGTGCCGAGGTCTAGACCCCCGACTGATATACTTGTGGAGTTTCCTGCTTCAATCATGGTATGTGGCCCTTCGGGTGGTCGTTGAGCATTCCTCCACCGAAGACGATACGATTGCTGGAGACCGCCATCAAAGCCAGGAACCCAGGACAGGAGTACTGTGTTATGAGTTGCGTTTAGTACAGTTAGTGATAGTGGAGGATCTGGTGCAGCTGTAATGATTAAAAATGAAAATATTTTTAAATATACGAGTAGGATAGCATTTTTCATATGTCTAAGAGTGGAAGATAATTTTAAATGTATTGGCGCCTATCAGAGGGACACTATGCAACTCAAATAGCTAATGTAAAATTTTATTGGAAATTTTAAAAGTAAGAGCACTTTTAAAAACTGAATTAAGGGGTTACAGTACCTTTCTAACAAATTTCTTTAATTTAAGTGAAAAAGTTAATTCTTTGAAATATTTGTTTCTGCACTTGTTTAAAAATCAATAATTTATTTTCAAATATCAAAAATTTTGAAAACTTTTTTTGAAAATTTGAAAAATGTAAGAAAATTTCAGTTTTTTTAAAACCCTAAGGCTTTTTTGTTTTTGCACTAATTTCAAAATTTCTTTTTGCAAAATGATCGCAAGGAAAACCTCAACAAATCTGTGCATTCATTTTCTTATATTTTGATTAGAAAATATTTTGTGACCTTTTATGAAAAAAATTCTTAGAAAATTTTGTTCTTCGAGGTTTAACAAACTCTAAAAATTTTTGTAATTTATAAAACGCTTATTCAATGCACAGTTTTGTTAAATATATTATCCTGAGTGCAAAAAATATTGCTTTAAAGTTATATCTTTAATAGAAAAAATTCCTTAGCATTTCTAGTAACATAGAAACACTAAAAACTGATCACCGAGAAAAAGCACTTTAAAGTTTGGCTTTTCCATTAGAACACATAGCATGTATGCCCTAAAGTCACTCATAACTTTTTAAATAATTTAACTAGAACAATGCTGTTTTTTTCTGAGTGTTTTAAATAACTTTTACTTTTGAAATAAGCAATAAAATTTTTTTTGGTCTTTTGGTCATTTTTGAGGTACTGTAACCCCTTAAATAGAAATAGTTATGAGATAATCAATACTATTTGTCTGACAAACACTAGTTTAAGCAGAATTAAAGCAAGTGAATTTATTTTTAAACAAAACAACGTTTTTAGTTTTTCATGCAATATGGCATAAAAGTTTTCTTTTTGTTTTACATTTTAAGACAAAACATATAAACTAAAAAAAACGGATTTGTTCTTATTTTGCGTAACATTTAAAATGCAGTATGTGGAAAAATTTCTTCACCATTTTCATACCATGAAAATGATGAATAAAAGATTAAAAAAAAATATTACACACCCTCCAAAGATTTACAGAAATTTTAGGACTACTACTAATAATGCGGTGAATGCCCCCCCCCCCCCCACGTGTGACTATAAATAGGAGCTTCATTAAAAAAATGTCTGAATAATGTACGTGAAGTGTGAATTATTATAGCACATAACTCAAATGGAAATTAAACATTTAAAAAATATAAATAAACAAAACTTACATTTCTGTCCAAGCGGAATCTTAAAGCTTTCAAATCCCAAATCATTTTTGGCAATGCATTCATAATCTCCGTAGTCTTGGCTCTTTAGGTCCTTGACGGTCAGAATGGATTCATAACTGATGAAATCTAGATGCCGACTTTTTATTTCGTACTTTGATGGTCTCTTTGGAACAGCTGACCCATCACGGAACCATGTAAATGAGACATTCGGAGCGCCTGTTGCCCTACAGATTATTCGAACATCTTCTCCTTCACTTGCAGCTGCTTTTGAGTGAGCACCGGAACGTTCTATAGCAGGTTTGTCTGAAAATGTATAATTTTGAAATCAAAATCAAATGCAACGTCTGGAAATATGTATTTGTATGTATTGTTCGCGAGGACGAAACACGCTTACTTCCACTGCGCAAGTATTCCGACAAAAGAACAGAAAATAAAGAATATTTTAATGGAATGGTACAGGTAGAACCAGACAAAAAGATCACAGTAAATCCTTGAAGCTATCATTAAAAAAAAGAAAGAAAATGTATCAAAGTGAAGTTATTTTTGCTCGTTATGGGAATGAAAACTAGTTGTCTTTTGAAATGCATCTGGCTTTTTGGTTTAGAACCTATAGCTTAATACAACTTTTAAAAAATGCTTGTAATGAGATATCTCTCAGCCAAAATCAGTTACCTTACTTATTGAAAATTTGAAATAAATGAAAAGTGGTTCAAAAGGGATTTTTAACAGTAAACGATAACAAACTCAGACATGCGCTTTGAAATTCGTGACAAAGGTGGAAATGGTGAAGTATGTTGAAAAAGTATGAGATCTTATAGAATAAACACTTTGACTAGGATATAACTAAGAAAAAAGTCAAAGCATAAAATATGTTTAAAGAACTTACGCTTGACAATAAGTGTCGATGCTTTCTGCGCTTCAGCACCTATTCCATTGTCTGCAATGCAAAGAAATACGCCTGAGTCGTCTCTCGTAACATTATTGATGATGAGATATGAACGTCCATTTTCAAAGCTCTGTCTTGCTCTTGACATGTCAAAGTTGGCGCGATCCCATCGAATAACATCATCGCCCAATGGATTAGCATCAACTTGACATTCTAAAAAAGCGTTGGAGCCCTGATCAACCAAAGCAAGATCAGTTGCCATGGTAATTGATGCTGAATCTGAAAAGAAAGGTAATTGTAAGCTATGTTTGCAACGAATAGTTTTTTTTTAAATCAAAAATTACGGCAAATTGTACGATTGAACGATTTTTCTGTTAATTTACTTCTTTAAAAGTAAGACTAGTGTTTAAATGCATTTACATTTAGGCAAATAGTGTTACTGAAAGGTCCATTTAAGGTGTCCCAAATAAATAACCAAGCTATTATTTTTTATCATGTAAATTTGAAGAAAAAATGGTCTTACTGTATTTGATCGCAACTTAAATCATATTTAGTCGAAAGGCAATTTTACTAATGCTACTAAATTTTACTCTTATTCTGTAACTAGAATAGAACTAGCACTCAATTTGACTAATGGCTTTTTACTCCGTTTTTAAAAAGCTTTTTACGCTGTGTTTTTCAAATAAAAATTAGAGCCGATCTCCTGAACGAATGCTTTAAAGTAAATACCTCTGTTAATGTTAAATTTTTGTTTCATGTTTGTTGATATTTTAATTGATAACTTCTGAAGGCTCTTTTGTTCTTAATATCTTTAGAATGAAATATACCTAAGTTAAATGTCATTACTGTATTAGTTGATTTCGTAGTACTTCTTGCAGAAAGTGTTTTTTTTTTTTCATTTATATTATTTTCAATTTAAATTAAAAAATAATTTTACTACTATATTTGTTCCGTATTTGTATTATCAGTTTTATCAATTTTTTCTTTTAAATTGTTGTCCATCAAAATGATTTTTTTTATTATAAAATAAATACTGAAATATTTTCGGACACATTAAATGAATAATGTTGTTTTTAAAGACCTTTAAAAAGTTTATTGTATGACACAAGGGTACTGCAGTAAATTTATGCACTATATCATATTTATGTAAGCATTAACTACATATCAGATAATAATGAAAATGTTGACGAAACATATGATTCAAAAATAACATGTTTAACATTGCATATTTCAAAAATCAATTGGCGTTCTTTATATGAAATGAATAGGCCAAAGCGCAACCAAAATTAAAATAACACTTATGACATGAGATATCAAAAAATTTTAATCACAAGATATAGGAGTCTTTCCAGGTAGCGCGCATCTTTTCATAAACGTTGTAAAACGATTGCTAACGTTATGACAACCATATTAAAATTTTAGGAAATGTTTAAACGTTATGTTTACTGCATGAGTTTTGATTAGAAAATCAAGGTACATATGAATCAAACTTACAGAGCACATTTAAATGAACAGCAGCAAAGCTGCTTCCTTCTTCGTTGCTCGCTTCCAGCCTGTACTGGCCTCCCTGGTCTCTCCTGACATTTGTCAAGTTGAAAATTGGTCCATTGGCTAGAACTGGAGAAACTGCCACGTCATTGGAATCTGCTGGCATTAAGGAAGACTTTGTCCCACTGATTGCTTTGCTCCAGGAATACTGAATCACATTGGGATTCCCTCTAGCAGACACATTGATGGCAGCAGACTCTCCTTCTATGACGTCATATTGTGGCAATGGTTTTGGTTCGAATTCGGGTTTGTCTGTAGAAGAAGGTATAGATTAGTTTCTAACTAAATTATTTTTCTATCGGAGCCTTAAACCTATATTCTGTTTTTCAAAATATTTACGTCTTGTTTCCAAATGTTAAAGCCCCGGAGAGACGGTGGATGACATTGAAGCGGAAATAATCCTCTTCGTTTAGTGTTATGTGGCAACAAAAAATTTCCTGCAGGCAGTAAATGAACCTTCAATGAACTAAAGGGGTCGGTTTTCGCCTCAAGGTCACGCACCATCTTTTCGTGGTCAAGCTTTACGCGGTTAGTTATCCCTATATTTTTAACTTATCTACAATACATGGAATAGAGTTACGCATATAAGAAACATATTTAATATTACGAAGCATTTTGTGGAAGTCAGTCTATAGTTATTGTAAGTTTATAAAGTGTATAAAATATTAACTATGTTTGTCCTGAATAATAGGAATTATAAACAAGAGGTTAAATGGAACCTCGAAACACAGGCGTGAAATATTTTGAAAATAAATTATGCTTTGCTGCCGCAATTGCTTGCACTGTAACATGTACTTTAATAATGATATTTTCTGTGTAAAAGAAGAAAGATGAAAGTCGGAAAGAAAAAGAAATCAGAAGAAAATCGGAAATAAAGAAAAAAGAAGAAAAGCAAAAAGGGAAAACTAAGCAAAGAAAATGAATCTGGGACAAAAATCAATTAAAAAAAAGAGAGCAAGTAACAAAATCATCTCCTTGAAAGAATTCAATTTTGACATAATTCCTTTATCAATTGTTGGATAATGAAGGTACGGTTGAAAAAATACAAAATATTAGTTACTTAAACACTATTCAAAATACTCCTTTCATTTACAAATTTGCATTATATACTGTGCCAAAAGAAACAAATTTGAATACTGTAAATAAAAAGTGTAGATGATTTAAAACATGGGCATTTTAAATTCAACTTTTTTTTTCTAAAATCGATTTAAAGCTAAACATTAAAAAAATATTATAATAAAATATGTCCCTGGAGAACACTCTCAAGATTCATTATGCTTTAAAATTTCTTAATGGCTTTTTGAATGCAGTATTTAAGAATTAACACAAACACAATAAATTTAAATCATTAGAGGTCCTTAGTGGCCACTTCAAGGAAGCGAATGTCTGGAACGTTGTCAAATTCTTTTACGCAGTGCATGAACATGACACTGTGAGCATGAACCACTGCCAAAACTAATGGAATAAAGTCATTTTAATGATTTGATAAATAGTTATTTCATTTAAATCGTAACTTACAAGTTTTGTTTATTAGGATGAAACTTCAATTTCAGGAGAATAGTAGAGCCCATTTTGAGATTATTTGTCTTCATAATACATTTTAAGAACTTAAAATGTGCTAATGAAAGTTCTAAATGCAAGCAGTTTTCTAATCAATTTTATCTTTAACTGAAATTTTAATGGTGTTTAATTACTTGTTTTTCGCCACAAGTTAAACAGCTCCTTTTAAAGTGCTAATCAAAACGTTAGGCAAATTCCAAATCCTAGATATGCTTCAATTGAAGTTTTCCTAAATCACCATGTATAATAGCTCCTTCAAAAGTTCTTTCCCCAAAACAGGTGATAGTATTTTTAACCACTGTACTAGTTATTTGCTTAAAAGCGCTAGATTTGTTTCCTGAAATGTGGCAATTTTTTCCAACATACATCTTAAATGGCTATTTTTTCGATAGCATGAACTACTTATACCAAAAAGCAACTTAACTTGACACTAAACGTCACTACGCGCGGAGCCAATAAGAGCTCAGAAGCAGTTAAGGATCTCCTCTAATTCGGCAAGTAGACTTTGACGTTTTATCTTGCTCGTTTTTCATTGGCGACGAAACCTTGCAGCGTAGTATAGTACAAGCTACAAGGTTTCTTGAAAATTGAGACTTCTTTAAAGGGTAGATAGTTCTGTCTGAATTCTGCTTTTAAGTCAATGGTAGGCGAAGTTATTCAGGGAACAAAGGAAAAATTCAGAAAATTTAACCTAGGAAATATTAATGGGTATTAGATTAGCCTGTTTTGAATAAACTGTCGTTTTTCAGTAATACTCATACGTTCCTGTGTCATTTTGGGTTTTTTTTTCCATTAACATATTCAATGCTTAACTTTGATAAAATAAAGTCTGATGGAGGATAGTTTGGATTATACCACTCGGTAAACAAATAGAAAAAAAGCAGCAAGTGACGTATATAAGACATATATATTTCGTATAGAACGAAATAAGGCGTATTTATTTACAGTTGCCACCCTTTTTAACATTTGTATATAAATATAGTTCCTGTTTGGTGGCAGCAGTCGTTTCCTTTTCGGAGAAGCTTTGAGCGTTTAAAATTAGTCTATTTTCTTTAAGATGAGTCACCGTTTTGTTTATGAATGGATACCACCAAAAATATTGGTAAACGTGAATCACACTATTCTAAAAATAAGCTATGAAGTCTAGGAGTAAACTTTAATTAACTACTTACACAAAACATTGATGGTAACAGCGTCGTGTGCGCTTTGCTTAAGTTCAGTATTAGTAGCTTGACACGTATAGACCGCCCCATCATCTGAGGAGGACACATTTATCTGAAGAATGTTCTTTGTGGAACGACCTCCATTAGGAGCTTCGAACACCCCGTCAGGTGTCCCCAGTATCAGAAAACCATCTTTCCACCAAGTTATTTCAGCCTGTGGGTTGCTACTTGCGCATTCGCATATTAAGGTTACCTAAGGAGAAAACATTTAAGATTAGAGTTTTGGCATTGAAAAGATCACAGAATGGTAAGCACTCGGAATGATTATAATTTTTTGAGGTAGTTTTAGAAGTTTTAATCTTTCGCATCCTTGTATAAGAGTTCGTTACATCTGTTTCTCGTTCGTTCGTTTAGATTGCATAAAGTTATCAAAACGATGACCTTAATTGAAATTACAAATCAACATACTAAAAATCTTGTTAACATATTATGGAATATTTCACACAGAAATTTGCCTCAAATAAATCCACGGAGATCGATGCCAATCAATAAAAATGTTTAAGGTCGTTAATACCATAACCAAAACTTCTTGGTTTCTACTTTAGTATACTATTTTTAGTATAATTATGCTTATAATAATCGATATTGTGAAATCCCTTTACAACGAATACAAATACAACGAAGGATTCATTAAAAAAAAGAAAAAAAAAAAAACAGTTCCAGACTACATATAATTTCCATCATGCTGCTTGAATTCCGTTACGACGACATTACGGTTAGAAGATACGGTTCTTTGAAGATCATAGTAATTGAACTTCATTGCATTTAGCTTAATCCAAACTTGTCTTTGGCAAAAACTTTTTACAATAATATAGTTTTTGACGTTTTAAAAAATACTTTTCTCTCCCATTCGTCTTACAAATTTCGTTTCAAATTCGTGCTTACATGCTTAAAGTTTCAGTAAACTTTGCATAACGCTAAGTTAATACCGGCTACTCATTAGAAAACTCCTTTAATGATTAAAGACTTTAAATTAGGTCGATAGGAATGAACCACGTTTATTCTATTCACGAAAATCCCTTAAACTTCAGCATCTCACTTTTACTTCCTCTTCCAACTTATAACGAAACTCTCACGGCCTCCTACTTTAATGGAAATCAATGAAAAGCAAGCCGGAGAAGCAAAACTAGCAAGTTACACAATCGCGAAAAAAAAGTAAGTTTACGAGTCTAGAGCTGAGGATAAAATAAATATAAACGTTTTGAAAGAAAGGACAGAGGTTGCATGGGGAGGTTTGGAAAAGAAAATGATAAACGTGCTCTCTTCGAATTCTGCTGAAGCCTCAGCCATAGGAAAATGCGTCTAAGATAAAGTGATTTCAATGTCCATAAAACTTTGTGGCCACAAGATACATTAGTCATAAAGCCTCAGCGAAGGTGCTTTAGGACTATTTTTCTTCCCCACTCAGACTACATATATCAATTCTTTTACCTTCGAGAACAAAAACTGCATACATTTTCCAAATTCCGTTTTCCCAGTTTTATTTCGAAAGACAGTTCGTGTAAAGGGTCGATGGGGACAGGAGCATCCTCGAATTGTTGTTCTGAGATCTTCTCTTGTATATTCCTCCACATTTAACGGGAGGCATTATGAAGGGATACTCTAAAGGCAGTGGATGGAATGTATTTGGGTGCATTGAAATATGTGCATATTTCATGAAAGGCTGACACGCAGGTTTCCTTTTCATGAGGTACATAATCTGCGCATGCCTTCTCACGCTGGATTAACTTGGAATATATTTAAATATATAGAATATACTTTCCTATTTTAGAAATTTTGTAGGCATAAAGTGTTTTTCTGACACTGTGATGGTATTTATTTTTCGAAAGGCAAGATACAAAGATTATCAAATCAGAGAAAGTAATATTTTGTTTGCTGCAAACATGTTTTTAAGGCTGGAAAAAATGCACGTTACTGATACTATAATATTTTTGACCTAGTTGGCACTTGCCGCAGATTCATAGTTTATTCAGATATAAAACCTTTACAATTTGCCACATTTTGAAATTTAGTTATTGTCTTTAAAGCTTCTAACCAGTACATTAGTTTCATCTAAAACTGCGATTCTTGATGAAATAAATGCTTTTATTACTTTTCAAAGGTGCATTTTTCGAAAAATAGTTGAATTTTCCGTTATATCGCAGACTATACTTTATTGATGTTGATTGCCATACTTCAAGTTGTTCCTAGCCTGGTCACAGTTTTTGTTAAAAAAAATCTTCTTAAGTTGCTAGTAACGAAATTTCTGTCGAACAAAATCAGCGGAAAATCATTGGTGCAGTCAGGACAGGAACGTGAAATCGTAAGTTGAATTTAAAAAAATAAATAAACAAATAAATGAAAGTTCGAAAAAAGAGACGAAGAAAACGCAACAATTTCTTAAATTGACACATATTCACAGCTCACAAATAATTTTACCTGAATAATAAATATTCCCGTACGGTTGCGGAGTTCTTTTTGTCACATTTTGAATAAACAACTCAGCATCGAAATACTTTTGAATGTGGCTTGATAACGACACTTTTATGATATTATAAAACTAAATTAGTTTTCAAACATTAATGAAAATAACAATGAATTATTCAGTATTAACCTCTATAGAATGTACTGTTTGATCATACATAGTTAAATATTGCCTACCATTTCAGGAATAAAATATGAGGTGAAACATTTTCAAATAAATACCTCGAATTTTCATGCTTTAACTCTTCTAAATCTATAAACCGGAAAACTGCCTTGCCGATGAATATTTATTGCTATTTTATTCAATCATGATTTAGCTTACGCTTACTCCTGAAGAAGCTAGTTTAGGAAATTTAATCAATTTCTCCATTCGATAGAAGAGCACTACTAGCCCTTTTATCCAAAAAGGGAACAGTTTTAGCGCCGGGCTACTTCATAAATTGGGTCCATCACGTTAGTAATGCATTAAAAGGGGAAAGTAAATTGATTAAACAGATTGGCTGCTCTTAAACGAAAAGTTTTTAAAGAGTTTTATTTTTTTAGAGCGCAGAAAAGTCATTTTTGCTGTCTTACGTGTTAAGTGATAAAATTCAAGTGGGAATAGACTACTGCTCTTTGAGAGGGAAAAAAGAAATAATTCTTCGTCAATATTTTTATGAAAACGGAGTTTACTACGAGAAATTAGCTTTTTATTTTTACTATTAATGGATCATTTTTTTTGTTTTTCTTTTTATTCCAAGTAAACTTTTATTTAATGATTTTAGTACATTACTGTTAATTTATGGCTTATCCGTTTTCACTAAGATGTTCTTATCAAACATTTATTATGAGAAATAAACAGGATTTTTCTAACTGGCAAAATGATTATAAAAAGACGTCCTTTTTAGATTTAAGAGACTTCAATTTAATAATGAAAATAAAGATGGAATAGAAATAAAATTTGAATATACCATTAAAATATGAAATAGAGTTCATTAATGCTGGAATAATAACAATGAAAAAACTAAACAATTTCTCAAAAACAATTTTATCTTATTTTTAAGTAAATTTGAATCATAATTTAAAATATTACTTGTTAATGTTTTTAAATTAATGAAGTCAATTAATCTTGTTAAACCGTTCATCGTAAATGTTCTCATTATTCTCTGTCGTGACATTTTCTACTATTCCTTTAAATTTAAAAATAAGAGTAATTTTAATGAGAATATTTTTATTTTCCTTATGTTGCGATTAATATTTCCATTAGTTTAGTAAACGTATATTTATTTTTGAGGAAAACTAGTACATGTAGCAAAATACAAAATGAGAAAAGCCTAAATAAGTGAAGTTAAGTAAAATAAAATAACATTTTTCATAAATTCATTCTTTAATTTTAATTTAAAATGTAATCAGTTTTGATAAATATTATATCAAACTATTCTTGATAAATTATCATCTAGGCAGTCAAATTTGTGAATTAATTAAGGATTTTAACACTTGATTCAATGAGCTAAAAAATGTTTTTCTTAAAATGCATGCAAATTGATCACAAGAAAAATAGCACAAAACTTTTAACAGGTTTCTCTCAAAGTTAATAAATCTGCTTTTCGTAGCATTTTTTCATTTTATAACTGTACCAGTTTAATGTTTTCCTAATAACTGACATTTAGAAACAGTTGCTAGCTAGCATTTTCCCTTCACCTCTGTTGAAATCCACAGCATCAAATGATTTTTTTGTTGTAGTTTATTTTTATCATAACGTAACAAAAATAATACGTACATTTCAGCACAAAATCAAATACTTAATTGCCATACTTGATGTTCATAAATTGAGTTAGTTAGATTTACACTACCATGAATATTGCCAAAAAATTGAAAGGTGCTTGCAAAATTTGTCTGAATAATTACTTATTAAGAAAGCTTTTCCCATAAACCCTCAACCACAATTTAACAAATAATATTTCAAAAACTGTGCTTAGGCATTTACAAATGAATTAGTAGCAAAATATTTAAACTAGTGTCTTAAATCACTCATTTCAAGTCAGATAAGACTACTCAGGTGCTGATAAATATAATACTGTCAAAAACGAACATTTCATTAGCATCAAGGACTTGCAGCAACTGTTCAATAGAAAGTTTCTAGTTATGTTAGATTAACCTCTCCACAACGAAGCAATCACCAACAAGGGAACAGCATCGAGTAAAGGGTTTTAAACTTTGCAGCAATATCGGAATTGTGATTTATTTCCAATCCATGCATTTCAGAAACCCGATATATTGATTTTTAATATTACTTCACTAGCGTACATATTAATTATAAGATAACGCTTTCACGTTGAAAATCTTTGTTATCTGCTAAACAGTTCTGGTAGTTTTCGTAATTTATTGAAAATTTCTCTTTGCGTAAAACTTAACTTCGGTTGGGAGTTAGTGATTTCATATATTGAAGTATGTAATTAAAGTTTGGTTTTCTTAGTTCAACTGTTAAAATACATTTCAGTTTTTTATATATATATATATATATATATATATATATATATATATATATATATATATATATATATACACTGCGATGCAAAAGTTTAGACAAATGGCAAATATGTGAATAAAAAGAAAACTATTCAACGAAATGCTTTCAAATTTCTACTGCAGATACACAATATGGTCCCAAATACGTGTCTGGAGTTCTTAAAACTATAACTGGAATCAAATTTTGGATATTACAAAAGACATTTTTTTACATTGTTGCAAAAGTTTAGACAATAGTCAGATTTTATGCAAATATCCCTTGAAATGTGATTGGTGGAGGAAATGCGGGACTTTATTATTCATTTATAAAGTGCAGAGACTGCTGAATAAAAAATCAAAATCTCAGAAGCTCTTTAGTTCTCGTGTAAAGAAGATGAGAAAGTTTGGAAGCCGAAATTTGAAAACGAACCTACTTTATTAATTTTTTATCTTTTAAGTCGGCTCTAGTATGGTAGTACATTGTTTTTTACTTTGTGGAAAGCAAATTTAGACATGCATATCGATCAAAAAGTCCAAGGAAAATTAGATTTCTTAAGGATAAAGGAATTGAAAAAACGGTTCAGACTGACGATTCGCCCCTTAATCCTACAAAACTTCAACTTGGGTCAAAAACAGATCGTGACAGCATAAGTAGATAAACAACTGAATTGGAATGAATAAAAAAAAACAAAGAATTGTGCCTGAGCCTTTTCGGACAGAGTGTCCCAAATAAGCCAGATTTTATTGGTAAAAGCAGCACAGCATATGATCATTGGATATTTCTCAAGTCCCGCGAAAAGAATTATAATCCATCTAGGCTATCCCAATTTTAATAATTTTTATCAAAGAAAGTACCATTCATTTTTTAGTCACGATGATACATATGCTGAATTTTAACATTAAAATCTGGCTTATTTGGGACACTCTGTCCGAAAAGGCTCAGGCACAATTCTTTGTTTTTTTATGCATTCCAATTTAGTTGTTCATCTACTTATGCTGTCACGTGCTGTTTTTGACCCAAGTTGAAGTTTTGTAGGATTAAGGGGCGAATCGTCAGTCTGAACCGTTTTTTCAATTCCTTCATCCTTAAGAAATCTAATTTTCCCTAGACTTTTTGATCGATACGCATGTCTGAATTTGCTTTCCATAAAGTAAAAAACAATGTACTACCATACTAGAGCCGATTTAAAAGATAAGAAATTAATAAAGTAGGTTCGTTTTCATATTTCGGCTTCCAAACTTTCTCATCTTCTTTACAAGAGAACTAAAGAGCTTCTGAGATTTTGATTTTTTACTCAGCAATCTCTGCACTTTATAAATGAATAATACAGTCCCGCATGTCCTCCACCAATCACATTTCAAGGGATATTTGCATAAAATCTGACTATTGTCTAAACTTTTGCAACAATGTAAAAAAATGTCTTTTGTAATATCCGAAATTTTATTCCAGTTATAATTTTAAGAACTCCAGACACGTATTTGGGACCATATTGTGTACCTGCAGTACAAATTTGAAAGCATTTCGTTGAATAGTTTTCTTTTTATTCACATATTTGCATTTTGTCTAAACTTTTGCATCGCAGTGTATATATATAATACTTTTTTTTCATTTCTACGTTTTTATTCATAGTACTTTCAAAAACGTAAAAACCGTTCTTTATTTGTGCATGTATTAAGTCTTGAATAAATTTTAATAACTGCTGTAATATTCTTCCAAATTTGGATGGGAAATTGTTTTAATCGCGCTTTTAATGTTCAAAAACGAGCGGCGGTTGGTATTCCAATAGGAGATTAATAACTAAATAAAAATGTAACCCAATAACAATTTTTATTAAAAATTCTTGACAATTCTGTAATTACCGTCGTGCTGTTGGTCCTTATATTGTTTATCCAAACATTCTATTCTGCCACTTCCAAAGACGTGGCTTGTAAAGGGAAGTTTCCTTGCATCTTTATTGCGGCTCAACACAACGATCAGTTTCAAACTTAGTGCACTGTTCTTCCAACAAAATTGCTGCTTAATCAGTCTTAGCTTATGTTCTGCGTGTCTGCTGAACAGTACTTGGAAATCGGCCTAATCTAAACCTCGGAAATAATCTAAACCTTGGGAATCGGCTCCTAATTGCGTTAGGTAACAAAAGAAATTACTGGAAATTTCAAAAAAAGTGCAAGCATGAGGGAGGATTGAATTTATTGGGTTACACCGTGAGATAAATCCGTTTAAAACGCTAACTGATTAGGTTTTTGTCACTAGTCTACTGCACTCAAGCACTATCTTTGCACGATGTTCTAACGCTACTGACATATGAATAGATGCACCTAATTCAGAAGAACATGTTTCGTTTATTCTAAATCAAACTGACAACTTCTAGGCGAAGCACGCACACCGTTTTATTCTGTTCTGGCTCATACTTAGTTGATATAAACCTATATTTTGATTTTTCTTACGATCTCCAAGATCATAGAGTTAGAGCCCTCTAGTCATATTTTCGATTAAAATATTCGAAGTTCAAAAGAAAAAAAAAGAGAACGCGTGAAAGGAAAGGAACAAAAAAAAGTTTTCGAGTGCAAACTTGGTTTTTGTTTGTCTTCTTAATACAAAAGTTACTTACTTTTTGTCCTGCCTTTGGTCTCTTGGGTTTAATTTTAATGTTCACAGCTGATGGCGGAACTGTAAAATCGAATAAAAAAATAAACAATGAAACTATGTAGTGTACATGCACACTCACACACATACTTACATGTACAAAAAAATTACAGAGAATTATATTTTGCAAAAATTTTGAAAATATAGCTGTTTAAAAATCCGAAAACACTGAATATAGTTTGTGTGACACAAACTGTGTCAGTATAACATTTGCAGTTAGTAAAAAAAAAGTAATGTAATAAATGTATTTATTGCGATACATATCACTCATTTTACAAGAAGCAAGCACTCCACATGCACACAAGTATACAGTATTTCTTGTATTTAATTCCCAAAAGATATTTATAGTAAAAAAATTAATTAATAACTCTTATTGTTAAATATTGGCATTTGCAAGTCGCTGCGTTATAAATGTTTGAAGTGTGAAAGTTAAAGAGCTGTTAAATAAACTTTCTTACTTGTAAGCATCAATTCATTTTGCTATTTTTAATTCAGTTACCATTCATTTCACAATTTAGCTATTTTGCATTTTAGATAAGACTTATATTTTTATTTTCCAACTATTTTTATCATTTACACTACATTGTAGAAAAAATCAACTTTTCTTAATGTAATAGCTGTTATCTTACCCAATTTTAAGATTAAATATAAGATTACTGATTATTCGCAAGTAATAAGCAATATTTTCTTTATAAACGTCAGTCCTTCCATACATTATTAAGAAATTCGGCACATCTGTTAAAGCTTTGCCAGAATAAAAGTCTTAAATATATAAAAGATTTCCTACGTAATATTACTCTACTTTGAAAGTTATGGTGTTGAAGAAGATGTTCCGAAGTCAGTTATGTTATTATAATATTTATTTAGCAGGAGTAGAACTAATCCTTTTCTTTGTCAGCAAGAAATATAATTAGAGCCACTGCTTGTTGCCATTCCCAAGCTACCAAAAATAGCAAGAAACGAAAAGTTCTATTCCATTGATTAAGTGCGTGGAATTATGTTACTTATTAATGAAGCAATTTTAATTACGGCACGGCTTCTTACATTTTGTTAAGCTCTTCATTTCATTCCAAAGGGGAGAATCTAAATATGAGATTAGTTGTCCTGGCAGTTTTAGCCATTGAAATTTGTTCTCTCAAAATGGCAAAGCGCAAAAAATTAAGTAAGCACGCTTTTCATTCGTGGAAGTGCCTAACTGGTAGACATGTAAAGATATTAATTTTGGTGTTTGGAAGCAATCGCTGAAGGTATTAAAAATGAAGAATGATTCAATTGGCTGATGTGATTTCAGTGAACGACTTAAGCATAAATTTTAGCATTATTAAAGTACAGCTGATTTCTGTTTTGTGGGAAGAACTACTAATATTTATATGTCAGAAGAGAATTTTTAATGAAATAAAAAAATAACTAAAATTAGTCAATTCCTTAGCTTTCAGGTGTTATTTTAAGGTTCACATTCATTAGAGATGAATGCTTAGCTCTTAAAATGTGTTTTCAGTTTTGTCAAGATTATGTAAATATAATCGCTATTCAATAGAAATATTGATTTTTTTAAAAGGAAGACTTTGCTTCCATGTATTAAGGTTTCATTGAAGGTATTGCTTTAATATAAGCCTTAAATTACAAGATCAGGTGTGTAAACTGGGTTTCTTAATGCTCTAATGATATGCCTTATGCTCCAGTCCAGAGTAGAAAAATAGGTTTTACTGCAGTACACATGTTTAAAAAGTGCATAGCAGCAAATTTTCTCCTTTGTCAAACATGTGTAACAGATTTAAAATCTTAAGCGGAATGAAGTAAGAGAATATAAATTAGAAGTTCAAACTAAATTAAGCAAAAAAGATTTGAATTCACGTCCTTAAACTTTTTTAGGCTAACAGGAGGAATAAACATCATTCTTATTGAAATACAGTTAATCCCAACAAAGCAAACCGCTCGTCACATGCACTTTAAAATATTTACACCTCACTGTTTTAGAACATAACTTATTTTATTGCGCGAAAACTACGTTAGTGCATTATTTCAACTTAGACATTATTGTACAAAGTAAGTTAAAATCACAAATGCATTAAATTTTTAAGTTTAAAATAACAATCATAAAAATGTGAAAAATCAATTTGTCTAACGCGTAAAAAACAGCTCTTATTTTAGAGAACTAAGTTATTTTCTTATAAAATTATTAAATAAATACTTCACTTTGGAAAGTTTTTGTTCTGTGACTAACTTCTGTTTTATAATCAATATATATTTGGTACAGTCCAGCCAATCACAGGCACTCTCCAAGCAATACAATTCATTAACGATAGACTAAAGACGAGTTTTATTGTACTGAAATGCGATCATTCTTTTTCATTCTTACTTACAGTAAACAGTTAGACGCGTTGTAGCAATCAGGGGAAGTAATGATGCTGTGTTCGACGCTTCACATCGATACTCCACTCCGTTATCGTTATCGTCCACTGTAATCGATACTTCAGCGGAAACAACGTTGTTATTAGTGGTAGTGGAAGAAGAGATCTGTTGAAAAGAAAGTATAACAAAGAAAGATAAGCGTGGGCTTAATTAAAAATGCATTATGTTTAAGAACTGGATGGTGTGTTTTTCATTATAGATGGAAATTTGAAAAGGGTTATACTTCATCTTGGTTAAAAAGTTATCACAAGTTTGCTCATCTGCAGGCGAACACCATTATTTTTGGAAAGCTAGTTAAACTGCCATCATTTATTATAAGGGGATTATATCTGATTTTTTAAGTTTGTTGCTTTTCATATTTTGTTTTTTGAGAATGAAAAAAATTAACTTCTGGTATGCTAATTCATGAAATTTCGTTACTTCAAAACCCTTGGTATATTTAAATCATTAATCACCATCGTTAAATTCGTATTAAGTACAACGAAATTTTGAGGAAAAATAAAAGTTTTAACTAAATACTTTTCAGAAGGTAGTAAATCTGAAATGGGGCTTGCTTTTATCTTAAATAAAAAAAAAGTATTCCTTAGATGAGTACTTTGTGTCAAAATATTAATGTGTTGTTATGTAATGTTTGTATTGCGAATGTAAATTAAAATGAGCAAACTCAAAAAAAAAAAAAAAAAAAAAAAACCGTTGCGGCAAAGTAAGCATATTGTGTAAGAAGTCTAACCACCGTATCTCATCATCATTAAAAATGTCATTAAGATTATAATGATTTTTAGCACAAAGCTTTACTTTCCAAAAAGCATTAAACTCAATTGCATTCGTAATGTTATTTTTAAAAGTTTTATTTAAATCATTTTAGACCATAATCGACTTTCGTAGATTATATGAAATCAGGAACAGAACATTAGATAAAAACTCAAATTTTCAATTTACCTATAAATTTACTGTTTCTATATATGTTACGCTATTGACACTCTAATTTATGATACATTCAAGTATTTGGTTACTCGTTCTCTCACTTGAGATTTTGGAGGGGGGGGGGTGCATTAACTACTCGGGGACTCTAAATTAAGGTACATTGTTTGCATCTCCCATGCAGATTATTTTAATAAACGCTGATCTGAAATCATTCATCATCATCATCAAAAAAAAGATCTGAAATCATTTTTATATAAATGGAGAAATAACGTTTTTATTTGATGTTTTCTTCAAGATAATACGAAACTCACCTCTTTATCCTTTCTAAACCACCTGATTGTGGGCAAAGGATTTCCCCCTTGAGAAACGCACGTCATCGTTTGAGTTGACCCTCGTTCGATGGGAGTGCCCTCCGTGTATCCCATTATAACAGGGGCATCCGGAGCATCTGCAAAAGCATAAATGCATTTTATACATTTTTCAGTCTAAGCACATAAATAGAACCATGAATTTACGTTACTAAAACGTAATGTATCGGTGAATCTACCAGGAACGTCATTTCAAGTTTTTCCAGTGGTGGGGGGGGGGGGGGCAAAAGGTACAAACACAATACAATTTCACCAGAAAACAACAAAAACCACGCCCACTTATACGTAAATACATTGGTTTCTCAAAGTCAGGGGGGGGGGGCAAATGACCCTCCCTCTAAATGACGGGCCTGGAATCCACATTTTATCAAAATAATAATTACTGCTATTAATTTTTAGGACTGAATTTAATCAATAAATTACACTAAAGCAGCGAAAAATGCCTCTTATAAGGAAAAAGTGATCATAAAAAACAAGAATTAGAATTTTGGAGTTTGGACATAACGGTCTTTAACCAATGACTGTGGAAAGTTACTTCCCCCACTTTTGATCTAAAAGTTCTTTCGTTCAATAATGCGTTTGAATAAACACACGTTACAGAAATATGTCAGTCAGCACATGTCCACAGGTTTTCTATAATACATTTCTAAGAACGCAAATGATGAAGAAAAGAAAACTTCCATTTTATAGAAAATCTAATAAAGATCTTTTAAAGTTTTGACCAATGAAGAATTGTGATGCGAATGTTACGTAACACATACGTGAAGATAATATTTTGATGAAAATAATTACCGCGATTATATTTTAACTACAAATTTAACATATTTAGATTAAGAGTAACGTGTTTAACATTATAACTATTCAATTTAATCTCCGATAATAGTTATAACCTCCTCCGAGTTCGTGACACGTGGACGTATAAATGACACGTGGAATTTCAGAAAAGGGTGTACTGCATGTATTCTCCAGCCACCACTAAAGCCATTTAAGATGATATAATTGACTAATGGGTTCTGTTTTAATACAAATGGCTAGCGATTCTTTTTTTGATGCAAATGGCGTTATTTAGGTGAAATTAATATCCCATAACAGTTAGAACCTCCTCTGATTTTTCGATGTATTTTTATATTTGAATTGTGGAATTTAGATGACTCAATCCTCACAAAGTTAAAAATCGTTTTATTAAAGTGAAGAAAATACATACCAAAATATATTGAGTAAAATATTATGAAACATATTAAAACCAAATTCGCTACGTTTTTAAGAATAAAACTATTAGCAACTACTTACATAAAACGCTAACTACGGCTGTTTCAACCATAGTTTCACTAAGAGCTTGATTAACAGCATAACAAGAAAACATTTTCATATTTCGTTCCTGAAACAAAGAAGAGTTCAGATAAATTGCTGTAGCAGTAATTTTACTTACATTTTTTAACGCAACACAAATAACTTTTTTGCATGAATATTTAATATATTGCTTGCGTAGTAACTCTAGCTTCTACTGCTCTTATTTTGTTTTGCTGCAATATTGATATCCTATTATCTATTTCTTTATTATATCAAAAGCTTAAAAATATACACACTATATATTTAATTAAATTTGCACATATTGGGGTAGATGTATATTATATATAAAACTATTTTGAATAAATGCTTATGTAACTGAACTTATGGAACAGAAAGATAAATTCAAAATATTGTTTTAAAAATAAAAACGCATATACATAGGGTTAATATGAAAAATATTTTGCAAGACAAATAATCTAGCAATTAAAATATTTCAACTACTTGATAAAGTTTGAACTAATTTATGTCTCAAATATTTTATTGTTATTTTAAATGTGTTATATGGTTTAAGAAATAATAATGATAATAATAATAATAACAATAAAATGAATAAGTAAAGAAAATAAATCATGGTTATGTACACATATATCGTTAAAAATAGTAAAGCGTTCTATAGAAAAATGTAGTTTTAGAAAAAGATTGGTAAAAGTTGCATCCAAATAATTAAGAAAGAATGTAGAAAAAAGGAAATATTTGTTGCGGTTTTCTTATAAAAAGACCTTGCCATTAAGTGAAAAAAAATGATTTTGATCATTAAATGTTTATAAAAAAAAAAAACATTTATGAGATTAAGTTGCAGAGCAATATTTATGAACATTAAAAGTGATCCCGATATTATTAAGAAAAAATGAACTTGCTTGAGGATTGAATTGGAAATGATTATATATTTGACATTGAGAGGAAAAAAGAGAGATACAGAAAGTGAAAGAAAATTCTGGAGAATCCATTGGAAAAATTTCTTTATAAGAATTGGATTAGAAGCAATACTTAGGAATATAAAACTCTTGTTTGAAGCCACATGTTTTTCAAAACAGAGTAGAGCGAGAAAATGAACAAAGTGTTTCACATTCATAAGTGACATGTTACAAATCGTTTTGCTGAGTGAATTTTTCAAATCTGTGCAATCACAAAAGAAAGATTTTCTTGCTAATTTATTCGCAGAAGACAAAGTAGCTAAATGATTGCAAGTACTGAGACAAAAGCATTAGAGCAGAATTAAAAATCTGACACTAGAAACGGAATTAAATTGGCTTCAAACTTTTTCTTTGAATTTGCAGACAAACTTCAGAAGTATTTTAAAACCTTTAATTCTATTTCAAAATCTCGATTTGTAAATCCTTCCGATTTTAATTAAATGCCTCTGCGTTTCCCAGTTCGCTTACTTTTTTTCCCTCCTATTACAGGAAAGAAACCTTCTTAGTAAGAAAACTTTTTCTCAAACAAATGAAACCTTTTCATTTAATGGGGGAAAATACTTTCTATCGTCCGTTGCAATTCCGTTCAAACAATTTGAGATCATCGCAGATGTTTTTCAATTTATTTTTTCGCCGCTTTCCCCGATTTTAATAGCTAAATGTTTTGAAGTGAATCCAGAGGCTAGAAGCAGTTTGGAGTTAGAAAAATACTTTAATCAATTTGTTACTTTACTTTCGTTATTGAATTAAAGTGAAAAATTACTTCATAAGCCTTCAGTTTATTTAACAGCTAATATATTGAAATTATTTTCAAAACGTTGTTGGAAGTGATAGAAATTGATGAATATTTTATTCAAAGGAAAGGTGTTGAGATATCGGTTTTTCACGCTAACTCTACATGCTAGTTGAACGCAGGAACGTATGAATTTATACGTTATATGAAATATCTGAATATATCAATGGCAAAACTGTCACTTTGCAGTTTATTCTGTTTTACCGCTCGTGCTCATTGAATTAGATAAATGTTTAATTTATTGAATCTTGTAAACTTATAAGTTATGAAAGTCCGGAACAAAAGGGGGCCGGGCTGAGAAAAAAAAGCAAAACTTACCATCATGCATTTATTTCAAACTTGATGAAAAAGGGGACGGCATTTTGTATAATCTGGCAAGGGGATCTCGAAATCAATAAAGGGGCCATAAGGCAAGGGCAATATTATTCGTTCAAAATTAAAAGATGAATTAATTTAAGGACATCAAAAAGATAATTTTGGCTAAATTCTGCTGCCATGAATGCTCATACATGCTGTCCGGAATTATTGTTAAATTAAGCCGGCCATCTTGTCTAGTGGTCAGAGGAGTCTGACAGTGGTGGCGGTGGCCCCGGGTTCGAACCCCATCTCAGGCATGGATGTACTTTCACTCTCTCGTGTCCTTGTCCTTCCTCTGTGTAAATGACCTTATAAACGGGTCTTATGGCATGTGTGATGAGCTAAATCGACCTTCCTTCTTAATGGTGTTTATAAAAACGGTAGCCGTACAACTTCCACCTTAAATCGGGTAGATTTCTCTACTCGGGCTCGGGTACCCGAGTGGTTTCAGAAACAACAGCAATAAAATTGCTAAATTAAAGTTACAGATCGAGTACTACCATTAAAATAGCTACATATTAAGAATAAAACACAAAAGTCGACAGGATCCGACAAATCACTCACATGCCCTGTGATGGTCACACTGACGTTGGAAGTAGTGATCCAGCCACCTCTAGGATCAGCAACACTACTACTGGCGGCTTGTACTGGTCTACCATCAACCACCCAAGACACATCCGCAGGCGGATTGCTGCGATCAGTAGTACAGAACATCGTGACGGAGTCTCCTTCTTGGGCTTCTTTAGGGCCCATGATTGTTACCTTACTTGGAGCAACTGAAAGAAACATATTGACATTCGTAAATATGCATACTTTTAAATAGGTTTATTATCTAAGGAATTTGATACATAAATTCTAGATAATTTTATAGACTCTTCTTTCTCAGAGTTCTTAATTATTTTCGGAAATAACTAATAAAGTTCCAGATTAGTAAATTGTTTTCGGGTGTGTTTTTCCTTCAGAAAAATAATATGACGTTATTACAGTTATTACTATCGATGGATGCAATGAGTGTTTGTAAATTTTTAAGGTTTAGCATTTGAATAATTCAGCTTTATAAGCTGTATCATACTGTAAAAACAACATTCATTTTTTGCAGTGAACCTGATATATATGATATCCTTATTTAGGGCAGAATGATCTGTGTGCTTAAAAGGAATTAAGTATCAATTCAAAGCTCACATCTAACTAAACATTACGAGTCGTGAAAATGCAAAATACAAGCAAATCGCATACGATTAGTTGGGGATGACGAAGCATTGAGCTCTGAAACTTGCGTACCCGGAATAAAATTCCAATATGTAATGATTTTAATCATGAAAATTTGTTTCATTTCTTCTTCACATATATTAAACCTAAACAAATTATTAACAATTTTCCTGAACATCGTAAGTGTTTAAATAACACTACTTACAAAAAACTCTATCTTTGAAATTGGTATTGTTTTAGAAAACCGATACTATGACTTCATGATTAATTATCAGCATATAAATCTAGGTATGAACCATTACCAACAAACACTCATGAATTGACAGCAGTTTTAATAGCTTTAATTGTTGTCCCACAAATTAACTTGTCACATTATTGGATCTTCGGATTTCACAAATTATCGCCACAGATTAGGGTAATTCACACAAAGCTGTCGTTTCAATGGCCATAACGCTACAATACCAATGACGTACATTAAATATCCAATTTCAAGAACTAAAGGATTTAATTAATTACTGGCTTCAGGGCATTGAGTTTATAGATATGAATCACATTAGAGATGATGACGAGATAGTGAATCAAGTGCCAGTGCATATGTCCTCTGGGATTTATTGGTGAACTTAAGAGAACCTATAAGAATGCTACTTTTTAAAGGAAGAATTTTCAGTCTGTATTTGATTGAATTCAAAACTGATTGGACTTAATACTTTTTGAAAAATAATCCTAAACAAAAACGTTCATCAGGAAAATTATTTGTTTAGTACATATTAAAGCTCAGTAATTTAGAGCTGCAGTTTGCGAAGTGGACTCTGAATTCTGCAAAATCTTTTTCATTTATCAGAATATTGTGTTATATATGTTTGCTCTCATATAATTTGATACACTACAGCTGCCAGACATTTTTAAACAAAATTTTGATGGTATATTTCTTAGATGTATATGTTACAGTAGGAGCGCAACATCTGGTAGATGTCGACCTTACCTGGTGAATAGTAACATTAACGCAGAAAAGACATCGGTGAAAGTTCGAAGATTTCCGATAAATCACAGGCTAAAGGCAAATTCTCCTAAACCGTTCTTTCACAATATTACGTGTACATTAGACTATAAGGATTAGTAATATGGCTCAACAGTCTTTGTTATTAAACCCCTTACTGCGCCCTTAATTCAACATACTCCAGTAAAATGTTTGAATACTTACACTGTACTGTTAATTTAACCATGGCTATCATAGGCTTCAAACTGACTGAGTTAGTAGCTTCACACCTATAGATGGCATTATTATCATTTGAATCGACCGGAAATGTCAACGTATTAGTCGATTCTCGTCCTGTTGTCGTATAAGTCACGTCAACTTGCTGATCATTTCGATACCAAACTAATTTGGCCAAGGGATTGCCGCCGCGGGAAACACACGCCAAGGTCAAAGTGTCACCCATGCGCACAGTCTCCCCTTCTTGGTAACCTTCGATTTCTGGTGGACCAGGTGGAACTGAAAAATAAATTTTAAAACTTTAATTATTTATTAATTAAAGTGGAAGAAAACAGTTTAGATATATTTATCGCAGTTCCCTCAATGTCGCAAAAATGTCATAATTAGTGATGCGTTTTTTAGGGATAGTATATGAATATGATAGTACACGGATCAGTGCCAAGAGATATTTTTTAACAAACAATGGCAGCTGTACAAAAATTAGTTTGAATTTAGAACTTGTAGCTCAGTTCTAATAACTTAAAATTTAACTGTAGGAGTAAATTTCTGTTTTACTGAAAGAATAAAGTTAGTCTTGATTCTAAATTGAAATTTGTTATTGCTGCTACAAACGTAACCCGAACTCAATTCAGTATTAATAGGATTTTCCCCTTTGCCATCGGAGAGGTAAACCTCTTTTTGGTTAGGCATTACGAGGTAAGAGTCGAACTAGGCATGTCCAATCCTCTCCCCCTCCCCCTTATCTTGGAAAAAATCTGCCTGTAAGTGCTGCTATAACACATCTTGCCTTTCCTTTCGAAAAGTCTTGTTTTTAAAATTAGGCTTAATTATTTTACTTTTTAAACGTATTTCCACATTGCTTTTCTTCAATACCTTTTTTAAGTACATGGATCCACAAACCCATCAGGTTTTAGATATAATAAAAAAAAGGTATTGCTAATTCTTCAGTAAAAATGAACAAATATATTTACTGCAATCAAAACACAGCTACAACCTTTTGAAAACCATATCATTAAATCCATCACCATTTTGCATTCATTTGTCTAACATAATGCTACACACAATAGATATTGGCTGCATAGGTATAAGCATTACATTTCTAACCGTTTCCTCGTTCCGGAATTTATTTTAACGCATCTCGAGCAAGAGAAATATGCTTGCGAACAAAATTCACTTAGGGTTGAATAATTCCTTAACTTGGAACATCGCACAGTGGCATTAAATTAACAAAATCCACATGGAGAGTGAGAATTATTTACTCCAATTAATGGAGGCAAATATTTGCAGCTGTATTAACAATTAGTTATCGCTATCTGTTGCAGAAACGCGATGGGTATATTTTCTTCTCCAGTGCTTTCGCCGCTTATTTGCCCCGATATTTAATAAGACAACGGTAGGTAAATATAATCTTGTTTCAGTTTCAGTAGAGATTTTATTCACTGAATGGAACTTTCATGAGGATTTATACCCAGTAAGATAAAAAAGTTGAAGAAAAAAAACGCTTTCAAAGGTATCTTCCAGAACTGTCATTAAAGTGTCCTGAATCGACTGAAAACCCACACAAAAATAATTAAAACTCGAATTTTATTCAGGATATTCCTTTGTGAAAAGGGGGTGCTGAATTACACTCTAATGAACTATACATTCCAATTATCTCTTCCTCTATTTAACGAGGTATCGAACCCCGAGAAATGAAGTGAAGCGGTAGCATAGTTCCATGCGAGAGAACGGGGGGGGGGGGGGCTCGAAGTCGAAATGGGCCCACATAGATCCAGGCTTCCACTGGAGATGCGGCTAGTTAGTTTAATTGTAACGGTTTCCGAGGAGTCAACTACGGAAAGGAAATTTATTGGATTTCCATGGTAGATGGATTTGGCAAAGGAACGTTTAGTTGGATAGATCTACAAATGCGGGGCGGAGCGACAAAGCGTGAATTAGGTTAAAATACCCGTATTTCTAGCCAGAATGACTCTAAAAGTGTTAGAAGGTAAATACAACTCTCTAATGTTTCAAGGGCTGCCGTAATTCAAAAGAAAAAGATATCTTTTGGAGGAATATTTTTATTAATCAATCATCTACATTTTTTTTGTATATCTACACTGCAAAAAATGAATTGCTGTTTTTACAGTATAATGCTGGCAGCAGAGGTTACAGTTTAAAACTGTAAAATCTCAGTAATAAACTGTAAAACTAGCTATTTTACTGTTTATCACTGTAAAACTAACAATTTTACAGTTTATTACTTAAGTATAAAATTAGTATTAAAGTTAGCAATATTCCCATAAAATTAGATGTATTATGCTGTAAAAACAACAGTATAATACTGGAGTTAGATGTTAAAGTTTAAAACTGTAAAATACACAGTAATAAACCGTGAAACAAGCATATTTACAGTTTATTACTGTAAAATAGCAATTTTACAGTTTACTGCAGTAAAATAAAAATTTTAGTTTATTACTGTAAAATAGTAATTTTACAGTCTACTACTGTAAAAGTTGTTGCATTATACTGCAAAAACCACATCTATTTTTACAGTGTACATATAAGCATTAGGGCATTAAGTAGAGTATTAAGTATTGCTCTTAATAAAACGTAAGTCATAATTTAAGCAATAGAGGTAGTCCGAGGCAAAATAGCTTGCTTGAACAATCGATTCGTGTATTTGTGGAATTTTGAGGACTCCAAATAATGTTTTTGTGAATCTGCATATGTGATTATAAAATAGAAAACCCTAAGGAATTAGCTTGGCTTTTTTTGAGGAAACCCTATTCTTTCCATTACAAGATTTTTTGAACAAGTTAAAAGGTTTGTTTTTTTTTTTTCAATGTAAATAAAACGGATTAGTGAGGGAAAATTTAAAAATAATAATAATAATAATAATACTGAAAAATTGAGAGAAAAATAATTTTCTTATCTTTTTTACCTTGATGAATTCATTCAAACATTTTTCGGACATTCATTAGGTAGTAATTAGTGTAGTAAAAAAATCACCAAAGGTATAATTTGAGCTCTTATTTTACGATTCCTATTTTCAGATTGTAAAGCAAATCATTTTTTTAAAGGTTTGTTTTTTTTTCAATGTAAATAAAACGGGTTAGTGAGGGAAAATTTAAAAATAATAATAATAATAAAAATAATGCTGAAAAATTGAGAGAAAAATAATTTTTTTATCTTTTTTACCTTGATGAATCCATTCTAACATTTTTCGGACATTTATTAGGTAGTAATTAGTGTAGTAAAAAAATCACCGAAGATATAATTTGAGCTGTTATTTTACGATTCCTATTTTCAGATTGTAAAGCAAATCATTTTTTTAAACTGTTAAAGATGTTCTTTAAAATATCAAAAAAGCGCCTCGGATTAACCGGAACCTTGGACTTTTGAGACTCGGATTTTCGAGATTCCACTATTTACATAAGTATTATGTTTGGTGATGCTGATGTGGCGAATCATCAGAAATCTGATATATCGTGTATGAGCTTCTCGGAAAAACGCGTTCGGGATAAAATTCACAGCCATAAATCAGAAAGCGAAAGTAAATGTTCTACCCTATCAGATGCTTCAGCGTAGCTTTATCGTCTGTCTGATTGACCGTTCTCATTATTTAGTTCACCTTTCCAGCAATAGATGTCGCGAAATGTTGGGAATAAATTTTCATCGTTATTGATGTTTCCATTGAGAGAATGAGACCTCATATTTCAGACGATTTCAAGTCTCAAGCAATTTAAAATAGATTCTTCGAAGTTATAATAGAATTTATTCAGAAGCTTGCTTTGATTTTCTTGTGATGCATTTTAAATTAAAGATAGAAATAATCAATGAAGGGAAATTGTCTAAATGGTAAACAGTTTTCTAAGATAAATTAATAAGTTTGAAGTTACATGGATTTTAAATTGCTGGTTTTAATTAAAATAAATTTGAATAGGAAAAAAAGGGGGGGCAATGTATTATTTTCTTTCAAAATAAATAAATAAATAAATATAAATAAGTAAATTTAAATATACTAAGCATTTTGGTATTGCATTGCCTTTTTCAGTGATAAACCTAACTAGTCTGTTTCCTTTTTTTATTCATACTATCATTTTATGAGTCCACAGGTTTTTTCTTCATTAAATGTTATTTTATATAATACCTCTGAAAAAAAGAAAGCACTATATGATAACAAATATTTGATTTCATAACATTATAAATATATATCATAGATTTAAAGCAATGCGTTTTTTAAAGAATAAATTAGTCACGGTATGCATTTACAGATTAAAACTGAATTTTATGAAAATTAATAAATATTTCATTTTTGTTTCCATTCCTTTTATCAATCCTCAGTACTTCTGTTATTTATTATTATTTCACAAATAACCTTCTTTCCGAACGAAGTCATGCTCCGAAATTGCATTCTCTGAAAATTCTAACAGATAGGAATAGATAATTTTACATAACAAGTCGAAACGTCTCTTTTACAATTACAGAGTCATGAATAAAACCTCGCCGATGATGAATATCGTCAAATATCATTTTTCGGGTTTTGAAATATTCATCTAGCTCTCGTGTGCTTGACGTCGCTCTGACAAGTATTTCCGCAAATTAAATCAGGTAAAAGGTTTAGAGAAATAGATGATTTTAAACCAAAGCACTAGCACTTAAAACGAAGGCGGTTTGTTTTAAATACTCTTTATTCGACTTGAATGCATGCGCAATGTTATGGGTGGTAAAATTTATGTATCGTTAACTTGTAGATTTGCCTTTGTGAATACATTCTTAAAAATTATTTGAAAATTTTACGGCACAGTTCATGTGCCGATGTGTTCAGATTTGATAAACAATTAAAATCAGCTTCGTTTCTAGCAAATGCGTTAATAATTAAAGATTAATGGCATCATCAAGATTTGGTAATGAACCATTCACTCGATATTGTTGCATATATTAATATCTAAGAAATCGTTAAAGCAGTCTATACTAACGAAAATTCACACAATTAATGTTTTAAAACTTCGCTTTTTAAAATATTTGTATATTATGTACACTGCAACTACACATTGGAAACACGTTTAGAACAGTTTATTTTAGAAATTTTACTTCCATTGCTTAACTGTGCATTGAAATTTGTGCCAAATGTGCATCGAAATTCGTTCCTATTTCTAAACTATTGTGTTCTAATGAGGATATTCACTGCATTTAAGCTTGGGGACACACTTGAGAGCAAACTTGAGGCATATTTGAGAACAGATTGAGAATATATTTAATCGAATAAGGAAAATCATCGCTTTCTTTCGCATAAAGTTTATTTCAACAATTTTATTTAACTACCATTCAGTAAAGTCTTTCAAAATGATACCATTAGCAATTTTGCTTCAGCAAATCACTATTCCCCAGTGTCAAAAATACTGGCAAAAAGAAAGTCCTTCCATGGTCATATGCGATTAATTGCCGGACCGCAGTAAGTCACAGTCCCTCTGCTCTCAAAACTACGGAAAAAAATAGAAGCAAAAACTGGTGTTATAAACAAAGCGTGTACCGCACTTTACGTAGAAAATTTCCTAACAAGTGTGCTGTAAAATGTTTAAAAGATGGTTAATGTGTTACTGTTCAAAAAATACATAACGACATGTGTTCCCCTCTCATCCAAACAACTGTCGGTTAAAAGTGTTTTGCATGTTTTCTAAAAATTAAACCATTTATTTGGCTCAGAATTGAGAACTACGGAAGAAATATTTTAAAATATATGAAGTTCAACAACTATACATTATTTTTAAACTGAACAAAAAAGCATGTATGCGGAAATGCTGAGTGAAAAGGAAAGATGAAGTTTCATTTAACCAGCTAAGAATTCGAGGAAGAAAGCAACACTTCAGGAAAAACATGACGTATAATTCTACAAAGAAAGTGGTATTTATTACTGAATCATCAACTACAGACACGCCTCTATGTGCTTAGTAATCAATCATTGATAAAGGAAGATTACAAAAAATCGTATTTGCGTAACAAAAAACATTATTTAAGCCTCTGAACACTACCCAAGTAGCATCAACTCATCGGATTTTGCTCGGCCGATCATCCAACTCCTCGTAAACTGATCCCGTAACGCACGATGACATCGCTCCGATCAGTATCCGAGCACGGTTTTCGATGAGTTCCTTTTTCCGGAAAGCGATATCCTTCTGATCAACTTTCCCGACGAAAATAAGTCGAGCATCCAAAATTGATCCTAAATTCGGGACTGCACTGCTCGTAAATTGCTCCAAATCTCATCGTATTTCGAGTAAAACTAGTCGGATTTTGCTGCTCGGATTCTGTTTGGCCGATGAGACATATTGAAGCAATTCCCGATGAGAACTCATCGAATTCGATCATCGGCCGATGAGGATTTCATCGGGTTTCGATGAATGGCCGATCATCGGCCGATGAGATTATGCTGCTAGGGTATATGCAAAGTGTCACAATGAAGCTTAATTAGTAAAAAAACCCGAGTTATAATAAGAATATGAATTGCTTTCTTATTTAAAGTTAAGATAATTACATTAAATGCTTGTTATTTTAAAATCATTATGATAATATAAAATGCTAGTTATTTAAACATATAAGATAACTAGTGCGCTTAAATATCATTTTTTAAAAAGTTTATTTAGCAAACAAGAAATGAAAGTTGTTTTAAGAGCATGAAATACAAACGACACGCTTTTTAGCCTACTTTCCCGTTAAAAATAAAAGAAAGACGAAAAAAGTATTAAAATTGGCTTAATGCATCTAAAAAATATCGCCAAGTCCAAAAAATATCGCCAAGTTAAAAAAAATATCGCCAAGTTAAAAAAATAAAAAGGTAAAATGAATATCGAAAAATTAAAAATGTGAAAGTAGGGTATTGAGATGGGGAATTTGTGTGTCGGTCTGTCGGTCGGTCTGTCGGTCGGTCTGTCTGTCTGTCCCCCCCTAATAACTTTTGAATGAATATTCCGATTTGGACAAACTTTTTTTTGTTGGAAAGATCTCGGCGAGTGCAGCTCATTCCCATATTTAAATTTTCGATTTGAACAATTTTTGGTTCAACTTTGAGCCGTTCAAACAACCTGTCCCGCGATGCTAACTTTTTAGTTAACAGTCCGATTTGAACAAACTTTTTTTTGTTCGAAGGATCTCAGCAAGGATACTTCATTACAGTATTTAAATTTTCAATTTGAACATTTTTTCGTTCAACATTGAACCGTTCAAGCAACCTTTCCCCACCTAATAACTTCTGAGTGAACCATCCGAATGGAAAAAACTTTTTTTTGTTTGAAAGATCTCGGAGAGGTTTGTGGAGAAGGTTACCAGTTGTTGAAAGGAATACCAGTTGCACACCAGACCATGCAGATACTTGTAAACTTAATATTTATTATAACATAAGTATATAAATTAAATCCAACTTGACACAAACTAAATAAACTCGTTCCGCCTCGGAACGCAAGCTAGGAATAAACAACAATTCATCAGCTACCAACTCCTGCAGCATACCGCGCCTCTTGGGGCGCTGCGACAACGGTTATTTAAGCGCTGCGCAATTTGCATGACAGCGCATCCCAAGGTGTTGCCACAGGTTCATTCCCTTATTTTGCTTTTTGGTTTGAACCATTTTTCGTTCAATATTGAACCGTTCAGAAAAAAATTTAACATTAGCGCCTACGGGGAATTTAAGTTGAATGTTGATCCTGGAACTTAAAGTCGGATTTCCTTCAAACTAACTTTGTAAAAAAATGGTTTTGATAAATAATGTTTGTAAAGTACTTTTCTGAATAATCTTCTGTGAGGACTCTGATTCCGACTCCGACTCCACAAACATGGCGGAAATGCAAGCTCAGAAAAAAGAAAAATAATAGTAATAAATCAAGCTTAGATTTATTACTATTATTTTTCTTTTTTTTGGCAGACGATTTTTTTTGGTAACAAAAGTGTTTCGTTAACGAGGGCATTTTATTCTTTATTTATATTTAACAACTGGCAACGGTTTAAAAGTGAAAATCGAGACATTTTATCGACGGACGAGTTTTTTTTCCTTTCTTTGATAAAATGTGTTTTGATGTACTTTGTACTTTGATTTTTTTTTTTTTTTTTTTGAAAACGATTGAGGAATTTTTCTTCGGAAGAACTGTAACAGTTACAAGGGTCGACAAAACTTCATTTATTCATTTATTTACTTTTTATGTCTCTATTTCATCTGATGAGAGGGGTATATTTTGCTTTTAGAAATCAGCTTTAAGTGCTAAAAAGGTATGTTTGACATAATGTTTAGTCTCAGATGATCAAGAGAATAATGATCAGATGCTAGAATGCCGATGTCGATGTACGGGAAAGTAGGCTCGTTTAGTTCTTGACAGAACTTCTTGTTGATAGTTATAAATTTGGAAGGGCGATAAAATCATTAATGGGAAGCTTTACGATAATCGTAACTTACTTTTGCACACTTTACATAACTGCTTATTTAGTCACTTGACGTATTCAATAGTCTTTTTTTTTTTATGCCATCAAATTATCCATTTAAGTGAATATTACCGACCAAAAGAAAATAACTAAAGCAAAAAGGATTTTAGAAACTGCAAATACATATAAATCTTCATTTAAGCTTTTTTTTTTTAATTTTCTGAACTTTACAAAGATAGTAAACTAATTTATTAAAGAAAGACATTATTTATTACACCGTCTGTCATGTTTTCATGTGAGTAACATGGAGCATACGTTCTGAGTAATTGAAGAAGAAAGTGGATAAAAGTGATAGGGTAAGTGCTCCAGTAGTCGGCCAGTCTCTAGTGGTCGGCCACAATGACACAAAAGTCCTCATAAATAGTACATTTTTAATTCAAAATCAGATATGACGCATTCACACATTTATGTACCTATCCTTAATCATCAACCAGTGGTAGTTACGTTTTGGGTACTTTTTTTGAATTAGTAATGAGTCATTTCATTTTGAATGGTGTGCCCGTCATTCAAGAATGCGATTCTGCTTATTCTTTAGCTAAGATGATTCTGTGGCCGACTACTGGAGCATTTACTAGTGTAGACAACAGCTTTGATTTTAACATTTTTTTTTTTTTTTTTTGAATTAAGTAGGTTATTCACTATCAGAAAGGTTCATTCTAAAGTTTTACCTTGTTTTTGTTGCTGTATTGATAGCTGAAAGTTCTAGGTTAGCCATAATCAACAAAAGATCTCTTAAATGTCCGACTACTAGTGCTTTTACCCTAGTGACAATTTTAGAAAAACTTACTTTTTACCATGGATGAATGTGATAAGGTAACATTTTTTTTGAAAGCTTTTTATAGAAATTGAAAAAAAATGTCACATGTCACCCTTATTCACTTGCCTCTTCAATTGTGTTTGTGAGTAAACGCAATTGAATACACACTATTTGAATTTGTGTAAATCGACGAAATTCAAACGTCACATATCACCTTTATCCACAATTATCTTTCATATCCGTTTCTAGCATTAACATTTACATTTCAAAGATATACTTACAGAGCACACTAAGTTCGACGTAGGATATCATTGGTCCCGGTAAGGCTCTGTGTACAGCCTCACAACTGTAGAGGGCGCCATTGTCGTCTGGGGTGGGTGTGAGAGTGATTGTGCTAATGGCGTTTTCCCGATGGTCATCCACTTTTTCTGTATTGTATACAACATTATCTGAAAGAGACATAAGAAATTATCAACTTAAAGTATTGAAAAAAAACATCATAATGTGCTGAAAAAAAATAGTATGATATAATAACTTGTAAAATTAAAAACTTGCAGTTTTTTATCCTAAAAGAATTTAACATTGGCCAACCCCCGTTCTCCTTTTTGAGTAATTTTCACCTTCACCTTCAACCAAAAAATTTGACTTTTGATGAAATGTGTTATATTAAAGTTTATTTCTTAACTATTAAAGTGTAATTACAAATAGGTGATTTATATTAAAACAAAAAAAAATGAAATTTGAAGGATATGTTATTGGAAATATTTCTTCAACTAAATAAAAAAAAATACATGCAAGAAAAAAAAGGACTCTAGAAATTATTGAAGGGAATGCTAAGCTTGTTTTTCGTTCGAAAAGCTTGTTTAAATACGGCCTTGCATCAAGCATAGACACAAGACTCAGCATTAAGTTTATCTCTAAATTTGTTATTAATCCCTTAGGTCTGAATGTTTTTTTCTATTTTAATTATCGCAAAGGCCAAAGAGTAATTTTCAGTGATCTTATAATACTTCTTTAGGTCATTACAATGACATTATACAATATTTATAACTGTTCAAAGGCTATGCTAAAAATGTAATATATACTTGTAAATAATGATTTTTTTTTCAATAATTTCAATAACAGGATTCGGAATTAAATTTGAAGTTTGTCCTGTATGATAAATATTATGTTCGTAATTATCGCACATTTTACGCACAATGCACACTACAAGAAAAAATGCGCTAACACTAAACCAAGTTTGGAATCAATGCTTAGACGTTGTTTCTTTACTTTGAATTCGCTTCTACCGACATGTTTTATTTTATGTTTCAGAATCTAGCACTATTTTACATTTGTCCTTGCTTTTCCACTATTGATCCAAATCTCAATTTACTCCATTTTATACAAGCATAAAATCTCGGTACAAAACACATGCAACTAAAATCTTTCCTCTAAAACACTTTGCCTGCGTTCCTCTTAGAAAAATAAAAACCGCCTAAAAAGGATGGGGAAAATAAATGCAACAAGTTTCTGTGAGATGGGAAATAGCCAACAACGGCGATTTTTCCATTAGGAGAAGGCTTTGCGAAAACGAAGTCAAATCCTCTTACTTCTACTTTACACTAAAAATAGAAAATTTTAGGAAACCCTTGTATTTGTGTTTCTCTGGAAGTAAAGGTGTAAAGAACGCTTGATCGTGTTCCACAGAACTTACAGATGTTTTCTAGCAAAAGTGTTTGTATATAAGAAAAAAAGGTATCACCCAGAATAGGAGAATTTCATAAAATAATGAATTAAGAGTAAAAAAAAAATACGAAGCGTAAGGATTGATGACTAAAGTGCGGTGGATTGTATTTATTCATTTTATGCTTGCCAAATTTTTGGTTTTTGATAATGTGAAAAAAGAATGATAAATTGTGAATAATATATAATGCAAAACATACGAAATGTATTATTTTGATTCCAGATGATGGAATATGACGCTTATTAGAATTTCTTTCGTGGCAAAATGGCTGTTCCATTTAGAGGGCTTGACTTTAGACCAATACTGCATAAGTCCAGTAATGCCTTGTTAAAAGCAGTTTATGATTCACTTAATAGTTATAACCTGCATTTTCCCAAATGATTATACTTATTTAAGCTGATAGTATTTTGGAGATATGGAACAAAAAATGAAATAATCAATACGAGAACGCCTCTCAAATTACGTTAACCTCGAAAAAATGTTCTTAAGGCAGAGGCGACAAGTTTGTGAAAAACTAAGACCATCATTTCGACAAAGCACTTATATTTTTTGTTTTTCGATGTATCAGACATATGTTGCTCAATTAGGATTCTGTATCTCGTGCCTTCGGAGACAAGAACATGCCAAAAGGCATTTTCCCACGATCCGTTTACCAGCGGAGCATCTTCGTGAACCCGTTTTTTTCCCACGGTATCCCTTCGACAAAAAGTGAAAGCAAGCCTCCAGTAGCCGCTGACCTTGCCCAAGGACGCGACTGAAGAAGAAAAAACTCCGACAGGACAGACCCTGCCCAAATAAAGAAGGCGAGGTTTGATTTTTCTCCAAGTTACCACTCATTGAGTTAAGTATGCTAGTAGCGAGGATGATATGAAATGAATTGAGCGCATCTTGAAAAGTGGTCTCGGTAACCTTCTGGGGGACAGGTTGGTGTGTTGCTTTACTGATTTGTCCAAATTGGGGTAGTTAATTTGTCTGCTCACGTGCTATGAAGCAGGTTATGTATGAGGTTTTTTGACATAAGGCAAGTTATTTGTAAATAAAAATGCAGCTACGTCTGATGCGGTCATGGACAGAGCATCAATTGCTGTTTTATAGAATTTGAAAAAAAAATGTATGTACCGTGAGAAGCAGAGAAACATACGTATGATTGATAGTTATACATTTGAAGTACGTAAAATTCGGAGAATCTTAGTTTTCGTTAAATTATGATATGCCAGCTTATATCAGGATTAAAAAAAAACTTTTATTTGAAGGAAGTTCTCTGGACATGCTTCTGATACATATTTTTACTCATTCACGAATAGCTTTGAACTTCGAGATTCCCGGTGATATTATGAACTTCATGGATAATGCATTTTAAATTCAAGAAGTCTAGAAAGTTTTCTTGAAGCTTTTTGGTGTTATCTCCAAAATGGTTGCTTGTATGCACGTACCGTTAGCTGGTTGGAAATATTTGCTGACATCTCATTAATTTATCTGTATCCTAAAATGTCCGAAAAGTTGCACGATGAAGTTTCAAAGAAAGATTTTCTACTAAAAACACCCACGTATGAGCTGAGATCTTAACAAACGTGACAGCAAAAGAATGTAATATTGTCGGGAAAATTCAATCATGCAAAAAAATACGATTTTCTTAACCCAGAAATATCATAAGCGTTTAAAATTATCCAAGGTACTAGACCTAACATATAGCCATAATAACCTAATTTAGATGTAACTAATACACATAATACTTACCAGGCCTGAGCTCAATATTTTTTCTGTGCCACCGAATTCCAGCTGCTGGTTTTCCACCTGCGACAATGCACTTTAAAGTAAGACTCTCTCCTTCCAAAACTTCCACCGTGCTACCATTCGGATGTTGTGAAATGACTATTGAAGATGGAGGTACTAAAAATAAACGTATTTATTAATGTTTGCATAATATTTCATAGAAGCACAAACAAATTAAAATCAACAATAAAATACATTTTGTTATAAGAGACATATTTTAAGAAGTTCCGTTTCATAGATTAATAATTTTTAGCAGTTACTTACATAATACCGTCAGCACAACGTCGGCACGTATTGCCTTATTTTCACCAGCTGGTCCAACCTATAAAGAGAAAATAAGATTAAGTTTGATTTTTTTCTGAAGGAGGGTCATAATCTTAAATCTCCTTAAATATTCTAAAATGGCTATAAATTAGATAGTCCCATACTATTTCATTCACATCTTTCCGTACCGATTTTTAAAAAAACGAAATATCAAATGCATGGCTATGATATCAACGTTGCTAAAAATATTTCTGCTTAAAAATTGTTTGAGAGTGCTATGATTTATTATTTATTTTTTAACGTGTTGTTATCGTCTTACGGTAACAGAAATCTACAAACCTATTTGAGAAGGGAAGAGATTGAAGCAGAAGAGATTGACTGCAGAGAGAGGGGCCTCTTAAATGGGAAAGAATCGGATTTTTGCCCCGATAATTTTTGCACCAGCAACGGAATTTAGGGTTTGCTTCAGAGGAGAAAGAATATTTTTTTATGAACTCTGCTACTATCGTAACTGCTAGCGACCGACCACGAGACCGGACTTTCGGACGAACGACTTACATACTACTAGTGTACTCGATGTGTTAGACTCCGTGGGCGCAATCCTCCGAGTTTAGTCCAACGCACTATCCACAAGTCTACCCACACCCATAATAATAATAATAATAATAATAATAATAATAATAACAATAATTATAGTAATAATATTAATAATAATAACAATAATAATAATAATAATAATAACAATAATAATAATAATAATAATAATAATAATAATAATAATAATAATAATAATAATAATAATAATAATAATAATAATAATAATAGTAATAATTGTAATAATAATAATAATTAATAAAACAGAATTAATAAACAATTGCAAATAAATTTTAAACACAGAATACACATGCTCGAGCTCGTGATAATTTTCTGACGCTTACTTTTGCGGGAAAGAAATAATTAAATTTATTTAGTAAGACAACAGTAATCATTGACATTACTAACTTGCATAACTAATTGAATCATATTCAATCAGAAAGTAGTTGAACGTATATTGATGATCACTTCATTCGTAGCAATGTGTCATTACAAAAGCGTTGTGTCATTACGGGGAACATTTTATTTTCATGAAACAACACTCATTACACAAAGATAACACTGTAATCGTTTTATTCATAGTCAAAAATATTTTTATATTAATCTGTACACAGCAGTTTAATTTCCTTAAGCACGTTGAAACTTCATAATAGCTTTCTGTTAAGTTTAATTCACCAGACTTCTAGAAAGCGATTTTAATTAAAAACATATTAATCGTTATTTATTGTTATAAATTTGAGAAAAATTAATAACATTTTCTGTACATTAAATTAATCGTGTAAGATAGGTAGGGGAATGTGGGGCAAAGTGAAAAAGTTAAGATAACCACCTATTTCAACATGAATAAATTGAAAATTAATTTTGAAATGATAGTGTATAAAGAAGAAGCGATGTATTTTGTAATACATTTAGCGTTAAAATATAATTTTCATTTTTAGCAGTTATTTAGCCCCTTCAAAAAAGGGGGGAAATGTATCACGTCAAAAAACCATGAGGCAAAGTGAAAAATTAATTATTTTTGTATTGAAACAGTTCATTATTAAAAATATTTTTTAACAAATAAGTGTATCAATAAATAAATTGATACTGGAATACTAAACAAATAAATGAATATGCTATCAATTAAATTATTAAATGAAAATATCAGTGCATTTACTTATTGTACGAGAAAAGTAAAAAAGTGAATAGTTAATAAATAACAAAGTAACTTAATAAATGAAGAAATAAAGGAATAGATAAAGATTAAAGGAATGTAAATGAATTTATAAATGAAGAAATACGTAAGTGGTCTAGTAAATGAATGAATTAATAAACGAAAGACGTGTTTTACTTGTATCATCCACTTTTCCCCGCAGGTACTTGATAAATTGCATTGAGTATTCAAAATCGAAACATGAATATAAAGTAATTCATGAATATAAAGTAATTCATGATTATAAAGTAAATAAGGACTGGACTTGACATCAGTGGGTCACAATAAATATTTAAAATGATAATTACAAGAGCTATATCATTTTACAATAAGACACATTACTTTCGATAAATCGCGAAGAGTGTGTACCAAATATGTACCACATTTTAAAAATGACTTCGATTGCTTTTTTTAATTAATATTTAGATCTATTTATTTTTTGACTGGAATCCATCATATGTTTTTGAGCGGTGTTAAAATTTTGCTAGGTAGGTAGCGCAGTAAATCATGAAAATACTGAACAATTTCACTTTGACCCTTATTCCTCCATTATTAGTAGTATTATTTTTTTTAAGTCCAGGATATTGAAAGAAAGAGGTACTTCTCATTGAAATTAAGTGTAAAATTACTGAATCACAAAGGTAAAACGTATTTGCTTCTGCAGAACAATAAATTTAATATCACTGAAATTACATTAATTGTTAAATTAGTGGGAAGAATTTATGATAATTTGTTTAATTTAAGTGAGAGCAAAATTGTCCTTGATAACATGGTAATATTAGCTCGAATAGTGTGTAGCGTAAATAAATCATAGCATATTTTCAATAATTAATTTGTTGCAATGTATGGGGAAATAAATTCCGAAAAATGGTATTTATTTATCAAAGCATGCCTAATGAAAAAAAAATATTAATCCTCTAAATCAATTTCGTCTTAACAATAACTGGTTTTCTCCTTTCATTCAACTGTGAAACGGAAATGGTTATTTACTCGAGAAATTGTTTAATATTATTAAGTAAGAACTGATGATTTACAACAACTACATTTCAAACATAAAAGCAATTAAATTCATTTTGCTCTGTCATAATGCTAATGAAATTATTATGTGTGATATAATCAGACAAAATTACTTAAATAAATGAAAATGCTTTAATAAAGCATATAATAACATTTTTGTAAATTTTGATATGATATAATTTACCTTCATTAGCTTACCGAAAATTTGGAGTAATTCTGATCAAGATACTTATTTAAATGTAATTTATTAAAATTAGAAGAGTCATTCGTAATAAATATCCAATTAGTCTAAAGTTTAATTACTTAAACCTAAAAATTGAACATTTAAGATCAAGAACTAATACCATCAGTGTAAAATGATTTTCTTACTTATATTATTAGCAATTTGTTTGTTTCGAAACTGGCTGTAAAGCAGTGGCAGTAGTCAAACTATTAATTGAAATCCAATAATTATGCAAGTAAATTACTCAATGGCAGTTGCTGTGAGAAAACTAGTTTTACTGGTTATTTAGTTTTGGTTAGAGCTCTAAGTAAGATTGTTATGAAGGAGATATTTAAAAAGTCCATGTTATTATAGAAGGAAAACTAGATTTGTGTGCCGTGATTTACCTAAATCCTCTCTACCTAAAAATTAACTTTATAATCAAGCTACTGCAAAAGAGGGAGAAAACCCTCTTAATGTGGTGGATTTTCACTACAAGATCTTAATTTCCTCAACGAGTTATAGTAAAACTCCGAAAGGTTGAGCTTTGGCCTTAACAATGTGTCCTTCTTTTCGGGTAGTGGGATACTTTTACAAACCCATCGTAAAAGTAACTCAACTCATTTTACTGCTTAACACCCAATCGTATTACCCGAAAAAGGGGAAGCATTGTCTACATCAGAGGTTAAGTTACCGGGGACGAACTTTACTTAATACTATAGTGCTTCTCTGGTAAAATTATCTTCATCATGGACCATGTTTCCTCTTTTTCTGGTGCTAATAGAGGGTAATGAATTGGATTTGGGCTACTTGTGAAATCTTTTTGAAAAAATATGCCAACTAAAACCTGCGGCAATTACCCTTCCCTATTACCCAAACAGAGGGAGACACCTTATATGACGGAGGTCAACTTACCAGAGGATCACTATATTTTTTGGGCCAAACTTCATCAAATAGCATTTCTATAACACAAACTTAAACATTTGGGATGTATTTTTAAATAATTCATATTTGTTATTTCCACCTAAGCTTAATTTAGAAAACATTTTTATAGTGAAACACGTGCATCGGATTTCTTTTGCATATATCTTCTGTATTTTGTTGTTCTTCAACAGCTCTTAGCCAAAGTACTGACTGCCCGAGCCTACACGTTTTCCGAGCAGTACTATAAATTAAGTTTCTGTAAGTTATTTCCCAAATTTAAATATTTATTAAGTAATTTAATTGGAAAATCTTTAAGTTTTAGAAATTAAAAAGCCATACCAATATTTCTTGTGAATCGATCGAAACGAGTACTTCATTTTTTGTAAACCCTTAATTCTCGTTATAAGAGCTGAGGAAAAAAAAAGTGTTTTTATCCTAAATAAATTGAAGCACGGATTAGATAATATTTCTTTTTCCACATCTCCCTTTTAAGTAGATAAATCAAATTTTCTTCATGAGGATCGGTACATTAAGGGGAAAACAAACCTCGTTTTCTTTGCTTAATAGAGGATTTTTTCCCCTCTGAAACGACTCTTATACGAAGAAAAACACGAAGGGTTGGAATGCTTCATTAGCAGTGCATTTAATGAAAACTGAACATTGCACTGGGTAATTAAATTACCTCCACTTAAAATAGCCGCATAGCGTTAAGCTGAAGACTGAAAAAAACACATATAAATAAATAAACCGTTGTTTATGTAAGGTAGAATAAGTATTTGGCGACTCGTTAACAGCGAGAGAAATGCTTTTATGATCCGCGGCTCATGCATACTTAAGTGTTTCACAGGGTTGCAATAAAAACGTGTACGCAAGCTTCTAATTAGTAGAGTTTTGGATTTTCATCAAGATATGAAAAACAATTAAGCAACTCAAGGTTTTTTTTATGATTACGTAAATGTATTTTTGGCTTAGTTGAAAATCTAGATGGATTGTTTACTCAGAGGAATAATAAGTAAAAGGAGTTAGTTAAAAGGAATATTAAATGAAATATTCCTTCTTTTAATGCATAGCCTTTTTAGTGAGTAATTCTGTGGAGTTTAATAAGTCTCTGCGTAATTTTCTCTGGGGTGGTAAAAATCAAGTTTTGTTTTAGCCAACGTCTTAATTTTTCCACGTAATTACTGACGTTAAATTTTGCGCTATTATTATAAGTGAGTTTTTTTTGTCATTTGACTTTACTAAAACGTATTTATTTTATTTCATTATTTTATTTGTGTATGTATTTCCATTTCATTTCCTCCAAAACATGCAATGCTTCTATACACAAAAATATCCACACTACTGTGGGACAACAATTAAAGTAAATTAGATCTCAAAAATTTTGAAACAACTCGACGTTACACTGGGTGAAAATAATATACTGTCGGCCCCGCTTAAACGAATACTGTCGGTTCCAAGAAATATTATTCGATTAAACGGGGTATTGGATTAGGCGGGGATCTTTAACATTATGTCTATGGCATCGGCTCCGAGATACTTTATTCGTATAAGCGGGGTAATCGCTTATCCGTTACCCGATTAAGCGGGAACGACAGTATCTTTAAGCAACAAAATTCAAACTATATATTTATTCTTTTTTGCTCTATTAGTACAAAAAGTATTCTTCGATATTGAAGTAACAAACAATAGTAGCAAATGGTGGCATTTATAAAAATTAAAATCTACAGAAAACAAAGCCATTTTTTTTCTTGCACGAATCCGAGAGAATTCCGTTGCAGTTTCATTAGTAGTTCACACATTTTTTTTTATTTGTTGTGATACCTTTTTACTGTTTTCACGTTCTAAGAACTGAACAATTAAAATTAAAGCAACCTTTTATACAAATGAATTGCTTAGAAAATTCTTTCTACCTCATTTTGACACTCTCTCTCTCTTTCTTTTAACTAAAATTAAAATATTTTCTCAGCTTATGCGGTACAATAATTTAAGCATGTTTTATGCTATACGTGGTTAGCAGTACAGAAATGGGCTATTCATCAGTTATGATTCTACTGTACATTTGATACAAATGGCAATTTTGCTTACATTGATACCTTAAATTTATATTTAACCTAAATAACATGCTGTTTTTACAAAAAAAAAGTACCTGGCACTGAAACTCCCCATCATCATCTATTTGAGCATTTTCTATCCTGAGATCATGCACACCATCTTCACCACTACCTTCCATCATGTAACGAGGATATCCAGGAATCATCCTGTCGAACCCTGTAAAACAAAAGATTTCATTAAATATGTGACTACGTTAGCAATGCACAAAAAAGTTGTTCGCAACTATAGATTTAACAATTTAATAAAACATAATTAAATAATTAGATATATCGATCAGAATGTTTTACGGCTGTTGGTCAAATGCTAGTTTTGTATAATACTACTATTTTTTGAAAATGAAATTGCACTTAAGTGTTCATTCACCACACTGTAAAAACACCACACTTGTTTTTACAGTAGAATACAGCTAATTTTATACTAATTTCTCAGTAATAAACTGTCAAGTTGCTAATTTATAGTAGTTTTACAGTAATAAACTGCAAAATTACTAGTTTTGCACTTAATTACTGTGGTTTTTACAGTTTTAAACTGGAACTACAGCTGCCAGGATTGTATTGCAAAAACAGCACTTTATTTTTTGCAGTGCAGTCAATCTACCGAATGAAAATAAAAACAATTTGATCTCTATATTTTCATTACAGATAAAAATGTATGCCATCTTATGATCAATATTCGAAAGCAATACAATTACTACGATGCACGTAAGCTCTCACGATATATTCCGCAAAATAAAATCTGAAAATGACATAAATAATGTTATAATACACAAAAGATTGATCCTCATATGTGGTGAGATCTCGAAAGTAATAAATCACAGGAAATATTTTGACACAACAATATCGCGACAACAAATAATTTATCATCACAGATATTCTTATATAGACTATTTAAATATAAACAAGAGCTATAGAACACAAAGAAAACATATTGAATTAAAAAAAATAACAGCTTTGGTAAGGTAATCATAGCTCAAATTTAAAATATGTACCAATTCATTATGCTCATCATGTTATGTTTTATAGTAAGGAGATAGTCAAATCACATTGTTTATCACAGCAAATCAGAAAAAACATGACTATCGCATGTATTGAAGTTTTTCAAAATGATAGTTTTACCATGTTCTATCTCATCATCCTCTTGTCAACATTTGTGTAACTTAAGATGATTCAAATGTCAAATCCATTTGCTTAAAACATAAAATTAATAACTTAAACTCTTTTCAAAGCACTTACTATTTTTATTCCGTGTTCAAAACTCCATTTCAGTCGACCTAATCAGGACAGGCAAATAAAGCAAACAAACAGTTTGCCATACAAACTTTTATCTAGCGAAGCCATTCCAGCTATAGGAGGTATCGAAGGACATAATAAATTTCCCCAAATAAACTTCAAAAAACACTATCTCATTTGTTGAAGTTTTTCAAAATAATTGTTTTGCCAGTTTATATCTCATCGTCCTCTTGTCAACAATTATGTAACTTAAGACGATTCAAATGTCAAATACATTTGCTTAAGACATAAAATTAATAACTTAAACTCTTTTCAAAGCACTTGCTATTTTTACTCCCTGTTCAAAACTCCATTTCAGTCGACCTAATCAGGACTCAAATAAAGCAAACAAACATTTTGCCATACAAACTTTTACTAAGCGAATCTATTCCAGCTTCAGGAGGTATCAAAGGACATAATAAATTTCCCCAAATAAACTTCAAATAAAGATCATAAGAATTTTATGGAGAGCTGGAATTTGCATTCTGGACGGCTTGGGGCAAAATACACAAACCTATTGCGTCTCCGAAAACAGAGAGAAAGAATTTCTCCCCTTCGTTTTCGAATGTAGTTTTCTTTGCAGGCACAGAATAGATAACAGGAAAATAACATATAACTTTGTTCACGACTCAGTGAAGCGGCCATTTAATTACGCTCGGCGATTGTACTTAGTTGGAAAGCACCGAACTAAACTCCGTCGTTATTCGAGAAGAAAATTCAAATTCGAAATGTAGTTCGCTAAAAGGGGGAAAAAGGGCGCAATGAAGAAAATTTTGCAGATGCATTCCATTTAGTATTTTCATTCTTTTTTATTTTGTAGGATAAATATATTATTGTAGTAAAAGAAAGGTATTTTTTTAAAACAGAGATAACCAATGATGAGTTAAGTATTTGTATCGAATCAACTAAGATAAATACTGCAATTAAATAATGTCTAGGGGCATTTTTTTTCTTTTCAAGAGTGTTGTACAATCAATAATATAAATCAAGTGTAAAAACTGTTTTCTTCATAAATAAGTTATTGTTGGAGACTCTGGCTCAATGTATAAAGTATAGGCCTTTTTAAGTTATTTCGGTAAACACACAATAGATTTTACATGAAAATTAACGAAGTTACACTATTTACATAATTGGTTATGTTTCTATCATTTACTATTATACCTGCTACTGCTTTTAGTCTCCAATTTCCACGAGATTTGTCCGGAAAATGAAGTAATTGGGTAAAAGATTAAAAAGCGCCTTTTTCGTGATATAGTTCGACAAGACCCCAGGTCTGTTCGGATATCATGAAAGTTGAAAATTGACAAAAATTAACAAAGTAATACTATTTATATAGTTGGTCCTTTTTCTACCATTAACTATTACCTGCTACTGCTTTCAGTCTCCAATTTCTCTTAGTTAAAATGTACAAAATAATATAGGGACTTTCTTTTTTCTTTTCAAGAAAATTGCATAATTGAGAATATAAATCAAGTGCAAAAACTGTTTTCTTTATAAATTAAAATGATAAATTTTTTGGAGTTTTTCTGTCTCAATGTATAAAGTCAAAATACTTTTGAGAAATAAAAAAAAAAAGTTTTATACAAAATGAAGTAATGAAATAGCTCAGAAAAGCGGGGCCAAAGGGGGGTGGAGAAGTCAAGAGCCTGGAAAGTGCCTAATTGGCTAGAAAGAGACTTCCGATCCACGAGATTTGTCCAGAAAATGAAGTAATTGGGTAAAAGATTAAAGCGCTTTTTCGTAATATATTTCGACAAGACCTCAGGTCTGTTGGACTCCTCGGATGTCAGGAAAGTTGAAAACCGGAGAAAAATTAATGACCTCATCTTCTGCAGTCAAAAATTTCTTTATGAAGACGCAGTAGCAGTTGGGAAGATGGATTGTGGAAATTTCGATTATTCCGTGGAAAGCGTTTTCTTTCTTCGGTTTTAAAATTAAGAGTTATTGCGAAATGGGGGAATATTAAACATTTCAAAATAAAGTGTCTTTTTTGACGTAATGAGAAGGAAGGGGTAAAATTTTTGAATCATTAAAACTCCTTGTTTTGAAATAAGAAAAAAATAAATTTGACAAGCTTTCCACTGTATTGAAAATAAATATTTAAAATGTACGAAAATAATTGGCAAGAACTGCAATGTTATTGATAAAGCAAAATTAAATATGCTTCCGGGAGTAAGAGATATAGTAATGAACCATTTTAAATATTATATAATAAGGTATAATCTGTGTTTAAGTTATTCTAGTTAATTTTCCTCTGATGTGTATATTCAGTGTTCTAGATTTTTTGAACTCTATTAATATTTTAATTATACAAAGCCATTATTCTTAAAAAAATATCAATTCTACGGGCGAGAGGAGGGGAGAGAGACAGGTCATGGTCTGAACGAAAGTAAAAGCTGCGGTTGAGAGAAAAAAAGGATTTTTAGTTTGCTTTAATGTGTGTGTGTTTTATGAGAGGTATTATTTTAATCAATCTAACTCTGTTTTGCGTGATCAGGAATTGAAAATATATGCTTGTACTATGAAAACATACTACTAACACCAGTTTTTATTTATGTACTCTTTTGCTTTTATTTATTTATTTATTTATTAATTTTTATTATAATTATTATGAAAAATATCTTTATATTATGTGCATATGTGAAAAAAAAAATCACTCGAGCAGGAACTGGTGAAAAAAAAATACTTTTAGAAAATTAGTATTAAACAAAAAAAAAAGAATGTTTACATGTGTCGTGCATTGCGAAAATGGAGTATAACTGTATTTTTAAATATGCATCTTGTTTGTTAAATAGTATCACATTTAGTTGATCTTTTGTCTTTTAGTATGAAGCGATGCAAAAATCTTTTTCGAAAAATAAATACCTAGTAGCTGACATTTTGTATTTTTTTCCTTACAAAAGAATTTGCAATAGGTTTCATGAAACAAGGCCTGACAAAATCAAAAATGTTACCAATCACTTCATAAACATGTACCTTTTAAAACACATAAAAAATTCACCATCGGCATAAATACGAGCAGTGGCAACCAATCCACTTTGAATGCAAAGCAAATCTACCGCGAAAATCTCGGCGAAATCTGTTTCTGGGGGAATAAATAACCCGTAGCCAGAAGAGCAAAACAAGGATCCCTTCTTAATATAACCCCATCAATAGACTGCCGGACAAAGAATCGCAACTAAGCCCTGAGCGAGTTACCTAAGCTTTGTGGAACCAGCGACGCGTGAGCACGGCCAAATAAGGTGGACGTCTGTTGGTGGCAATATATAAAACATCAATATTCCTTTTCTTGCTGTGCCGGATTCTGAGGTCCGGGCTAATCATTGTTGGACACGAGATATATCACGACCGTTATCTCTGTTTTTGTTGAGGTGGCAGATTTTCTGAATAGGGTCGGGGCTTGGAGTTCTTCATAAAGCTGCGACAGATTGGTATAAGGAAAGACAATGCAGTCGCATTGGGTAAAGTATGATTTTTCGATTAATTTATGATCAGGGTAAGAATAAACGGTGAAATGTGTGTGTAAACATAAACAGATCGATTCGTCCAAACATAATTGGTTTCTATAATGTAAATGTACTCAATTCCAAATTTGATTTAGCTATGGTTTTATAAATTTGCGTACTAAAGCTTGAGAGATAAAGGGTTATGTGAAAAACGGAAATTGCAAATAATAAAAGGTCAAAGTTTTGTTGTTGCAATTGTTGCAGCTTTTTGTTCTCTGGTTTTTGTCGTTAGTGTGCGTATAAAATTGGTCTGATGATATCTACTTTTTGATGTACCAAGTTTTATTTGCTTAATACCTGTATTATTACTTACCACTGTCCAGAGTGTTCATTTTTTTAAATGTGACATAGCCCCTTTATCCTTCAAGCACTTAAATTATAGCAGAGTAAAATGCTTTTTCTTTAAGCAGGGACTAGTGCTTTGTCTCTTATAAGCGGTCCATAAATTTATACATCAGAGCCAGTATATAAATATAACAAAGAATCGCAACTAAGCCCTCAGAGAGTTACCTAAACTTTGGACTCAGCGACGCGTGAGCACGGCCAAATAAGGTGGACGTCTGTTGGTGGCAATACATAAAACATCAATATTCCTTTTCTTACTGTGCCGGATTCTGAGGTCCGGGCTAATCATTGTTGAACACGAGATACATCACGACCGTTGTCTCTCTTTTTGTTGAGGTGGTAGATTTTCTGAACAGCATCGGAAGGTTGGAGTTGTTCATAAAGCTGCGACAGGTTGGTATAGGGAAAGACAATGCAGTCGCATTGGGTAAAGTATGATTTTTCGATTAATTTACGATTAGCGTAAGAATAAATGGCAAAATGTGTGTGTAAACATGAACAGATCAGTTTGGCCAAACGTAATCGGTTTCTATAGTGTAAATGCACGAAATACTAAACTTGATTTAGCTATGATTTTATAAATTTGCGTAATTATATTAGAGTAATACCTTTTTAAACATGAAGGAAGGACTAGTGCTTTATCTCTTATGAGCTGTCCATAAATTTTTACCTCGAGCCAGAATAGTTTAAGTCCAAAAATTGCGATTTCCTCTTTAATAGTGCATTGTATGTAGAGTCTTATTGCACATCAATTCCATGAGAATATCTCTTCTCTGTCTCTACTAATAATAAAGCTGAAGGTGGTTCTGTCTGTCCTTCTTTCTTTCTTTCTTTCTTTCTGTCTGTCTGTCTGTTACGCGCGTAGCGCCAAAACCGTTCGGTCGATTTTCACGCCACTTGGCACAAAATTAGTTTGTAGCATGTAGTTTTGCACCTCGAAGCGATTTTTCGAACATTCCATTTCGTTCTTTTTCTATTCGAATTCTTAGCGGAAATTCGATAAAATAGGGAAGAAATATTTCATACACATTTTCAAGTCTTATGTCATTCGAAAGCTTGAAATTTTCTGCACAAAATGAAGTTTTTTCGAAGTTTCTACGATCATCAGGAGAGCTGCAATAATTGTTTTTAGAATCCCGAAATTCAAGGCTTACCTTCAGTAAAGCAAGCCAAACGATTCTAAAATGGTTCAGCTCGATAATAAAATTTGTTTGAAAAGAAAGATGAAAAGAATTATTTTATCAACGGAAATCAACTTTTCATGTTGTTACCATGGTTACGTGTTCATACCTATTTTTGTTTCGTTCTTCTTCCAGCGTCGCCAGACGTAGTATTTTTGATACTACGGTAATATTTTTTCGGCCCAAATAAGGAGCGTAGTATTTTTCCGGCAACCCTGTTTCCAATATACTAATGACTTAATTAAAAGATTTGGCGGATTTTTTTTTTTTTTTTTTTTTTTTTTTCATTTTCATAGATTTCGCATTTTGGCAACATTGATTTTGGCGACGTTTGGAAACAGTATTACTTTGTAATATTTTTTTTAGAGGAGGCGTAGTATTTATTTGTTTCAATTCTCTGGCAACCCTGTCTTTTCCGGGTGAAAATGCTTTGGGACATTACTTGGCGCGTTTTTGCGTGTCTCGCGGAAGTGAAAGCTTCGAGAGAAACTACGTAAAATAGCCAGGGTTACCACGCTTGGCGCGCCTATCGCCCATTTAGCGAGAAAAGGGTACCTAAAGCACAGATTAACCAAATATCGTATGAATTGCGTTATTGCATCGTTCGTTTTGTTTTTAAAGCTAGGAAATAAAACTTTCTTCTTCTTTTAAACTTAGGTAAGATTTCTGTTGGTTGCTGTGAGCAACAAAATTGTTCTTATTTTCTCTTTTGGCTTATTTTTGTACATCTTCCCTTGGGGTTGCATTCGAATGTTCTAAGGGGGTGTTTTACCCCTTTTATGGAGTAAATCAATGTTCATTTCAATGCAGACAAAAGTGATATGAATTGGCCCGACCACTTGGCAATATATCGCCAAGCTTTTGGTCGTCAAGCATTTGCCGCCAATTTGGCGACATATCACCAAGTTGGCGAGAAAAATTGCTTTCTTTTTATATTTGGACTCAATTTTTCGCTATTGGCGATATTTTGCGAAAAATCCACTGAATGATGTTAAAATTGGCGATATTTAGGAGATTAATCATTGTGAAACATTTTTTTTTTTTTTGCATTGTTTTTCGGCAAACTAGAGATATAAATGTTTGAACTGTTATCTTGCTCACTCCAAGCACTATTTTAGCACTTAAGGCATCTACTAAGAAATTTACACATAAAAATTAAGTAGCGTGGGTTCCATACCAGATTTTTATATCATACTTTGAAGGAATTATAGTTAAATTACAACTAAAATAGAGCATTTCTTCTGCTATATCAATTATTTTACAAATGAAATTTTTATTTTATACCACGGGCAAAGCCGTGCGGGTACCGCTAGTTATAATATAAAACTAATTCACAGTCATTCAGCAGCGTTAAAAGAGAGTGAATCTCATAATTTGTATAAATCAGACAAGTGTTTTCGCGTCTCTTAAAAAGTACCGAAAATAGACTTATGTTATTCTGTCTCTGAGGTATAGAAATAATGTTACCCCCCTTTTTTTTAAATGTTTTACCGTCTCCCCTCATTTGTCACAAAGTCATTTTTTTTTCTCACCTCATAATCATATATTCAAAAAACTGCAACTTCACCATAGAGAGGCTATGCGTTGTTTATAAAAATCCAAGTTAATCTTTTGGATCCGGGCTGTTTATAAAGAAATTTTTCTTTCGACCCAGGTAGTACGACAGTTTAACCGCAGATTTCTTTTCCATTGAAAAGAGAAGGTATAAACTGTCGTACCAGACGTATGAAACCTTGAAAAAAATCCCCGGCTCCAAAGGGTTCGAGTGAAAATTTCAATCCCATCCTCTAAATGAGGCGAGACTAATGGTACAACATGCGTACCGCCCGGTTATTTGGTGAAGTTCAACTGAATTTTAGGCTATTCTACCTAAATTTGCATGTGACAGTTTCGAAAAAATTTTACAAAAGTGAGTTTTATGTTCATTTTCACTGCCAGCAAAGATTTATTCCCGAGCAATCTAATGAAATATGATGCGGCGAAGACTTGCTACAAACTATGAGATATATCAGTCGAACGATAAAGGCTTAAACATTCATTTTAGTTTCATAGCTCATTCGTTTGCACATACCCAACTTTATCCACATACCAAATCGGTACATTTATAATTGTGCCATATTCAACTCAGTTCCTAAACCCCGGTTCCGTTAGCAAAACGGGAAGGATTTGTTCTGATCTCTAGGATTAACTACCGGAATTATAAACTTTACACGTGCTCCTGGCTGTGATAGTCCGATGCATCATTTCCAGTTTTATCGTACATTTCAAGAACAAGATATGAGTCAATGATTGGAAGGTTTAAGATCTAAGTATTTCGATACATCGTTTATAAAGCAAGATCATTTATTTCTATTAGTGTTTGATACACGGCCGGGATATATTGGCAATGCCCACAAGAATACCAAGTTTAATGTCTTCGTGAAAAATATTAATACGTTTACTTTGAGGATAAAGGCATGATGACAGTTTTGTCTTTAAGCGTCTGAGAATAAGCAAGGTCAAATAAATATGAATGACTTTTGAGAAATATTTCACTCGTGGAGGAAATTAAAGGTATTTAATTGAACTTCAAGCACTTTAAAGAGAGATAAGAAAATAGAAATAGAAATATTTCATTTAATACTCTGCCTCGAAATAGGCAACGTAAACCTTAATGAATACATTACATTTCTTCAAAACTTCATGAAAGTAATGTCCCTATGTACCGTAAAAATAAAGAAATGTAACGTAAGAGGGTAAAAAACGTATTTTTTCACAAAATAATTTGATTAAGAATGAAGCTTTTCGAATTTTCAGTAACAATGTGTATATTGCCGTAATAAACGCAAAAGGTGTATCTGCAGTCGAGCTGTGCAGTCAAACTGTGACATAATTATGTTTATTAGTTTTGCACCACCATGTATTTGATTCAGATGAAACTGTTTCAGATTTGTTTAAAAAATATTTTCCGTTCTTAAATGACCATATAATTTTTTATTCAGGTAAAATACGTCACAAAGAGCCACCTGGTGGCGATAACTCAATTTTGTTAAAAATTGCAAATACGACTTTTGTGCTTAGCACGGCATAATAGGTATATAATTTAAATTTCGAGTGTTATCCAATGAACAGCAAAATAATGCCAATAAGAGTTTAAGAAAACGTCTTAGCTATATTATATTATTTGGTTGTAGTTTTATAGACATTTCGCCGTATAAAGTAAGAAAATTTAAGACACTAAACAAGTGGCACCACGTAAGCCAATTACATACTAAACCTAAGTAAGGGCAGCAAATAAGTAAAAAAAAATACCCTAAGTGCGACCAAATTACCAACCTAACTCAGTCAATTTTCACGAAAAGCATTAAAAGAAACTCCAACTTGTCGAAACCCTCCTTTAATTTACTCCAATCTTCCAAGCATACAGTTTTCTCGTCGTTTTTCATGTCTCTGTAATGGTTAGTCTAGTCTTTTGGTCTGTTCCTCAAACTCAGTCTTTAACGTACTCTTTTAGCAAATGGCACCGTTTGGATGGCAGTCATTTTGCAGCTTTGCAGTGGGAGTTAAAGTTACGAAAACTTTTTTTTTTCTGTTCTACCTTTGTTCTTTTTACCTCTCTCTCCCTTGATCGTTGCCACCTTATCATCTACTAATGTCAGCTTTCAAAGGTAGTGGCTTTTGTTCTTTTTGGGATTGTATTTCGATGACCTATTGAACAGTTCTTCCTTTTCGCCTCTGAAAGTCTACTTGAATGGAAAAAAGAATATAGATTGCTATTTAACGCTTCAGTTGTAGCTTAGTTCTTTTCACGAATAAAATGAATGCGAGGATTTTTTTAAGGAATCAGTTTAAAAAGAAAAAAAATAGTATTCATTGTATAGTATGCTTGCTATAGTTTTTTTTTTTTTTTTTTTTTTTTTTTTTTTTTTTTTTTTTTTTACAAATCAATTGCAAAAGTCCCCTTTTCAAACACAACCTGCTAAAAAATTCACGATTGTGAAAGCAAGTACAAGGTTCCTCGAATTTAATTAACATTTACTTGCTGCAGTTATATACAAAAAAATAAATAAATATTAATTAGTAATTTTCTGTAATACATATTTTCCCTGTTTTTTTTTTTAGTTGCTGAAAGAAAAACAAAAACGTAATTTTATTTTCAGCACTCTTTTCGCAGTTATTTTTCCCTTAATTAGCATGTTAAAAAATACCGTTAATGCTACTTAAATTTAAAAGCGAAAGTTTTTAAACCAAACGAGTTTATAATTGCTTAAAAAATGCATGATTTGATAAAATATGTTGTATTAGGTAACATATTAAGACGACTCAGATCTCATTCCTTTTTCTGTAGGTGGTGCGTTTATTGTTTTATTCAGAAAGAAATAATTTAAAACTTTAGGGCAAATATACAAAGAAGAAACAAACATCCTTTTTTCCTTCTGAAAATTCAATTGGCAAAAGTTCGGCAACACAAAATCCTCTAAGGTCATTTAAGGCCTTAAGAATGCAACTCACTTTAATTTTACGAAATCTTGCTTGAGTAAAAATCTATCGAACTGAAATACCCTATCGTACCAACATTAACTTGTCAATTATAATTATTGAGCCAAACCGTTTGTACTTTTCGTGATTAAATTCCAGGAACAGTAATCAAGTGCTAGTTTTCCCGAACCCTGAAACCAAATCCATTGAGTAATCAAGACGCCATGCCTTCCTTTTAGAAGTTAAAAATATAAACTGATACTAGCACCTTATAAAGCACTTAAATAACTTAATCCACGAATAGCGCCTAACAAAATTGTCTAGCCAAAATTGAATTACAGCACTTAATAGAATTCTGAATGAACTTTATTGGTAAACCGAATGCTTAAGTAATAATATTTCAACACCATAGAATATTACCGCAATCGGTGTAATCTGGATTGATTGAAATTATGGTTATCTAAACAGTACGAAATGAATTAAAGTTTTGAAATTTCGTCTTATTATGTGAAGTCGCAGCTTATTTTGGGCAGGGAACGGAACAACTAAAGTTGTGTTAACCCTACACTGCATGATTTTTTGTTTTCTGAAAGAACTATACATATTTTTTAATATAATAAGAAAACATTGGAAAACATTTTTAAATGTTTAATTTTGAGGATATATGGTTATATTTGCTTTAAAGATATTTAATACTTGCTCTTTATGCTTGAGTTGCCCATGCTTGGTCAAAAGAAAAAATAGTCCATGTATCCGATTGGCAACGCTATGCAGTGTAGGGTTAATTTATACTTTGATCGATTCAAGTTAAATGCTTTCATTTCATTAACCAATATCCTTTTTATCAAAAGTTTTTGCGAATTATATAAAACACACAATAAACAGTCTAATATGAGATAATACTGCATAATCATCTACCTATAACTTTGCTTTATGTAAAATATATTTAAGAAAATATTATTAATGTACATTTTTAGTTCCAAATTAAAATTCAAGAAAAAATAGTTGAAAACACGCAGGCATGTTTAATTTGATGCTATTTTGTGATATGGCAAATCCGAACCTTTCGCAGACATAGTGCGACGATTCCCGTTATTTCATCCATTTTTTCATGTAGGACCAGTAGAGGTGGATGCTTTTATTTCGAAAATTTTGACACAAATCTTCCACCAGAGGGAGACACCCGGACACACTTCACTAATACTTTAATTATGCCAGGAGAACTCCAAGCCAACTGAGTACCCGGTGGTGGGGGGGGGGATATTTTACATGCCGCAAAATTCTACGATTCGAAAGCTGTCGATTCTGAACATCTACCGACTGGAACCTGGAGTGAAGTCGGCGACCCTTTGGGCGAAAGATAATCTAACCACTACAACACTCTGTCGTAAACCACATTTTATAATTTTTGTATAAGTTATCTTTTCTCTTTTTCATTATTTTTTTCTCTAAAAGTGCTAATTAATGTTGAAGTGTTAACTACGATTTTACCTTAATTGAGAGTAAATGTAGACCATTCACATCTTAAGCATTTATTATTGCCACTTTCATTTTATCTGACAAAGTCTAAATCTAGTGCAACTGATTAATTTAAATAAATTGAATGTGAAGTACTTATTATCCTATCATTTGATACCATTTAGAAAAATGCTTTCACGCAATAATGATGGTTCGCATTACTTTAATTTCATCACAAACAATTTAACGACAGACCACACACTTCATCAAGATACATTAACGATTTATTCTGGGACACATTGAATTGAAGAATGTTTTCACCTTGTGGGTCTCACACGAATATCAGTTTCCTGCTTGCCCGCGGGCAAGCAGGAAATTCCTGGAAAATGTTTCCAATTATGAAGCCAATACTAATTAAATTTTTGATATTTGCTATTGAGAGAATCTATCACAATAACTAAATTTTATTCTAAAAGGAATGCTGTTCGGAAATAGAGAATAGATCGTGTTTTTAAATGTAATATGCGGGTCTTGCACTTTCAGGAAAATCTTAGACGTGTCTTAAAGCTATGTTTTGATATCAATTAACAAAAAAAAAAAAAAAAACCCTTAAATCACATGTCTTCTATAAAAAATTCGTACATTAAATAGTATCATATATTTTTTCGCAATGAGAGAAAAACAAAGCAGAAATAAATTAACAGAAATAAATTACGAAATTAAGTAGTTTTGACTAACGTTTTGTATGATAGTAAATGTTTAATAGCAACTTAGTTTTAATGTACAAATGTGTGCTTTATTGATGTAAAATTATATTTGTAATGTAATTTCAGTGGGATTTTAAGTTTCATTAACAAGATTTAATTAAATTAAAAGAAACGAAATAATAAATTAAAAAACTAAAAAACAAAACATGTACTCAGTTCAAAATATAATTCAGAAAACAAGTGCACTGCATATTTTAAGTAATATGTAATCGTTAAATATTCAGAAAAATAATGTCACTTCGTAAAGCATTGGTGATTTATAGCAATTAAATAACAATATACTAATAATAATGAACTTATATAAAATAAATAAAATATCTTTCTTTTATTGATTAAAAAATAATTAGTAGCATTTGATATTGTAAAATTAAAACAGAGATGTAATCAACAGAAACAAATACACTGGCGGGAAAAAAAATCCCAACACCAAGAAAAATTACTAAAGAGTAATGAAAATTGGGCAGTGTTATTGTCTAGTTAATATGTTTTATTGATTAAATGTGCAAGATCACAGGCTAATTTATGCTCAAGAAAATGCAGTGCAAATGCGAAATTATGTTATTTTAATAGCCGGTGTTACCTTCAGAATTTTAAAGGCAAGTATGCAAGCGTGCATGCATTGTGTTATGCAAGTGCCGAATATCACTTTGTGGTATGGAGTTTCAAGCTTGTTGCACTTGTTGTGCCAATACTAGGACGGTCATTGCTGACTGTGGATGATGTTGAAGTTGTCGTCCAATGATATCTTATACGTTCTCAATTGGAGACAGATCTGGTGATCTTGCAGGTCAAGGCAACATGTCAACACTCTGTAGAGCACATTTCGTTCCAGCAGCGTTGTGAGGGCAAGCGTTATCCTGTTGGAAAACTCCCCCTTGAATGCCACTCATGAAGGCCTGTACTATAGGTTGAATTACCAGACTGACGATAAACTGCAGTCAGTGTGTTTGGGATAACCACAGAAGTCCTCCTGTTGCCATAGGAAATTGCTCCCCAGATAATGACTGAAGGTGTAGGTCCCACGTGTCTAGGCCGCATACAGCTTGAATGCAGGCGTTCCCCTGGTCTCCTTATGAGCAACATACGACCATAACTGGCACCGAGGCAGAATCTGCTTTCATCAGAAAATACAAAAGATCTCCATTCTGACCTCCAATGAGCTCTGTCTTGACACCATTGCCGTCGCAAACGGCAATGGTTTGCAGTGAATGAAATTCAGGCTTCAGGGCTGTCCTTAAAGCAAGCGATTTCTTACCGTTCTTTGGGTCACGGTGGTACCAACTGCAGCTCGAATGTCCGCCGCAGATGCAGTACGGTGCGCCACAGTCGTACGCAGGATTCGGCAATCTCCCTTCTTAGTCGTACTACGTGGCCTTTCAGAACTCCATCTTCTTAAGGCAGTACCATCTCTAGACAATAGCTTCCAATAATCAAGCACAGTGGATAAATTCCGCCCAAGTCTTTCTGCAATATCGCGAAATAAAAATCCAGCTTCTCGTAGCCAAATTGTACGACCTCGTTCAAACTCGGTAACTGTTGACAATGGCTTCTTTGTCTTCTTAAAGGCATTCCTGGATAACACGAACGAAATGGGTCAAATCTCACAGAAAAATAATACTCACGAGCCTTACAACGCGCTTTTAAAACAAACCTTATTTGCATGTTCTGAGTGACGCCAGCTACGCCATACTTATGCACGGAGCGCGAAATTTCAATCGGCGTCATCTTTCAGTTGCATAAACACGCCTACCAAATTTCGTTTATCTAACGAAATTCTTTGTTGGTGTTGGGATTTATTTCCACCAGTGTATTTAAAATGATTAATTTTAAATAACACTTGTTGTGAAAATGTTTAATTGTAATTTAATTTTAATATGAAATTATAGTTTTAGAAACATGTAATGTTTTGAAATGAAACCATTTTTCAATTACATATCATAGTTTAAATAATTTTTACGCGTGAAACAATCTAACTATATTACCCTTATGTAATCCTTAACTTAAAAACTATTACATATGTTTAACTAATTAGTATATAAAGGATCTATGTCATCCTTCATCAAAAATAAACAAACTACATAAAATTTGTCTGAATAAGTTAACTCAATTAAAATTGTTCACGACATCAAAATTACTTTTAAAACCATTACAATCTTAACCTATGTAACTGAGTATTCAATATTTCTGTGCAATTTTCTCTCAGCAGCTTACAAAGAGAAAATAAATGAACTAATTTCTCATTAACCTTAGACTATTCTATACTTCAGAATCTTCAAAAGGCATATATCTTTTGAATCATTTTCTCTTTATGAAGGATATTTCAGTTCTACAGAGATTGTAGAAATTTGGAAAATATATTTACAAGTTGCAGTACTAATTAGATTTTTCTTAATGAGAACTGAGATTAACTGGTATTCATAGCTATAAACCATGAAAGTTCCATTGAGAAAATAATTTGTTTACTTTTATGACAAACATTTTCGTACTAAGTGTAATAAGTGTAATTATATAAAGGAGAACTGCACTGTTAAGTACAAAATAGGAATTATTTAGGGATTTTTGTTATGCATTCTTTAAACAGTAAATGTTTCTGTAACTCAAATAGTTTCAGTTTTATATAGTGAAAAGCTCTGAAAATTACATTTTTTTTAGTATTTAAAATATTTATTTTAATAAAATGAGCTCCGTGGTGCACATTTTCGTCCAGAACTACTTTTGTATGTACCTAATTAGATAATTCTATCATCGACCGTTGCCCCAAGGAGAATGCTGCAAACTGCTTAAATCTATCTATCTAACTATCGATCTATGTGCGTGTTCACACTCGCAATACGCATAACTAGGAGACGATAAAAAAAGAACATCAGAACAGGCCCGTCATTTAGGGGGGCAGGGAGGGGGTCAATTGCCCCCCCCCCCCCTCTGACTTTGAGAAAGCAATGTATTTACATATAAGTGGGCGTGGTTTTTTATGTTTTTCGATGAAATTGCATTGTGTTTGGACTCTTTGCCACACCCCCCCTGAAAAAACTTGAAATGACGGCCCTGCATCACAACCAAAATTGCTGTTGATGATACTAGAAACTGTACAATGAGAAGAGATGGGGTATAAAATAGCACTTCTCACGTAAAATAAGTTAAAATGCTCTTTCCTTTATATTTTTTTAACATTAATGGTTGAAAATTCAGAAAAATGAAAAATCTAACTATAAACCACCATAGGTGCAAGTATGAAGTGGTAAAGAGTTTTAGATTGCACAACAAGATATAGTTCTAACTATAAATCAACAGCAATTGACCTTTAACTCCGAAAAATAAATGCTCACATTTCGTCGTCTAAGTAATCTTTGCACCTAATCGAGATTTACGAGGTTGTTCTACGAAAACGATAAGTTTATTGCTATCTATATGTGGGCGTAGGGGCTTTGCTAGAATCCCAAGAAAAACAGGTGTCAATTTTCTGGCTCCAGTCTGGTGAACACCAACAACGTTTTGTCAAAACATTTTGCTTAAAAAAAACGCAACTACGACATTCTGAGAAGATAGTTGTTGGCTTATCTTTTATTTTATATTTTGACTTTATTTTTCATAATTAAATGGCGAGGAGACGTGGTATTCGCATTAAATGTATGCAAATATTCTTTCCTAAAATAAAGAGTGTAATTAAAAAAGTCATTTTTAAAATATCGAAGCTGATACGGGCCGCATTTTTCTGCATAAATATAAAGTTAAAATAGCATACGTTTGTGAATATGACAGTAATTTTTATTTGGGTTAAAGAGGACAAAACGTGAAAAAAATATGTGAACTTTTAAACTGCCAGATATAGTTAAATTGTGTGGGCGAAAACTTGTTGCATAATTTTCGTCTTGAGTTTATGATTGCTACTGATGTAGTAAAAACTAACCTATGGCAGTTTTTACTTCATCTTAACGGACAAGAGGACTGCTGTGCATTTTAATTACACATTAGGATATAAATGACTTCACGTTTTTGACCATTTATTCACATTAAAAACTAAATAAAAGCAGAATAACTTGCAAGAAAAACTAGTTTTTCAACATGGAACATTACACAAAATTCTTAAACATTATTTCAATCAGAAATTAGTTGCATAAAACTAGTTTATTGGTAGTTGCACGATTTTCATTCTGAAAAAGTTGGTTTTATTTCTTTGCATGTAAGACTGCGTGAAGCGGATAATGTTATAAATTAGGAAGTAAACTTTGCAACTATTGTTAAGCAATAACTAATCCAAACTGGTCATTTAGTTCAAAGGAGAATCATTTATGGTTTGGTGGTACTTTAAGTGAGATCACGTGCAGATAAGTAGTCACAGTCAAGAACTTGTAAAGTTTTCTTCCCAATGTACACCATAATAAAATGCCCTATTCTGACTACTGGTGCTAAAAGTAGTAGCACAATCAATACAGCTAGAACAAGGAAACAAAAATATGTTAGTTAATAAAGTTCAGCGTCCATTGCAGTACTTAAACAAACCACACTTACCAAAAGCTCTCACAAACTCACTCACTCACACACATGCGTATTTAGCTCAAAACTTTCGAACCATTATTTAACACGTCAAAAAACATAAAGTATTTTCATTACTACGACCATCATTTATTATTGTTTCACTGCAATTCCTAATAATTCATATCCGTTCTAAACCCAAGTCCGAATCATAAATTTTCTAAAATCTGTTCGATCTGTCTTGATCACGTTCTAAATAACAAAGTTGGAACGATAAGGGAAGTTCTAATCTCGACCATCTATCAGTGGATCATCGCAACTTAACCGATTTTCCGCACAAAATTAGACGGAAAGCATATTGCCTTCTCGACGTTGGTGACAGCCCTGAACACTTTGACTATACAGAAGTTCATTTATAACGTTAATCTTGGATTCATTCAGCAATTTAACATAGAAATGCTCTTATGCCGGGTTTAGGCGGTGAATAAGACTTTATTCCCTTAGAGAAACAATTTGTTGAAGCGGAAAGCGACCATTAATAATAGCATTATACAATCAAGCATTAAAACTTGTTAAGTAATACATGTTAATATGATTGTTTCAGCCTTTAAGAAAAAAGTTTGCTGCGTGATTTATGCCATCGGAAAATGGAACTATTATCTAATCACGTCAGATTATACATTTGTTTTTCATCATGAGTCACTTTGTTTTAAAGTCTAAAAAATATAACAAAGAGTGTACCTAAGTTATAAGCAACACAGAAAAGTAAACTACATATGAAGCGAAATTACCAATAGTAAGAGATTTCAAGTTGTCAGAAGTGAAAAAGACTTATTTAAATTGCAATGAGTTTTTAAATAGTTCATTGCGTGATTTAATAAATTGGAATGACAATTTACTAAATCACATCACTTCCAACATAAGTCACTTTATTTTCTAGCAGAGGATATCTAAGAAAAAGTGCAACTGAGTTATAAACAACACAAACGAATAAATAAAAAAGCAAGTAAAGTATGTAAAGTGAAAGTACTAATAGTTTGAAAATACAAAATGGACCCACAAAAGTAAAACGTTTAATTTATTTTTTTTTATGATTTTATAAATCAGAAAATAGAAAATCCTACAAAATCACATAACAATATCTATTCGTTTTCCAACATGATCCACTTCGTTTTAATGCATGATCTTTCTAAAAACCGTATTATATTTGTATTAAATGTACTAAATAAAAGTAAGGAACTTCATTCACCCAAATAATCATAGTGAATTTCTTTCACGGTGAAGTTTTCATTGTTAGTGTATTTCTTTCTTAGTTCCCATTATTTCGTTTACGACCCGATTAAAAACTAAGAACTCAAAATAGTCCTATTTACAATATTACTAGTACTTTTTTTTCGTTTGAAAAGAGATTCTTAGAAATACTTAATTACAGAACATTTACACGGATTCTCGAAGTTTGGGTCACATTAGAATATACTGATAAATTAAAAATAAAAACATTTTTCAATTTAAAATGATCTTGTGGTTTGTGCAACATGCATACATATTTCTACGAAAAGCATTGGGTATTATTAAAAGTTAAAGTACTAGTTGTTATTGAATGTTTAAAAAAAGGTATAATCAAAACAACATAGTTAGTACAAAAATTACGTTTCAGTGCAGTTCACTTGAAAATCACTCAAACAAACGAACAAAAAGTAAATCCGTAATAAAGAAGATTTTTATGATCTCAGACATATTTCATATTTATAAGGCCATACACAGACAGCTAAATATTCTTTTGCTCTAAGCCGCAGAAGGAATCATGGAGGATATTACACTATCCATACATTCTTGGAAGACGAGCGCAACCAAGACATCACTAAGCATCTTAAGCTCGCAGATTGGCATCAACAAATAAAGAAGATGTCTGCTAAGGAACATACATAAAACATCAATAATTCTTGGCCTTCCCTGGTTTACGCAAGCTACTCAAATAGGATCCGATGAAAGATACATTATAATGGTAATAGCAGTTTTCCAGAAACGTATATCTAAACTTCAACCAGACATTCTTGTCGCAAAGTGAGGTATGACATATATTAGGACAGGGAATACAATAGGAGTTTTAAAAGAGCATCTTGTTTTTAATTTTTAGATATTTTCAACAGATGACACATGTTGTCTGCTCCTTTTACTTTTATTTATGTTTTAAAGTAAGATATGAAGATATACAGTTTGGAGCCTTAGGAAAAACATGAATTCTCTAACAATATTCTGGCAACATATACTGATTTCTATTTAGATGTCTATTTACGGGAAAGAAATCTTTGGCATATTTTCTTTTGTTGCGCAATTTTACAAGTTAAAAAAATATTGGATTAAAATACTGCTTTTAAAAAAATCCATTTAATTATATAATTCGTCACTACTTTGAAGATTAGAAAAAGTTTGTTGAAGAGTAACTATAATAACACCTAAACTACAATATTTTTCAAATAGCTTTTTTTTAAATCGAAATGCCGTCTACTTTATAATATATCCAAAAACAAACACAGAATAAATATTTTTATATGTTTCTTGAAAATGGTTAATAATACTGCTGCAATGGCTGATAATGCATATTTTATTTTTGTAATGTGAATCAGTGTTTGCATATTCATTTAGTTTTAATTTAATTTTTTGGAATTTAAAAGAAAAGTCTTTATTGCTGTATGCTTAAAATTGTGAATTAGCAGAAAGGAATAGCGCTTAAAATAAGATACATAGGAATGCAATATTCTTATCAAACATTTTCAACTTAACAGAACATGCTATTCATCAGTGACACAAGTAAGTATTTAACATTGATACCATTTGTACCATTGATATTTTGAAATTATTTAAAACTGCACACTTTGACTTTAGCGGTACGTTAAAGTACCGTACTAGCATAAAGCGTTAAACCAAAATTAAAATTAGAAAACCACAGCTTTAGAATCTTGCGGAAACATCTGTAGTAAGCAATTGCAATGAGTAACTTAAATAACTATTCAGTTACTGAGACTAAATGGTAACTTAAGTAACAATTTATTTCTAGCTATTTAGTTACTATTTAGTTACTGAAACTAAATGGTAACTTGAGTAACAATTTATTCCTATCATTTGAATCCTATAAGCAACTTTCCCGCATCACTTCGAACTTCACTCCTTGTTTATCAGCCATGGATTGCTCCTCAAAACAGGAAAAATCGTAATAAGTAACTATAACAAGTAACTTCAGTAATTATTCAGTGCTTAAAGAACTCACTCGAAATCAAAATCTGCGTAAAAAAAATTCCCCACTTCACCGCACTTTTCTTAAATCATACAAAGAAACGACTAAGTAAACATGTGTAAAGATTTTTTTCCTTTGGTGATGCGACTTTTACCTGTTGAGACTTATAAAAGTTTCAGCGGGTCCCCAGTTGCTCATCAACAAACGCAGCGGTGATTAATCTTGTGCCTGGACTTTAGTTTTGTTTCAGGTACACTCCTGCGGCATTTTTAATCGTTAATATGTCTCCAGCTGTAGCACAGTATATTGTTCGTACGTGGTTGCAACCACAGAGAATTCAATAAATGCTGAGTTTCAAAACTTGTACATTTATGGACTGAAATTCTTCATTTTAGTTCATGCTTAGGGACACATTTATATAAAGGCATTACCTATTTCTAGATACTATTTTATAAAAGTGATTTTGTTTTAAAATAAATTGATGCTTTTATATTTAATGGAAAGAAAAATATACTTTCTTGAACGCAAATATTTTGAACTAAATCTTGAATATTTACCATATGTTAAGGTAGTTTTTCTAAAGCGTTATTTACATGCCGTTTATGATAAATAATCCCAGTGACAATAATATACTTCTTGATCAAGCAAGAATTAGATTTTAGTTTCATTAAGTGCTTTCCAAAACAGCACAAATATGTGGACTGTGTTTTGCAAGATCTTTATAGAATCAACCTAAAATATAAATAGATTTTTGCAATGTCTGATGTTATTTCCATAAAATATCCGTAGGGGAGAGTACTTTTTTTCTAGATTTATTTTATTCGTCTCACAGCATCTTGAATATAACTCAGAATATGCATGGTTTTCTGTTTAAGTTGAAGTACTGAGACAATGTTTCAATCAAGCGTGTGAACGATGGTTATGGTTATCTATCAACATAGTAATTAATTGATTTGTGAGTAACTATTCATTCTTAGCTGTTTACCTGAAACCTATTTAATTATAAATAAACCTAGCTTAACTTTTCTTTAAAAGGAAGTGAATAACAACGCTGGATATTGACTCTTTATAAATTAGGTGAAAAATCTATTAAGTTTTGGCCAAAAGCAGTGCATTCTATTCCAGTTTTAAGCTCTTCCATCCTAAAGGAATTTCCTCTATGAATTCCATCTTAATTCCTTATTTATCAGCCATCGTTTGCTACTCAAAACGGAAAAAGCCGTAGTAAGCAACTGCAATGAGTAACTTAAGTAACTATTTAGTTACTGACACTAAATGGTAACTTGAATAACAATTTATTCCTAGCAATTTAGTTACTATTTAGTTACTGAGACTAAATGGTAACTTGTGAGTAACAATTTATTCCATGCACTTCAATCCTATAAGGAACTTTCCCGTACACTTCGAACTTCACTCCTTGTTTATCAGCCATCGTTTGCTACTCGAAACAGAAAAAAATCGTTATAAGTAACTATAACAAGTAACTTCAGTAATTATTTAGTAACTAAGATTAAGTAGTAACTACAGTTACTATTTACCCTTAGTGGATTACTTAAAACCTCTTTTATAATAAATACACTTAGCTTCCCTTCTCGGAAAAAGAAAGTGAATAAGTGAATAACATCGGCCACAGTTGATTCTTTATAAATAGGTGCAAACTCTCTACAAATCTCAGGCCATTAGCCGTGCATTCTATTCCAGTTTTAAGCACTTCAATCCCATAAAGGAATTTCCTGTATCAATTCCAACTTAATTCCTTGTTTATCAGCCATCTTTTGCAACTCGAAACGGGAACAACGGAAATAAGTAACTGCAACGAGTATCTTTAGTAACTATTTAGCAACTGAGATTAAATAGTAACTTAAGTTACAAATTAATCTTAGCCTTTCAATCCAAAAAATATATATCTTGTATCAATTTCAATTTCACTTCTTGTTCATCAGCCATCATTTGCTACTCGAAACAGGAAAACTCGTAATAAGTAACTATAATGAGTAACTTAAGTAATTGTTTAGTATCTAAGACTAAATTGCAACTAAAGTAACCATTCAATGTTAGCTGGTTACCTAAAACTTCTTTAATTATAAATAAACTTAGCTTTACTTTTCTGAAAAGGAAAGTAGAAGGGCGGCAGTTGGCTCTTTATAAATTAGGTCCAAAATCTCTACAAATCTCAGACCATTAGCCGTGGATTCTATTCCAGTTTTAAGCACTTCAATCCTATAAAGGAATTTCCTGTATCAATTCCAACTTAATTCCTTGTTTATCAGCCATCGTTTGCTACTCGAAACGGGAACAATCGTAATAACACGCTCAGATTTCACGCACAAAGGGATCTGTTTTGAGCGAATATCGAACATCATAATTAGAATGCCTTGCGGAACATTCGAATCTAATGAAATATCTACATCATCAGCCACTCTCTATGCAAGATGAGAGGAAAGTCAGATGGCGGATTTAATGTAATATTAGACTTTCTGCAATGATTTATGACTGCGAAATCGAAGACCACTTATCACTATTAATCAAAGACGGGGTGCAGCAATTGAACGGTGAATATCTCGTAAATCTTCATAAGGATATCGGTAAAATTGACGCCTTTTTGGTAGGTTGCAGAACACGGTTGCTTTCCTGGAACCAATGGAGATAAAACGAGGATTGATTGATTGATTCGTTTGGTATTAATGAAATACAATAAAATATAATTTTGGGATTTTCAAAACGGAAAATAATTATGTCTTCTCATTTGTCAAGTTTCTTTAAGAAGTACTTATTAGTGTAAAAAAACTGCCTACGTATGAAACCGTTATCTTGAAGCAAAATCATTTCTAAGAAAATTGGTACATATTTCAGTATAAAAAATCTATTACAGGAAAGCCAAAATAATATGTCCCAAATTAAGTATCATTGAATGCCAATTAACAAAGTATTTTTGTATTAATTCTTGCAACATTAAACATCATACTCTATTTGAAAATGTAAATTCCTTTTACTACTACTAATCATTGTAGAAGTCTCTGTTAGTGAAAAAACATAAATGAATAAAATGAAATAAAGAAGTCATGAAAAAAAAAAAAAGAAATGAAAAAAAAAACACATTGGGGTCGTTTTCGACCCCGCGCGAGCACTCGTGTGACGAAACATGGCACGAGCTCTCGCGAGTTAAATAATTGCAATAAAACTAATTAGTTTAATTAATAGATTCCTAAGTCCTCACTAACGTAAGAGTTGAAAATTTAACGGATGGATGGAGGGCGTGAAAGACATGTTTAGCAAATGCAAAAAGTATCAACATATTTCTATCAATGGCATCATTTGCGATTGACAAAAAATAACAAAAACTTTCAGTGATCATCTTAAAACGCAATGAGATCGGCTGAGAATTAACCAGATGCTTTAAAGGTAAAAATACATAAATTCTTGAGCCTTAAAATTCTGTGAAAAAAGGTAGCCGATCTGCTAAGGTACTTTTTTCGATAATGTACCTTTCACATTTCGATAATGTGACTATGTGTATCTTTCTAATGAAAATGCTGTTTGAAAAGAAAAAAAAAAATGACTAAAATAAGAAATATTTCAGCTACTACATTCAGATAATTACTGAGAAGCACTCTCACAGTTAAATAAAGAAAAAGTTCAAATTGACCTGAATTCTCACTTATAAAAAAAGCCACCTACTACATTTAAAAATTGCCATGAGGAACTTCATGAAAAATGGGAAAACAATCGAATAATCGTAGGGATGATTTTGGACTTGCTCTTAACAAGACGAAAAGATGGGGTGTGTGAGGTTGTGATGAATTAATGGCGAACTACACACATAGGCCTTAATGTAAACGGCTGATATCGGCATTCAATTCCTGCTGCAAATAGTAAGCACGTACGTTACACTTCCTTTGTAAAGGCATAAAGGTATACGAAACTGGTGTGCGTACCTGAACAGAATGTTTGAAAGCTGATTTTCGTTTAAAATAACACAAAAGTAATCAATTTTCCTCTGCTTTTAAACCTCGGTATGAAACTTTTAAATCCTAATAGATTTATAGTATATGATTCCTTAGGTTGTACTCTCAACATTTGAGTTCTGATTTCACAAATGTCAACTTGGTTAAAATCCTGATGTGTTTTCAAAACTTTGTGCTCATTGATATTTTACATCAAATATTGTTTCAAGCACTTTACAAATATGTAACTTTGAAATCATATTCAGATTTCACACATTCGTACAAATACCGAAATCATGGAAGTAAATTAATGTGAATTTCGCTTTAAATTAGAACTTTAATCAAGGATTGTTTAAGTTCAGTGGAACTGCTTTACGTTATGATTTACTAGGCCATTAAAACAAACGCATTTGCCTGAGGAAAGAAAGGATGAATCGTCATCAAATATATTACAATTCCCAAAACGTTACAGCCACTGCAGTGTTATAATAAGCTCACAGAGCTTATGATTTCACGTGTACCATGCAAAACCCGTTGGCTAATTCAATTGGATCTACTAAATTGGACAAATACTGCAACAATTTAATTGGACTATTTCGTAATAGTGATTCAAACAATGTTATATTTTCTCTATCAAGTACATAGAATGATTTATGCATTTTGGAGAACCCTACATTAAACATTAATTGCTAAAAATAGCACCTCAGAAAGTTTGGAAAATGTGCTGTTTGAATTCCTATGAAGAAAGAAAAAAAATCTTCAATTTGAAGCCATATAGATTTGTATTTTTTCAGCCAATTAATAACTCCCTGTGTCAGTTGACTAAAAAAATAATACTAAAATTCTAGGTAGCCTTTTATGAAGCAAACGAAGGGTTAAAACATAAATAACATCAATGGGCTCAAATTGAAGGGTTTCAAATACATCTGATCCCTTCGTTAACAACTACTTAAGGAAGAAACGATTTTTTAAGTTTTTTAGTTCAGAGAACCTGATTTTGTTTCATCATACGGATCCAAATTACTTATTTCTAGATATGCAATTCACTGTTGGTTGTTTTGTTTTAACTACAACATAAATCAGAAATTTTTACTACACCAATATTAAATCGAATTTGGTGAAGAAACTTTAGTAGTAGAAAGGAAAGTAAGTACTACTTTTCACGAACATTTTCTAAAAGTAAAAAGTATAAAATGCATAATCTTAGCAGATAATTGTACGTTGCATACAAAACGACAGTAAATCGATATATTTATCCTTCATTTATAACAACCTGATTATATTTCGACATAACATCACTTAAAATGCAAGTGCATAAGGTAGATATTATTACTCTAATGAGTTTCTTCCCAGAAATCAAGGAGATAGCATAACGAAACTCATACTTAAAGCCACCAATGAAATACGATGATAAACTTTCGCCTACGTAATGATGGAAATATTGAAATAGTCAATTGAGACAGACAATCTTTAGTCTATGTAAAGGTTCTTAAAACGCCGGCACCTATGTAACTTAAAGTTGTGAGGCAGTACTTACAAATGCCGCTGTACAATGCATTTGAAACTTTCGAAAAATCTGACTTTTTCGACATTTTGGTTCTAAGGTGTGAAATAAAAATTATCGTAAACGACTTAGGCTGTATTAATTAAAATTTTTCTTTTGCTAAGAAATGAAACTGGCGACAGGTAAGATTTTGAAATCATAGAGCATTATTTATTAGTCGGCTAACAATGACATTGCATGAAAAAAGTCATAGATTAAATGATAATTTTCAAGGTTTTTAATTAATATGGTAATTAAAGTCATATAAAGACGAGACTTAGCTAAAAACATTGTCGATTAGCTTTCTTTACTAACAAAAAAATTAAGTATTAAATTAGGTCATCCATTTAGGCAGTACAATGCCGAAGTCAGGTACACAGACACGTCAAACTTGGAAGCCCCTAGCTTTTGTTGCAAAATTTTAAAAATGAAAATAAATGCTGATTTGAAAATTAACAATTAATTTTCGTTGACATGGAAGTATCCTATAAGAGCTAATAGAGAAATAACTAAATATTGTTTTGAGAATAAATAAATGTAACTAATTCAGAGACTGGAAAATGCATCCAACGAAGAAAAAAGACAAGAATCAATTATACAGCTAAGTAAAGAAAACGAATTGCAGAAGCAGCTCTCTCATATCTTTAAATGTAATTATTCCATCCTACTTGTTTATTCCAAATTGCGAGAGCGTCGAATGTCTCAATCAATTCTCAGAAGCAATTATCAGGTATAGTTTGGCAACATCAGATACAACTCGATAATAACTATCTGATCTACTGGAACCATTTTGTATTTTTCTTTTTATGACCAGCATTTTTCATTCTGGGATTAAACATGACATATGTGAGCATTTAAGCCTTTAATAAGAGGTTTTGGCGAATAATGTTTCATTTATATGAATAAAAGCAGCACTATTTAACTATGTACAAAAGGGAATAGTATTTTATCAAACAAAACGGTTACCAACTAGATCTAATGTAAGCAAAAATAAGAAACTTCCTGTTACCACAGTGATTAATTTGTATATTTCTCCTAGTTTGCAAATTTTGTGGAATATATCTTTTTTTTTCCATTCTGCTTGTTTAGTTTTGTATACTAAGCTACATGTATTTACACAAGCACAAAGATATACATTACATTATTTTAAAAGGTTAATACGAAGGAAAATCTATTTCAATTTTATTTTTACGCATAGTTTTGAACAGCACATTTTGAAATATAATAATAAGGTTTGAAATTTCAACCAAAAAAAAAAAGAGAGAAAAGGTGTAAATTTTAACTTTTACGATACAAGTGCAATTTGCTCACGAAGTTCATTTCTAACAATTTTCATTGAAAATAATACTCAGTGGACTGTTAAAATGTAGCAAAATTGCATTGGGTGTTTTACAATGGCTTATATCCTGCGTAACAAATTAGGTGGATAATCGTGTGCAAGTAGTATACTAAAGAGGAAACTTATATTTTGATAAAAATCAATCGATATGCTTTTGAAGATGAAATATCCATTTTAGTCCCCAGGTGTAGTCTTGCAAATGAAAAATACAATTAAAAAAAACCTATCATTTATGTCACAATGTAATTTCTTTGCGAATTACCTGAATCCATATTTATATCAACACTAAAAATAGACGTTGTTTTTACAGTATAATGAAGCTAATTTTATAGTAACAAACTGTAAAATTACTTCTTTACAGTAATAAACTGTAAAGTTGCACAGTTTATTGCTGTGCCTTTCAGTTTTAAACTGGAACCTCTACTGCCAGTATTATACTGTAAAAACAACTGTTTATTTTTTGCAGTAAAGCAGTTAAAGAAAGTTTTTCAACAAATATTTTTTTAAAAAAATTAGGAAAAATAAAAAAAAAAACTATCCAATTTTGAATGCCTCTCACAACTATTATTTACTCCTATACTTCTGACTACTTCCCCATCCATCTTTTCCGAATTACCTAAACAGGGTTATGTAACACCCAAAATTTAGGTCTTTCGCAAGGGTATTTACCTAAATAAAAGAAATGCTAGCATACGATAGCCCTTTACATCACGAAGTTACATGTCAATAAAAACCCTCGAAGAATGCACAGCATATAGGAGGAGAAAAATGAATAATAGAAACAAAAGTGAACTTTTTTTTCTCTCCAAAGCCATCATATAGACGGGATGAAAAGAAGAGTGGAAGAGCATGGGCATTATGTTGGATACGAGAAAAGGGAAAGTGCTGTAAAAAGGTTACCCCCAGAGAACGGAATGCATCCCATGGATCCAAGAAGATGGAGCATTACTCAAGAGAAAGGGATGAGTACGCAAAAAAATGCTCCCAGAATATTTTTTTCGATGTATAAAGACTGAAACAAATAGAAATATGTTTTTTTTTCTACGGAAGTATAGGTATCATCATAAAGTATCATTATTAATGCGAATCCGGTAGATGAATTATTGGATAAAGGCTTGTAGTGATATCATTATAAATATTATACTGCAAAAAAAGCTGCTGTTTTTACAGAATAATACTGGCAGCAGAGGTTCCAGTTTAAAACTAAAAGCATAGTAATAAACTGAAAAAATGGTATTTTGCAGTCTATCACAGTAAAACTAGCAATTTTGCAGTTTGCTGCTGTAAAATTAGCAATGTTACCATAAAATTAGCAATATTATACTGTAAAACCAACAGTATAATACTGACAGCAGAGGTTCCAGTTTAAAACTGCAGAATACAAACAGTGAAATTAGCAACTTTTCACTTCATTACTTTAAACTACTAATTTTACAGTATAATACTGTAAGTTAGAAATTTTACAGTTTATTACAGTAAAATTAGCTGTATTATACTGTAAAAACAACATTTATCTTTCAGTGTGGAAAACGTGAAAGAAGTATTTCTTACTAAATCAAAATTGTATATGGTGTTTAATTTATTTAAACTTCCATCTCGAAAAAACTATAAACGTTTTTTTTCCAAAAAAACTATCTATTTAAGTGTACAAAGAAATTATCTGAATGTCAGTAGAGTGTTGCCGGGTTCGAATCTTGGCTCGGGCTCACTCCTCACTCGGATGTAGTTTCTCACTCCTGTTCTTATCATTGTTTTGTAAATGTGTTATTTCGCTGTGAATGGTTGCCTATTCTATAATAGGACCACTATGGCAAGTGTGTACTGTAGAAATAGGACTTTACACCAAATTACGGTACAGTTGGAAAAGTGAAGTAGCATACCACAAATTATCAGCCTATACTGGAATGCAACTTAACTTGACACTGAACGTCACTACGGGCGGATCCAATAAGAGCTCACAAGCAGTCAGCGATCTCCTTTAATTCGCCAAGTAGGCTGTGACGTTTTATCTAACTTGCTTTTCATAGGCTAACGTCACGCAAACGTCACACTGACGTCACGATACTCTTGTCAAGAAAGGTTGCAGTGTAGTATATAAAGTTTATTTGCAAAAACAAAAATGCTAAAAATAGTGTTTCAATATTTTTAAATTAAAAAAAAATATTGAGAGAGTAAAACGTCATAATTTTGTCATTTTGTAAAATTATTTTTAGTTTGTTTTTGATTTGAAAAGAGGTACAGAAAAATCAAGTGAAATTTACTAGTTTAATTTTACGTGAAAACAGATGCAAATACGCAAAAAGAATTGCTATCCAAACATTGCACATCATTACAAGAAAACACTTCATTCAAAGCAGATATTTTTTTTTCTTTTGAAATAAAATCGTATTTTTTTTATTAATTATTTTATAACACAGATATAATAAATTCATATACCCCGTAAAATAAAAAATATATCCAAAAAGTATGCATAATTTGATAGAATGAAAGAACACATTTTAGAACAACTCTTTGCGTGTGTTAAAATGAGCACCTCCCCTAACTACCTAAAATACAACAATGACACTTATACTGAAACCTGAGGAAAATGATTAACTTAAAACTTAAAAGTGGTATTCGTAAAAGTTTGGAACATCAAAGAAAAAAAATATTTAAAACGAAAAAGGAAGGGGGGGGGGAGGAGATATCTTTAAGGGCGTTTTTTTAAGCTGTTGATGTCTGCAAAATGTCTAAATAAGAATCGTGATTTGTGTTACTCTACTCAATAAGTTATTCGATTGCACAGATTTTCTACTTACTTTTATAAAAATTACAATACTCTCAGAAAAATTACTGTATCTCTCTCTCTCTCAAATGAAAGTCTATTAGATGTATTTTCGTTAAAAACAGTCAAATAAAACTGATTAATCCGTTTAATTTTTCATGTTATGTAGTTTTGAAGTAAGTTATAACACTTTTCTTTTAATTTCTCAACATCAATTTTCAGACCAATGTCAAAGAAACTCTTCAAATAGACTAACCAATCAAAGTTTAGAAGACTAAAATGTAAAGTCATTTTCAAGCGTCCCGTGGAAAGAAAAAAATTCATTTTTTTACTTTCTGGTATTTTCTTTTACAGTTACAAATACAAGAAACAGGAATTTCACGAGTAAATATTTTTTATGTTATCAAATGTAATACACATATGCATCCCCAGAGGTAGAGAAAATTTCAATTTTCAGGAATATAAATTTTATTCTACATATCAAATACTGGAACTGGAAGATTGCAAAAACTTTTTGTTGTAAGGATTCGAGAAGTGAAGAATTTGTTTCTTTTGAAAGGCGCATTTCAGCTTCGATTTCGTAAGCGTTTTGTATTTTCGAAAATGTTTGCTGAAAACAGTTACAACATTGGACAATGGGTCTGAAAAATAGAGTTATATAAAGATAAAATGGCTGCACTTTTATGATTTCGTTTTATTCTACTTTTGAGGTTTTCTATCGCACACTCGATAAATGCATCATCTTTTCCGTTAAATAAATAGAAGAGCCGGGAACCAATAGTGAAAAAAAAATTTACTTTTGTGGGGAAAACGTTGAAGTTGAAGACATATACGTGAACAAATAGAAATTTCAGGCGAACAAAAGAAGACATAGTACTGTTTGCAAATGGAGTGTTCTTCTTTAATAAAGAAAACATTTGTATGAATTGAGTTCCTTTTTTCTTGAATTGAATCATAATGTAAAGCAAAAATGGAGAGCTTCTTCTAAGTTTGCCGTTCAAGAAAGTAGAAAGTGAAAAAACAGTTTTCAGTTATTGTATTGAAAACAAACCTTGTTCTGATGATTATAAATGCAGTAAAATATAATTATTTTAGTCAAGATATTATTCTATATTAAGTAGGGTGAAATATTTTAATTGTTTCAAATTTAAAACGAGAGTATGATTTCACTGTGTTTGTGTTATGCCTAGTTTCTTCATTTTAAGTATTTTATCGAAAGGGGAGAAAATGTTCAATTAAAAAGTATTTTAAAGAAAATAAAGGAGATAAATTAACATGTAGAGTAAATAAAATGTGATATATATTTTTAAATTTTTCTTTTAAGGTATACCATAGTTAAAATTAACATTTCAGAGTGCATTGCTGATTTGACTTATATATCATTTCCTTTAAAATCAGGAATTTAGTTTTAAATGTACACCTTCTACAAGATTAGCTAAACAAGAGAAACCACAAAATTTTTATTTAATTTTTATACAAAATATTTTAGTCGTCAGCTGAAGTGACGACAATAGTTCATTTTTGTTATCAACGATGTGTAACATTTATCTCCTATTGACGAAGCAGCGCAATGATTATTGTGAAGATAACTTGTATTGACCAATGTCTCAGATTAATAAGTACTATTTAACTGAAGACCCATTTTGAATGCTTCTATTATTAGAAAAGTATCTTTGTTGATAAGTAATAAACAATGTTCACTTTGACTTTGGATCTAATAAGCCACTATCTACAAAATTATACGCCTGGTATCAACAATGCATTTTAAAGAGAAAAGGCAATAACTTCTTTTCCAAAATCATTAAATCATTTCATATATTAATGCTCCTATATCCTGAAAAATGTCCTTCACAATAAATGACAGTAAATTAACACCCTTGTTTTTCCTCCATTAAAATATAATTTCACAGTTAATACATTTACGTCGACAAAACAACATAATTAAGTGCTTTTGAACTTTTCTTAAATCCTCCGCTGGAAAACTATACACCAAAGCGTTGACCTCTCGATGCTTAAAACAGTTAGGAAATAATTGGCTTAACGACTCTTCTTTTCAATGAAGATTAACTTTAACGAGACAGTATTATCGACCTGCCTTCGGAAATAATCTTTTCAAGAGGATTAAAAGAAAACAAGGACCTCAGAACGAGACAACTCAACAAGACAAAAAGAATACTTTATTCAACGTCGAAGTGGGATGAGATAAATAAAAAAAAATGGTGGAAATCCAACTAACCTGTTCTAAAAGAAGCTTTGTAGACTAGTTTCTGATTCTTTTCAGAGATTTTTCCTTTTTTGGACGTGAGGGCTTTTCCCGATAATTCTCTTAAAGGATGGAATAATAGGAAGGAAGACACGCTATTGTGATGAACTAACAGAAACTCTCAGCAATCGCGGGTAGTATTAATTACCAATCTGATAACAAAGTAACCAAATTACAAATGACTTATAATGTCATTGTAATCCATAATGTTTTACATCCATTTTATTTTGCATTGCTAAAAATTTGTTAATTGTAACGTATACATATTTATTTATTTTCAGTAAACATTTAATTGATTTTCTAGCGTAACTGATTGGAGTTAAAATGTTATGAATATTATGCTCTAAAACAGAAGGTTTAAGCAGATTTATAAGTTTTCTGTGGAATTTTTTTTTCACATTGCTTCTAATAAATATTTCGAACTTATTGTGTAGTGTCATTAAAGGATATATTTACTTACATGTATATTAATATTATATTGTTTGAGTTTCGTCACCAGATAATCCCTCTTTAAATTATAATATGTACCAACAATAATAATATAAAACCCAAATGCCTACTTTTTCTTTAACCACACTCTCCTAATCCCCTAAGCTCCTGTACAAATATAAGCATAGAAGGAGACATTTCATAAATGTCTGATGTTACTAAACAACCAATTGAAAATATCTAAACGCTAAAGAATTTATTAATCCTAACATCCATAACTATCATCAACGTCAAAAATTCACACACTTTACATTTTGCTTATTATTTTTCTGCAAGAATTTTTCGTTTTGGAATAGGTGACACTACCAGATGGGGATTGGAAAATTAGAAAGAGGAACTTTTCCTCAACCCTGTATGTCGTCAAAAAGGCGAGTTTCTTCCAATTTTTAAAAAATATATTTATATACAACGTTTTTTTTTTATCATTTCAAAGGCTTATGTTACGTTTTAGTATTGTTAGGAGACTATTTCAATGAATTTTGTTTGAGATGTCATCAAACTTTTAGTTAAAATATTTATTTCAAAATCTATATGATACATTGGGTAGATTATAACTCTTTTACTTTTTCACTCACAAACTTGAAATCTTATTCGTGAGATACTCTTAATCACAATAATCTGCCTGCCTAATAAAAATATTTTTGCTCACAATTGCATAATTCTGTCTGAGACGGTTTTAACATGTCAATTTGTCTCAAGTGCCAACATGTCCTGGACTCTTATTCACTACATTTGAGTTGAAGCAAGTGTAAAAAAAAAAAATACGTACTCAAATGAAAAAGAAATCCTCTTGAACTCAAAATTAAATATATTGAGTTAAATTTAATTTATTAATTTGAGTTTTAAAGAAAACTAGACATGTGCTAATGTTGTTGCAGAATAAATCCATACCAAATGTTAAACTACTTCTTAATACTGATTGGCGTTTCGAAGAAATCTGAGAAGAAATGTCTGGCAACGTTAATGTTTAACATCTTGAATGGACCTCCGCCTACAGGCCCGTAAAATTAGCTGCAAGTTTGAATTAGTTGTTTTCTTTTTTTAATTTTTCATTTTATTATTATTATTTTTTTTTTTTTTGTCAAGGATTTAAACTGCAAAGACTTTAGCAACTAGTTAAGGAAAAATAACTTGTACATAATATTTTTCATAAAAAATAATAAATTAATGTATTTTTACACTCTATTTATAGCATGACTTTTTGAATCTACTTTATCCAGAAAATAACGTGTCTTTTTGGAGAAGGTTTTTTTTTTAAAGTCAGTATTTATAATTTCGACCACCAAATCGAAGCACAACATATATTGCTTTTTACTTAACCTTAGAGTTGTGAACTATGCTCCTATGAATAATGTAATATTTATATATATGAATATGTATGAACCAAAGGAGCTGTAAAGTAAACGAAATTTTAAGCAAAACAGTAAGATGTTATGAGTGCATTTTTACTATGCAAGTATAAGCGTAATTAAAAATATCAAATTATACAATGTATTGGCACTAAACTATAATGATACTATATATATACAATCGGTACCTATTTTTTTTCGGGGAGAGAAGAAAAAGGTATTGATTTACAAAAGCGAACAAAGGCATTGATTTAACCACCAGCGCAACAATGCGTTGCAAAACAATAAAGCTTATTGGAGAAGTGGCAACTTGCAGGGCCTGTAAAGGATAATCTAATTACTTTCCAACTACCTCTTTGAAACAACTGAAATGAGTTGCCCTGTACACTCCGTGTTGAGTGGTGATTTGGAAATCCAGACGGAACATGCCGATATCGATTATGATTCAAGTGATCGTCATTTCGTGACCAAGGATTAATGCTGGTGTTAGCGTGTAACGTTTCCTCCCAGAATAAAGGAAAGATTACGAGAATAATCCAGGGGAAGTGCTTGTAATTGGCAAAGGCGCGCAAGGATACAGGTATATTGCAATTCTTAATGATCTACTAGGAACATGTGTAAATGAGAGACATTAGGTTTCAAATAACACTTAAAATGAGAAGCAGATATTTCATCACTTTATTTAAAGTGATATTTGATGCGGATGGTATGTCTTCAGCGAGAGTTAGTTGAAGAGTATGGATTTGAGAAATCTGATTGGTGATTTTCGTTATTGCCACTATAATAGGGGAACCAGTGATGAAATTGGTTATTTCACTTTCTCTTGCTGTGTAAAAATTGTAATGAATTTTTCTCACTATTTTCAGTTTCTTATAAACCTTCTTATAGTTTCTTATACAATGTAAAAGTATATGATATGCTTTAAATAATTTTTAACTTCAGCTTTTTTTTTAAAATCTTATGACACTATGTAGGAAACATTTTCAAATTTGTAAAATTTTGAAAGAAGCACTTTTGCTATCTGAATCAATATTGAGAGAAAATTATACATAAGAATTATTACTTCATCTTTTAAACTAATTGAATTATCGAAAACATTATGTTTCATTGTTTGTTTTGCTGTTCTTTTCCTGCTTAATTTTAATAGTGAAATCTGTTCAAACAATCAATAGAATTGGGTGCATATTCTTTGCTACCCTGCATTGCATTCCGAAAAGGCACGGATTATTTCCGGGCAACATTCCGGGATTTTACGGTTTCCACCGGTTTCCTGTAGAAATCGAGTTCTTTTGCGATCAGGCTTCTCACCGTTCCAAAAAATATTTTTAGCTACGGGTGTCAAAACATACTCAACGTTTTATTAAGTGATTTACATTCACCTCAAATACAGCCAGTCCAGATTAAATGAGTCCCGTATGTGGTGAAAATGCAGTCTTTGAATACTGTCTGTGCAGGGGAGAGAAACGCTGTCTTGACTTTGCTGTCAATTCTGCTGCTTTAGCTTTTGGCCGTATCTGCGTTAGGAGCTCCCGGATAAATTAGGAAGGTGCGAAGCTATTGCTATAGAATTATATTAAGCTTGATTGAAAATTTTCAGATTTAGGCCGGAAACTTTATATGGAACTTTATTTTTAGGCTCAAGAAATAAGAAAAAAAATATTAAAAATAAATTAAGGGACCGATTTTTGTCAAATGTTTTGTTTTTAGAAATGCTTCATCTTATATAGCTATATTTAAAATAGTATACAGCCTTAGCTAATTTACATAATGATCCGATGCTAAAAAATAAATGCCTGTATACAGGTTGCTCTGTTCTAGACAAAACGTTTGGTTAATTATAAAGCACCAATGAAAACAAAAACATGTAACTTACCAAGAACAAATCCGTCCTTGCTCCATTGCACACTACCAGCTTGGTTCCCTATTCGACACTGAAGTTCAATACTTTGGCCCTCTATTACAGAACTATCCTGTGGCTTTACACGGAAATATTGTTGTTGGCCTGAAAAAAGAATTAATTATTTATTTCGGAAAAAAAATCCATTTTTAATAACATACACTTAATAAAACTAAATGTTGAATTAGCTTTGCTGCATTTTGACAAAAGTGAGCTACATTTTAAACAAATGAGAAATATTTTTGATTTTCAGCATTACACTGCATGATCATTTTTTTTTAAATCTCAAGTACCAAATTTTCCAACATTTTTACCTAAAGTAATTTTTCTTTAACCCTTAGTTTGGCAATGTATCCTACAAGATACATCACTTTCTACATTTATTAATTTGAATTAGTCGCCCTCTAGGGGGCTGGCTCTTAACCTATAGCATTATTCGAATCTTCTTTTTCAACATCTGTCTTTACTGTGGCTATTTACAAAGCAATGCGTTCAGTATTAAGTTTATAAGTGTTACAGAGTGTTCTACCAAAACAACATGGCGTCCCGTCGATTACCGGTATGTTCTCTTTTATTTTATAATTTCTTTTGCATTTTGATTTGCATAATAATTTATAGATAGATGTAGTTGTATTGTAAATAAATACTTGATTAAATTTTGTAAAAAAAGTTTTTATATATTCTTATTTGCTACTTTGGCAGTGTATCCTATAGGATACACAACTTATAAAACCGATTTTCTTTTTATTTTTCCCGTGAAATTGTTTTAACTATATAATATTTCTGCATTTTACCCCAAAAAAACTAAAATAAAAAAAAATTGTCAAATTTTTTAAATTTTTGATATGTGCGAAACTAAAGTTTAAGGAAAATGATTTTATAAATATTATAGGCACAAATTGGTCAACATATTGCTTGCTCTACCTCTGCAGAAAATTACAGCTTCACAATCAGCGGCAGAATTACAGGTTTGGAATTGCCCTTAGCAATGCATTTTTGTGTTCCAGGGGCCTACACGTGAGAGGGAATGAGAAGTACAACGTCATTAGAGAATGTGAGGAAAAGAGACACAGGAAAAGAGTATAGTACGTAAGCTAAAACTTATTCTTAAACATTAATTTCGTAAAACTTTAAAGCTTCCGGAGCACGGTGTGGTAAAAAGTGACCAGTAAAAATCTGCGAGCAATGGGGGGGGGGGGAGTATCCCTGTCTGTCACTCTTTGAAAAAAGTTCAAAACAGATCTTTTTTGGAGCATCTACATGTGCAATTCAGATTGACTTCCAGAAATAATTATTTATTTATATTTCTCTTAGAGAGGGAGAGAGAGAGCAAAAGTGTTTGGAAATTACATTGGAAAAAATCTTTTCAATTACAGTATTTCCATTGAACAATTCCCATCTCAAGTCCTTTCTTTCAAGCGTGTTGCATATTTAATCGGCAGTTGAACAGTCATCCATAATTTCCAATAAAACCATTCCCTTTAATATTTCTTTCCAAGTCAAACGACAAAAGAAAATCGCACATCATCACCGATAAGAGAAAAATCTTTTGTCTTTGAACATCCTTATAAGACAAGCATCCCCTACATTCTTAAGCGGCTAAAAGCCGGCATCTCAAGTCATTATCATTTTTTCCTTTAACAACACACTCTGTAGGGATTTCGCAGCAACCATTCTTGCCTTAGTTATTTTCTTCGTATAAGTATTTTTCCGATCCATCGGCAGCAATGGAAAATTTGATTAATGTCCATTACATTTTTTATGCATAGTTTTCTCTCTCTTTCTCTCTCGCTCACTGGAAAAAAAATAGATTTTTTTTGCGCCGCTAAATAACAACTAAGTAAGAAATCTTTTTTTTTAATCAAAAAAGCCACTTCATGTAATATTTCGAATTTTGTTTTAGATCAGCCTTCTCCCTTCCCTTTGTTTTATTTACGCAAAAGTTAGTACAAGTATGAATGAAATGAAATACCTACACTGTAAAAAATAAATGTTGTGCTTACAGTATAATACAGTATATATATATAGTAATAAACAATAAAATTGCTCATTTTACACTAATAAACTAAAATTGCTGTTTTTACAGTAAAAAACTGTAAAATAGCTAATTTTACAGTTTAAAACTGTTTTAAACTGGAACCTATGCTGCCAGTATACTGTTTTTTTTAAAGTTAATTTTGTGGTAATAAACTGAAAAATTGCTGCTTTATAGTAATAAACTGTAAAATACAAGTTTTACAGTTTAGTACTGTGCATTTTACAGTTTAAAACTGGAACCTCTGCTGCCAGTATTATACTGTGAAAAAAAAAGTTTATTTTTTGAAGTGTATGAGTACATATTTACACTGGAGGGAGCGGATAAAATGTATTTTAATAAAATAGTTTTTATGTATATCATACCACAGTATGATGTACATAACAGGTAAGTTTGTGAATTTGCACTAACATATCAAAGAAATAAGTGCACAACAAAGCATTGATTAGTATTGTTACAAAAAAAGGAAAACTTGATTAAAAATTAGAGCATGGTCAACCGCTTACTTGATAAATGCGTGGTTTTTTACAGGTCGACAATAAGTTAAGAAATGCTCTCTTAAAGTTGATTGTATTACAAATAAGTTTTTTTTTGCGAAACGTTGACGTTTATCTCAAAAAAAAAAAAAATTAACCTTTCTTAAAGGTATTTTAGAACGCGTACTTGTTTTATCAATTCAATCAAATCCAAGTACACCAGTTATTGAATGGGTGTACATATATGCTCGATTGTTGTACAAAATGTGCGTAATTCTTTTCTGTAAACTGCTGAAGAAAAAGTGAAGTTTGGTTTGAAGACCAATACAAAGACCGAAATTACACGAAAAATCGAGTATTTAATGATTGGGGATAACTCATTGGAAATAAATTAACCTATAATTTTTAATTTTTATTGAATTAATAAAGCATTGTGGTAATATTAGGAAAACCTCTGTCTATTGTTTTCTTCTCTTAACCATCATGCATTTCTTACTATAGTTAAATTTTCCACGATTAAGTATAGTTATAATCTATTCGACATAAAATAAGATTTTGAGAAATGTTGATTTTTCTTCTCTTTCTATTTTTTCTATACTTTAATCTACATTTACGAATAGTTTAATTTAAAAAGAAGAAAGAGAAAAATCAGAAAATTTTATTGTAATTCAGAATT